>OX424573.1:99349773-99352273 GCA_949152435.1 Gastracanthus pulcherrimus
TCTATCTATCTATATCTATCTATCTATATCTATCTATCTATATCTATCTATCTATATCTATCTATCTATATCTATCTATCTATATCTATCTATCTATATCTATCTATCTATATCTATCTATCTATATCTATCTATCTATATCTATCTATCTATATCTATCTATCTATATCTATCTATCTATATCTATCATCTATATCTATCTATCTATATCTATCTATCTATATCTATCTATCTATATCTATCTATCTATATCTATCTATCTATATCTATCTATCTATATCTATCTATATCTATCTATCTATATCTATCTATCTATATCTATCTATCTATATCTATCTATCTATATCTATCTATCTATATCTATCTATCTATATCTATCTATCTATATCTATCTATCTATATCTATCTATCTATATCTATCTATCTATATCTATCTATCTATATCTATCTATCTATATCTATCTATCTATATCTATCTATCTATATCTATCTATCTATATCTATCTATCTATATCTATCTATCTATATCTATCTATCTATATCTATCTATCTATATCTATCTATCTATATCTATCTATCTATATCTATCTATCTATATCTATCTATCTATATCTATCTATCTATATCTATCTATCTATATCTATCTATCTATATCTATCTATCTATATCTATCTATCTATATCTATCTATCTATATCTATCTATCTATATCTATCTATCTATATCTATCTATCTATATCTATCTATCTATATCTATCTATCTATATCTATCTATCTATATCTATCTATCTATATCTATCTATCTATATCTATCTATCTATATCTATCTATCTATATCTATCTATCTATATCTATCTATCTATATCTATCTATCTATATCTATCTATCTATATCTATCTATCTATATCTATCTATCTATATCTATCTATCTATATCTATCTATCTATATCTATCTATCTATATCTATCTATCTATATCTATCTATCTATATCTATCTATCTATATCTATCTATCTATATCTATCTATCTATATCTATCTATCTATATCTATCTATCTATATCTATCTATCTATATCTATCTATCTATATCTATCTATCTATATCTATCTATCTATATCTATCTATCTATATCTATCTATCTATATCTATCTATCTATATCTATCTATCTATATCTATCTATCTATATCTATCTATCTATATCTATCTATCTATATCTATCTATCTATATCTATCTATCTATATCTATCTATCTATATCTATCTATCTATATCTATCTATCTATATCTATCTATCTATATCTATCTATCTATATCTATCTATCTATATCTATCTATCTATATCTATCTATCTATATCTATCTATCTATATCTATCTATCTATATCTATCTATCTATATCTATCTATCTATATCTATCTATCTATATCTATCTATCTATATCTATCTATCTATATCTATCTATCTATATCTATCTATCTATATCTATCTATCTATATCTATCTATCTATATCTATCTATCTATATCTATCTATCTATATCTATCTATCTATATCTATCTATCTATATCTATCTATCTATATCTATCTATCTATATCTATCTATCTATATCTATCTATCTATATCTATCTATCTATATCTATCTATCTATATCTATCTATCTATCTATCTATATCTATCTATCTATATCTATCTATCTATATCTATCTATCTATATCTATCTATCTATATCTATCTATCTATATCTATCTATCTATATCTATCTATCTATATCTATCTATCTATATCTATCTATCTATATCTATCTATCTATATCTATCTATCTATATCTATCTATCTATATCTATCTATCTATATCTATCTATCTATATCTATCTATCTATATCTATCTATCTATATCTATCTATCTATATCTATCTATCTATATCTATCTATCTATATCTATCTATCTATATCTATCTATCTATATCTATCTATCTATATCTATCTATCTATATCTATCTATCTATATCTATCTATCTATATCTATCTATCTATATCTATCTATCTATATCTATCTATCTATATCTATCTATCTATATCTATCTATCTATATCTATCTATCTATATCTATCTATCTATATCTATCTATCTATATCTATCTATCTATATCTATCTATCTATATCTATCTATCTATATCTATCTATCTATATCTATCTATCTATATCTATCTATCTATATCTATCTATCTATATCTATCTATCTATATCTATCTATCTATATCTATCTATCTATATCTATCTATCTATATCTATCTATCTATATCTATCTATCTATATCTATCTATCTATATCTATCTATCTATATCTATCTATCTATATCTATCTATCTATATCTATCTATCTATATCTATCTATCTATATCTATCTATCTATATCTATCTATCTATATCTATCTATCTATATCTATCTATCTATATCTATCTATCTATATCTATCTATCTATATCTATCTATCTATATCTAT
>OX424573.1:99957273-100354773 GCA_949152435.1 Gastracanthus pulcherrimus
GTCCCAAGCCCTAGAGTTCTCTTCAGATGTCTTTCTCAGTAAATAAATACTAGGGGAGCTTCGTCCTCTGCTCGTTTCGCTCGCCAACCCTTCGCCCCCAATTTTTTATCTATTCTTTAATCCTTTCTTAACACAGAAACATATCACATTATTGATTTTCATAAAATTTTCAGTCCGAAAATAACATTTAAAAGTACGATTATTCAGTGGCAAATGTGCTTCTTTCAACAAAAGCATTTTTTTTGCAGTTTATGTTTTTCTTTATTCAAGATATTGAGAGTGTACTAGCCTTTCTCGAAACTTTATGAAATTAATTGGACATATTCTTTTTAACATTATGAAGAAATTTGTGCATCGCCTAGGTGCTATATATTGTTCTAGATCGAATGAAAAGTAACTATTTATAAAAAGAGGCTATAAATTACGAAAAAACACTGTTTTTGATATTTCAAAAAGAAAGCTTTGTGATGGTGAAAATTTTATTTTTTTGTGTATTTTTTTAAGGTATAAACATTATGATGTTGTATTTTTAACCGATATGGATTCTGTCCATACAACTCATTAATTATTTTATTATTCGGTCAATACTGCGCTTTATTACTCGACAATTACCCTCCGGTGGACTCCTCCGATCTCGAAAGGAGGTTCGCTGAGCGGACGCCTGGACAAACGGCGCAACCCACGGAGATCCAATCTCGAGTTATTTAAATAAATAATTATTAACAATTTAAATTATTATGGCTTATATAGGTGCTATCTACGTAAATGATCTATAAATATATATACATATAATCTTTTCTAACTTTATTTCTCGATAATAATATCTATACATCAAATTGCATTTATCGCTAATAACTATAAATAATTAGATGTCGGTCCGTTAACATTTCATATGCCACCATAACTTTACTTGCTTCCTTAATTGTAACATTTAATTTCTTAAAAATAATAATTAGAAAACCCCAAAATTTACTACTTTAATTTTCTATAATAATTATAAAACCCCAAAATTTACTACGTTAATTTCCTCTAATCACCACGACTCTACTTAGTTCCCGCTTTTGACTACTTCGCTAAAAGACTATGGTTGCACATGGGCGGTCCAATGGCCGCTCCCGCCTTTACTAGCACGCACCAAGTGCCGACCGCGTTGCCGGTATTTTATACCACCTGTAAATAATAAAATTGTCTCGAACTCGGGAACTCTCGACCTAAAACAACAAAAAATATTCGGCGGCGAACACACACAACTGTAGCTCCGACTCTCCACCAAGTCTCCCAAATCTCGACGGCACTGAAACAAATAAATAGGTATGGAAGGATCTCACCAAGTAATTTTTCAAGGCAAAATTACAAACTCTCTTGAATCTTAATGTCGGGCGCTTTGTGGGCAAATAACGGCCGACCAATAAGTACTCATGTTACGAACTATCTAAATCAGAGAATCCTAGTACTACTCGGACTCGCTTCCTTTTCTCCACGCGGACAGCTAAGTTTCTTGTGGTAATGGAACAATATGACACGACTGTCTGCGGCGAAGGCTCCGGACGGAATGGGCAGGGCGGAAGGATTCGACTCCTCTCCTCGTGGCGTCGCTATATCCTAGCTCCCTCTATTCTGCCTTACTCGATCTTTTCTCCTTTTCTAACACGTGTGGGCATAGGCCCTGAACTCGATTTTTACTAGAGTAGTAACCGGAGGTTAGTTACTGCTCTAGTTTTACCCGTCATGCAGTTCGCCCCGGGGGCGCGCGTAATTTAAAATATTAATAGCGCCCTCTATACTGCACGCTTCTCCGATACTCATCCCATTACTCGATATTTATTACATGCGAATGGACGGAGCGCGACGCATTCATTGTAAACGCGCCTTGCTCCCTTCTCCGTGCGCGCGCCTCTCTTCTCATCTTATTTGATACTTTGTCCTCCGTCTCTCTAGGCCGCTCGGCTCTCCCTCTACTCTCCCCGCTCGGTTCCATGCGCATGACACGCGCCCGCCTCCTCATCATCTGTTCCCGTCGTCGTCCTTACGGATGACGCCATTGCCTCCTCGCGCTCCGATCGCTCTCTCTCGGGTGTCCGCGTACGCGAGTGTGTATGTGTGTGTGTGAGTGCGTTTCTTCTGCTGCCGCCGTGCTGCCGCTGCTGTGTTGTTGCTGCTGTGCTGCTGCTGCCTCGGCCCCGCGGCTCGCGGCCGCTCGTGTCATCTCCAGTTTCTCTTTTTCTAGGGCGGCTGCTACCTGAAACAAATATCGGCCTCGACCTCTTCTCCGGAGTCGCCGCTTCCTTGTGCTGCTCAGCTTGTCTGGAGGTGTTTGCTACATCTGCTGCGGCTTTTGTGGTGTGTCTGTGCTGGTGGTGTGTGTGTGTGTGGTGTTGCACCGTCGATCTCCCCCCGTGAAACATAAATAATATTCGCGGTTTATTATCTTAATGAAGAATTATCAATTTAAAATAGCGTGCGTTCGGTGGTTTGGTGCGTGCGTGATTCCGTCCGGAGTTTGTTTATCCCTCCTAATTGACATTAATAATCTACCCAATACTAACCCTACCTGCCCATTATAACCTCACCTTACTTCTCTGTTTACTCTTTCATTGTGGCATTTTACATGCCACAACATGTGTTATGCCTTGGGGAGTCCGAATAGACTAGTCTTAATAAATGTGTGTGTGGTGTATGTGTGTGAGTGTATGTGTGTATGTTTGTGTGCATGTGTGTGTGTGTGTGTGTGTGTGTGTGTGTGTGTGTGTGTGTGTGTGTGTGTGTGTGTGTGTGTGTGTGTGTATTAGTATGTGGCAATGTAGGAATAGTTAATGCATTTTTCCAATGCAGGAATAGTTTCTGTGAAGCGACTCTTTTATACAATAAAGTACTCATAAAATCCTTCATTTTCGTCCTTCGAGTCGTTTTTCACTTCTTATGCTGTGTGACAACATTTATTTTTAACGTTTATTACTCGAAAACTATACGATAAAGGACAGTGAAATATTTACTGAATACTTGTTTCATATGCAAGTATATTCCTGTAAATTTTTAGGTAGTAAGACGGTTTGTGTTTTAAGAAAAGAAAATAAAATAAAATGCAGTATTTTTGGTCTCGATAACTTGAGTAATACTTAATGTAATGCCTTGAAAATTTCAGAGCATATTTGTTAGGTGTCAGGTTATTGGCTGAATATTTTTGAGCCGATTTGGTTCATAATCTTATGAGATATTAGAGATTATCCAATTTAAACAATACATTTTCACCTAATATGTCACGACATCTCTAAGCATTATCGTTGTGCTTTTTCTTGTACATATTATGTATTATATATATATATATATATATATATATATATATATATATATATATATATATGTATATATATATGAGATTTACTAATCTACACTTTTAGCCAACTTTACACATTATATTGTACGAAAAAGTCCAACGATAATGTTATGTTAAAAATATTATGATTTTGTGATTTTTTAAAAATGATTTAATAATGACATAATTTATTTTTGCAATACTGTAACTGCATCTATCTTTAATACAGCATAGAAAAATGATAATTTTTATACTATTTTGATGGTGGAATTTATAAATTAGTTTATGTTGAATAGTAGTAAATTTTTTAAATAAGTGACTTTAAAATATGATGCGATTTTGTATCTTATGCATTTTTTTGCAATGAAAAAAATAATAATAATTCAATCTTTTATAGGTATAGATTTCATTAAATTTTATAAATAAAAATAGATTTTAGAATCAATGACTAAAGATACCCTTATATATGATATATACGATAATATATTTATTGAAAAAAGAATATTTTTATTCATTTCTCAAAAGGATTCATTTTTAAAATATTCATTTTTCAGGACACAAATCACTAAATGAAAATAGATAGACAGGAAAATAATCATGATGAGCGGTATTGTGCAGCTCTTCCTCATTTGTATAATAATTTTAATTTGATTCTCTTTGAGAAAGCATATTGCCAAAGCAGTTGCCGCCGTTTTTTATTCTAAAAAAATGATCTCATTTTTAATTATGATTACTTGTATTCAATTTTGACGATAATGCACAAATATTTTCAAAATGGTATAAAAAGTAAGTACGAATCTTTCTAGACTGTATACAAATTTCTGTATGTACCAAGAACATTGGCAATCTACCTTATTTTTACTAAAAGAAATCATGAATTTTTCGCTGTATATCAATATACTATATACGGTAAAATAGGCAGAAATTTTTTTTAAAAAACTGTCATTTTTGGTTATATAAATATATGTGAAAATTTTAGAATATTTGAAAATAAGGAGCCATTTTAAGAATATTGCTAGGGATCCCCATCAATAGCTAACTAGGTTAGTTGTCCGAAATTCAACCCCTACCTTCTATATATATATATATATATATATATATATATATATATATATATATATATATATATATATATATATATATATATATATATATAGGCGCTTGCTGCTGGAGGCTTCTCGCCTCGCGTGCGGACTCTCCTTCTGATGATGATGGGGGTCAATAGTTCGACTCTACCGAGAATCACCGTGCACACCCCAAGCGTGAACACATGCAGTTTAGGAGCGGGAGAATCGCCAAGATGGTGGCGAGCAAGCTGAAAGCGTGGCGCGCGGCACGATAGCGTTAGCAATAATGGCCATTCTCCACGGCCTCGGCGGCATCTCGCCGCCTGCTCTCTCTTGCCTACCTGTTGAAACGCACGGCTGTCAGATGGCGACATTTGGCCCATTCTCCGCAATGTATTTCTTGCGAGTTATTTATATATATATATATATATATAAAAGGACATTTCCTAACTGATATGACAGACGGATTAACGGACTCATCAACGACCAGCCGAAACCCAACCCTTGAATCTAGCAACTTGAAATTTGGATGATATATATACGAAAGTTCAGTCTTGATATGCTACTTTGTAAAAAAAACCCGGGCAAC
Source organism: Gastracanthus pulcherrimus (assembly GCA_949152435.1). NCBI lineage: Eukaryota > Metazoa > Arthropoda > Insecta > Hymenoptera > Pteromalidae > Gastracanthus > Gastracanthus pulcherrimus. Next base: position 99,962,243 of record OX424573.1, read on the forward strand.
GCCGCGACGGGGAAGCTAGCGACTTTAAATTTGGAAAGTATACATACGAAATTCAGTCTTAATATGATACTTTGTAAAATTCTTGGGCAACGCCCGGACGGGGGATGCTAGTTAACTATATATAGGTAGATATATATATATATATATATATATATATATATATATATATATATATATATATATATATATATTTGTGAAAATTTATTTAAAATTTGTTTAAAAACAACATTTAATTATTTTTAGGGACTGCATTAATCTGACGACAGGAAGAGGAATTTGCTTATGATTTCGAATTTTTTAGGAGCTATAAATGGTAACTGAGGCATAGCCATCAAAGTCTGCACACGCATTCTAGTGAGAACTGATTGGCATTAATATGCTGAACTTGAGGTCAGTACGATAACCATATAATGGTCAAGGGAATGACGAAAAGATATCATTATTCTGATCTACTTTCTGAGATCTCAGCTAGTTAGGAAATCGATAAAAATAAACAATTAAATTCTGAAGAGAAATAGAAGAATGGTGCCATCGCATGACGGTCTATAGATTGATGAAGAGGTATCATTCGAACTTCGATCTCCGATAAACAATAAAAATGCTGAGACAATTAATGGTTAAAATTTTCTTGTCTCCGAAAGATCTCATACTTAGACCCAACCTTAAAGGAGGATATACATAAACTGGCAGGTCATGTTTTCAGAAAAAATAATAAGGTTGCTGTGATATTCATGGATAACATACTTGTCTCTATGGGTTTAAGATTGAATGACTGCGAACCCGTTATTTCTATTTCAACGAAAATGATCTTGACCCGGTTGATCTCAACCTTAAAGCAGGTCATCCATAAACTGGCAGGTCATGTTCTCAGAAAAACAATAAAGGTGCTATGTATTTACGAACAGATTTCTGAACCGGAAAGCGAATTTTAGACGAACTTCTCTATAACTCTTAAATATCTTCTTTGGATCTAAAATGTACTCTTACCGAAGGATCTTACAATTATACCCGACTTTAAGGAGCACATCCATAAAGTGGTAGGTCATATCCTTAGAAGGAACAAGAAGGGTGCTGTGATATTCATGGACTGATTTCGGAACCGCGAGGCTTGGTTAACTTACAGCCGATGGACACAGAGATATAACCCCGACTTTAGTGTCTATTCAGCACAGAAGATCCGAAAATCTTAATGCAAGATTTCACAACTGCTTCAAGTCTGAAAAAAATGACATGAGGACGAAAATTAATGAGGAACTCGTCGTGCGGCTTAGGTTCTCGTAGACATTATTTCGTAATTATAACGATTATGATGACTGCGGAAACTGCTAAAGAAGAATTAGAGTAACATTTGAGACGAAGAGACAATCCCAAATTTGGGCTATTAGATTTTCTTGCAACCCAATGAATGAAAATACATGCAACGTCAAAAATTAATATGGCTAAATTTGGAAAAGAGAACATGAAATAGGTTGAAAAATTAAAATGTTCGAAATAGCCGAAGTTAATAAAGAGGAATAACACACAAATACTTGGAAAGCAGAAAAAATCTGCTGAAGGAATACTAGGAGACTAGTAGAAGAAACAAAAAATTCCAACATCATTTCGTTCTACGAATATTCAACTCGCACTCGACAAAGAGTGAGAGTAAGGGAAAGTGTGAGGCAAGGCTTAGCAAGAAAGTAGGAGCGGCATCATGCGGCAATTAAAACAATTTCACAGAGAGCTGAATCGTGAAAGATCGATGAAGGAAGAACCGGAAAGAGCAGATGATCTAATCGGTTTGCTCATGAGATTTTAACAATAACAGAGCATTTTCACATCCAAATTCTGTGCTGCTCCAACAGCAACTGAAAGACGTTCAATCAGGACTCATACGGTTAGGTCCTTATAATTGTTTTTATTAATAATTCAATTAAGATGGTCCTATTGTAATTTTTGAAAAATTTGCTAATTATACGATAACATTTTTTTAATTTGTTGGTTATATTTGTTACCTAGAGAGAAAGATTTTTATAAATGTTCATAAATTTTTAGACAGTATACCCATAGTTATGTAGAAAAAACTAGCAATTTTCAATCAAAATTTAAGTTTCTTCAAAATTGTCCTTGTACATTTATAACTCTCACAAGGGAGAGATACTTGCCCTCCACCTCCGATTTTTATGAAACTTGGCAGAGGGGTAGAGTTTTGAAAAATATTTGACACGTATTTTTTTTATCTGCGGGAATTCATATTTAGGGGGTGAAAATCACCCTTAAAGTTCACCCCCTAAACCCGTTTTTAATGAATGTCTCAAGGTTGAATCAACATTTTTCACGAAATCCAACGCCTACTTATTTCTTCTAAAAAGACAAGTATTTGGGTAAAGTTTAGGAGCCCGAACGCTCATGTGTAAGCATGTCTAGGGGGGAAAACCACCCTTAAAACTCACCCCCGAAACAGATTTTTTTAATATCTCGAGATTTGATCGGATTCTTTAGGATAAAATCTATGCCTGTTTTTTTCTTATAAAAAAATGAGTATTCAAGCAGAAATTAGTGATTCAAATATGTTCAGGGTGTGAGAACCACCCTTAACACCCCCAAAAACCAATTTTTTTAATATTTCATGATTTGATCGGAATTTCTTGATAAAATCAACGCCTGTTTATTTCTTATAAAATAGTAAGTATTCAGGCATAGTTTAGGGACCAAAATATATCAAAGGGGTTAGAACCACCCTTAATACTCACCCCCAAAAACCAATTTTTTAATATTTCGAGATTGGATCGGAATTTCTTGATAAAATCAAGATAAATGAGTTTACAAGAAGAATTTATGGATCCACTTATATAGAGAGGGTGAGAATCAGAACTCTTAAAGTTCACCCCCGAAAACGAATTTTTTTAGTATCACGATTGGGTCGGAGTATTTAAAAAAAATCAACACCTGTTTATTTCTTATGAAAAGATGAGTAATTGGGCACATTTTTAATTCTGGAGGTAAGGGGTTGCAGAACTTAATTTTTTAACTTTTATTTTTGACGTAAAAATATTTTTATCGGCCAAATTTATTGGATAATTGGCATGTTAGATACATCATAACAAATTATTGTTCACCTGTTTAGAGATTAATAAAAAACAGTAATTTAAAAAAATTTAATACAACAGTCTTTCTAAAATACGAGGGTAGTTCAATAAGTCTTAGAATGACCAACAGATGGCGCGCGAATCGCTCCAAATCATCTGTTTTCAGTCAGCACCACTCCCGACTAGATATATGGTGCAGTCACAGTCCACATCTTCTGAGTTTACGTGTTTTTATAACCAATTGAAAAAAAAATTGCTTGTTAAGAAAAATGGAAAAAAACGAGTTCAGAGCGGTAATTAAACATTTTCATTTAAAGGGTTTAACTCCATATGAGATAAAAAATGAATTGGACTCAGTTCATGGCACATCTGCCCCTGCCTTAGCAACGGTTTATAACTGGGTAAATGAATTTAAGCGTGGTCGTACATCAATAAGTGACGAACCACGTTCAGGAAGGCCCGTAGAAGCAACTACTCCCGAAATCATCAATAAAATCCACGATATGGTGTTGAAGGATAGAAGATTAAAAGTGCGTGAGTTAGCTGAGGCCACAAGGATATCTATAGGTGCAGTTGTTTCAATTCTACATGAAAAATTAGACATGAAAAAGCTATCGGCAAGATGGGTGCCGCGTTTGCTCTCAGCTGAGAATAAACGCAATAGAGTGGTCGCCTCTGAGGCTCTTTTGGCGCGCATAAGTCGGAATCCTGAGGAATTTTTTCGTCGATTTGTGACTGTGGATGAAACATGGATACACCACTACACTCCTGAGACAAAGGAACAATCCAAACAGTGGATTTCCACAGGCGAACCAGCTCCAAAGAAGGCAAAGACCGTAAAGTCAGCTGGTAAGGTTATGGCTACAGTTTTTTGGGATGCACGTGGAATTATACTTATTGACTACTTGGAAAAGGGTAAAACAATTACTGGTGAGTATTATGCATCATTATTAGAGCAGCTGAAAGAAGAAATTAAAAAAAAACGACCACATTTGGCGAGAAAAAAAATTCTCTTTCATCACGACAACGCCCGAGTTCACACATGCTTCGTTTCAATGGCTAAAATTGAAGAACTAAAATTCGAATTGGTCGAACACCCACCGTATTCACCAGATTTAACCCCCAGTGACTTTTTCTTATTTCCAAACTTGAAAAAATGGCTCGGTGGACAGAGATTTACGGACAACGAAGACGTCATTGCCTCTGTAAGTGCTTATTTTGAGGAACTTCCGAAAACGCACTTTTCTAAAGGATTAAAAAAACTTAAAAAGCGATTGACCAAGTGTATAGAGCTCCAAGGAGATTATGTTGAAAAATAAAAAAAAATTTACCCAAAAAAAATTGTTTTTATACTTTATTCTAAAGACTTATTGAAGACTTATAAAGAATTATACCCTCGTATAATGTTGAATTGCTTATTTGAGTCTATAGTCATATTATAAGTGAAGTAAATAAGAAAGTTTTCTAATTGCAGTATATTTAATAGCGATTGATATCTTTATCAAAATTAATATTAGTAATTTAAAAGTTTTTTTTTTTGCAAATTTTATTGAATATATGTCTCACAATAATGGTAATCTATGAAAAAATGTTGAAAGCATAACAGCTTTTTACACCATCCACACCGCACGATTTCAATCTCTCCACATACACTGCAAATTGGTTCCTCTTTAAAATGGAAACTGAAATCTACTGGAGTTTCAAATCTTGCAGGTTTTTCGGTTAGGTACCCACTTTTGTACCATGCGTATTTAAAAACATTTTGGAATCTTGGTGAAGAAAATTGGTTATGTGTTAACGATTGAATCTTGATTATATTATTTCTTTCGTGTAAGTTGACATCGTAATCCATAAGAAGTGTTCTGTCAGATAATTTTCTTATAAAGTTCTTCCATAATCTAAATCCATATACATCAAGAGGCTGTATCTGACCAGTTGTGCCTTCTGGTATTGTTTTCAATACGACACTTCTGTCATTTGGTATAGCTTCGTTAACAGTTTTTTCACATTATCCGCTCCATGAATCTAATAGCAATATGGGTGCATTGTTACTGTGAACTAAAAATACATTTTCAATCCAATTTTGAAGTAGTTCCTTGGATAATTTTCCAGAGGCAGATGCTTCTAGGTATATATTTCGTGGTCTAAATAAAGTTTGTACTACTGTAGGTCCAAATTCTCCTTTACTCTCTTTCAAAACTATGTATAAAGGGGACATGAGCTTTCCCTCTGCTGATATAGTTGGCTGTATGGTATAACTATGTGTTGTTGAATGTACCGACTGAACGATGTTTTCAACTTTCTTCACCCCTTTATAACAAAGCGTGCGGCCACTATGTATTTCTAAATTAAACCCACTCTGGTCGGAATTATAAACGTTTTGAGCACCATGAACTCTTATAAGATTTTTAACTTCTTTACCTTCTGTATAGATGAAGTAGTAACAAATTTTGTTATTTTACGTGACACAATGTGATGTTTTTTTTTTAATAGTTGTATCCATCTATGTGAAGCTTTAAACCATGGAATTTTGACTTCTGATTTCTTTACAAGAGCCCATCTTTTTATATCAATATCATGCAAAACCATCTTTCCTTCAATGGCTTCTTTAACTTTTTCAAGTACATAAGTTGTTATTGCATATAGTTTAGTTTTTCTATCTCTTCCTGCTTCAACTTGCAATCTCCACTCTCGCAATTGACGTTCGGACGTAACTTTTCTATACTTCGACATTGTATTCTATACTTGTTTTCTATACTTGTACATTTGTCAAGGATAGTAATGGCTTTCTTTTTCCACTTTGCCAATAGTCCACTGCTTGTTTTTTGTATTCAAAATCTACTCCTTCTTCATTCCGTAAACAAGTTGGAACTTCTGCATAATCATTATATAATTCGTCTATTTCATCAACATCTTGTGGAAGTGTATCACTATAGTTTTCTTCAAAGCGTAAAGTATATTCTTCTTCTGTAAGCACGTTATAATTGACACTATCCTGTATTATATTTTCTAAAACCCTATATAACGCTAATTCCTCTGTATTAGCCTCTGATTCTTTAACTTTATCGTTGCGAGGATTGAACGTTACAGATAGTAATGCTAATACAACCACTAGATTGATAGCCATTTTAATTAAATTTCAACATACGAAGATTATTTATTTTGCAATTGATATTTTACTTGAAATAACTTTCTAGTATTTATTATTGCATAAATTTAATAATTTTATCTTCCTTTTTGAAGTAAGGATTATATTTCCCTGAAACAAAAATATTATAATTAACAATATTATGTGACAGATAAGGATACACGTACACACGCATGCATAGATAACACAGGACCACAAATCTAAAAAAAAAAATTTACTTAAACACTGTAAGCTGTACTCTATGTATTTTTGGACGCTAAATCCAAATCCGTTGAGTATATAGCCCCAGCACGTCAGAATTTTCCGTAAATCGTGAAAAACTGTGAAAAATCGATTTTTCTACATAAATACACTGTTAAAACGCTGCATCTGAAAGTTCAGTTTATGGCACTGAAGATTTTTTTCAAATCTGTACTGAATTTTCAGTGCATCGTCTCTGAATTTTCAGATTCGCCATACTGAATCCACTCGATTGAAAGTTTTAATAGACGCGATCGTGTGCATCTATAATTATATTTCTACTATAAACTTAGATTTTATCAATTATACTCTAATCAAAAGTTTTTATAAACTAGTTTAAACTACTATTAAGTACTTTTACATAAGTATAAATTACTTTTTCCTGAAAATTCAGTTCACTGTCTCTGAATTTGTGAAATTCAGTACGTGTCTCTGAAAATTCAGTACAGCCGCACTGAATTTTCAGAAAATGTCACTGAATTTTCAGTTCATTTTTAACAGTGTAGAACATTTCTTGCATTTAAAAAATACTAGAAGTATTCTAAAACATTAAACTCCAAACCATAAGTAGGCTAACCCACCAAGCTCCTAATCACCTGATACCTTACTCAATTAACCCTTAAAAACCACCCCTACCAAACCCCAAGCAGGTTAACCCACCTAACACTGGAAACAGCGATGGTGGTCGTTTCTTTTCTTTAAAAAAAATCAAATTCTAAACCACAAGAAGGGTAGCCCGGCTAGCCTCTAACCTATCTAGGCCCTAATCACCTAATACCTTACTCAAGTAACCCTTAAAAATCACCCCTATTAAACCCCAAGCATGCTAACCCACCTAACCCCGGGAATAGCAAGTTCAGTCGTCACTTCTTCTCATAAAAATTCAATTCCAAACCAAAAGTTGGCTAACCCAGCTAGTTCCTAACGTACATAGCCTCTAATCACCTGATACCCAACTCAATTAACCCTTAAACACCACCTCTACCAAACCCCAAGCAAGCTTACCCATCTAACCCTGGGAAAAGCGAGTTTGGTCGTTTCTTTTCTTTAAAAAATTCATATTCTAATATTCTAATATATCTAAATATTAGGTGATTAGGGGATAGATAGGTTAGAGGCTAGCCGGGCTACCCTTCTTATGATTTAGAATTTGATTTTTTTAAAGAAAAGAAACGACCACCATCGCTGTTTCCAGTGTTAGGTGGGTTAACCTGCTTGGGGTTTGGTAGGGGTGGTTTTTAAGGGTTAATTGAGTAAGGTATCAGGTGATTAGGAGCTTGGTGGCTTAACCTACTTATGGGTTGGAGTTTAATGTTTTAGAATACTTCTAGTATTTTTTAAATGCAAGAAATGTTCTATTTATGTAGAAAAATCGATTTTTCACAGTTTTTCACGATTTACGGAAAATTTTGACGTGCTGGGGCTATATACTCAACGGATTTGGATTTAGCGGTCAAAAATACATAGAGTACAGCTTACAGTGTTTAAGTAAATTTTTTTTTTGGATTTGTGGTCCTGTGTAATTATTAAATCAATAAAAAAAAATTAAAACATATCCTGAGGGGTCGCTCACTCTTTTAAGGATTGAATTCCTGAGCAAAAAATTAAAGGATTTTTTTTAGTATTACACAGGATAAAAAACAAGATTCGCAATAGGATTCAGAAAATTTTCATAGATTTACGAAGGATTTTACATAGGATAGTCAGGATTTATACAATCTTCAGGATTTTCAGTAACAGAAAGAAGTTTATATAATAATTTAAATTACATAATTTTATATAATTATATAAAATATAAGTTATATAATATAAAATATAAAATTAAATTATATAATATAAAATATAAATATAAGTTTATATAATTATATATAATTATATAAAAAATTAAAAATAAAGCATTTTTAACAACAAATATAGTTGATAGTATTTATTCATTAATGAAAATGAACTGTTAGTAAAATCAAATGATTATTATTAAATAGATATGTGATAAACTTATGTATGTACAATGTATGGATTTGAAAAGTCAAATAATTTTTTTATATTAAAAGAAAGAATAATTAAAGAATTCTTTAACTTAATAACAAAATTAATTAATATAAATAATATTATACGTCAATTAAAGACATCATATTTTTATCAATATATTTTATATTATTAAAATTATTATTTTACTTACTTCTTAACAATGCTCCTATTTTCACTGTATTTTTTAAAATTAAACTTGTTATTTAATATTTTTTAAGAATTTCTTTATTTATTTCCACGTTTCGTTCAGACCAATATACAGAATCACCGAACAGATTAAACTCGAACAAAAATATATCTTGTTTACTTAATAAATATTTCGTATTACCTTATCAATTTTTTTTTAGCTTATCATTATCTACACGGATTTCATTAAGCACAAACACTTTTTTGTGGTGCGATATCATTGAACATGTAATAATTATGTTCTAAAATATATTCTAATTTTTTAACAGGAAAATAACTAATTTTTACATTAGCGAATATATTTAAAAACAATATATTTAAGGGTGGTTCTCACCCCCTGGACATATTTGGGTCCATAAACTATTCCTGAATACTTACTATTTTATAAGAAATAAACAGGCGTTGATTTTATCAAGAAATTCCGATCCAATCTCGAAATATTAAAAAAATTGGTTTTTGGGGGTGAGTATTGAGGGTGGTTCTCATCCCTTTGATATATTTGGGTCCTTAAACTATACCTGAATACTTACTATTTTATAAGAAATAAACAGGCGTTGATTTTATCAAGAAATTCCGATCCAATCTCGAAATATTAAAAAAATTGGTTTTTGTGGATGTTAAGGGTCGTTCTCACCCCCTGAACATATTTGGATCACTAATTTCTGCTTGAATACTCATTTTTTTATAAGAAAAAAACAGGCATAGATTTTATCCTAAAGAATCCGATCAAATCTAGAGATATTAAAAAAATCTGTTTCGGGGGTGAGTTTTAAGGGTGGTTTTCCCCTCTAGACATGCTTACACATGAGCGTTCGGGCTCCTAAACTTTACGCAAATACTTGCCTTTTTAGAAGAAATAAGTAGGCGTTGGATTTCGTAAAAAATGTTGATTCAACCTTGAGACATTCAACAAAAACGGGTTTAGGGGGTGAACTTTAAGGGTGGTTTTCACCCCCTAAATATGAATTCCCGCAGATAAAAAAAATACGTGTCAAATATTTTTCAAAACTCTACCCCTCTGCCAAGTTTCATAAAAATCGGAGTCGGAGGGCAAGTATCTCTCCCTTGTCAGAGCTGTGAAACTCCAAATTTTTAAAAACACAATTATAAAGAAAAATAAAATTATATTGAATTTTTATTGCAAAAATAGCCTAATAGAACCGCAATTTTAACTCTATTCATGGACAACACTTTCGTAATAATTTTTTTTTAAATCGGAGATCATGATTGTAATGTGAATAAGTTGAATTAGATATCCTTAAAATTTTAGATTTATTCATTGTAATCATATGCTCATAAGACTTGCTGAATATTGGAAAACCATAAATTTAGAAAACCGCACTTTTGTAAAAAAAAGAAATAATTTTCTAATCATATTTTTTTATTGCAGAATATCGATCAAAAATTTTTTTTTAATAATTTCTATATTTTCTGAAGTTTGTCTGCATAGTATAGAGTAGATTTGAGCACTTGTTAGGATTCAGTTAATGTTGGAACACGCTGGATTGTGTGCAATAAAGGTCGCAGGAAAAATACATATAAATAACTATTAAGTTCATTATAATGATTTCTATGGCCAATATTGCCAATACAAAATCATTTTCTGTTCTAAAAATGTACATAGTATCAGAAAATGAAATTAAAAAAAATCGAGTTTTTCGTCAAACTTTACTAAAGGACCACCTTAAGCTAAGTTGGTTCTATACCCTGTCGCGCCGCATGTTTTATGGGCACCATTTGTTGGTATTTAAAATAAATAAATAGCAAAGTTGTAAAACTAATATTCGTGAGAAGGGAAAAGCGACCACCCAAGAGAGAGTAGTAGGATAAATTATAAGCTGAAGTATTCCTTGACAAACAAGAAGTGTTTCCAAATACTTTGTATTCACAATCACTCTGTTCGACGAAAGGCCATCAAAAATTACTCATAAGTGCGACTAGGAATGCAGAGTACGTTTTCTCATGCAAAATCTAGCTGCCAGAAATCAGACAAGAAGATCGTTGTATCTGTATATAGATCGAAGAAGATTGTAGATTAAAAAAAGGGCACGTACTTGTTTGTAATTATTGCAATAAAGTAAAGGCCATCGTGAAGCAAATTGCAAGCTAAAGAATGGAAGTGCGTATTTTAGAAATGAAGTAAAAGTAAATAATGAACCAAGTAGACTAAATTTCGAGTATTCCTGTTATTGTACTAGATCATGAATTATGTAGCGGGTTATTATACTAGATCATGAATTATGTAGCGGATTATTATACTAGATCATGAATTATTTAAGGGCTAGGTCATTTCATGATAGATACTGGATGTCAATTAAATCTTATAAAAGAAAATTATTTAGATTCTAAGGCAATAGTTGATACTAATATAAATTATAATTTAACTAGTATAGGTAAAGCTTTGATACGTACATTAGTACATTTGAGATAATTAAACCTGTGATTGTGGCTAGATGTATCATACGGTCACTGATATTCCTGAAATATTGGCACAGCTTTTTATTTTTAGCTGTTTAGACGAGCTACGCTACTCTCTAACAGCAATCGGTCGATTCATACTTACCCAATGTCTGCTACTGATATGCAAACGTATTTATCTTTAATAGCCAAGTGACATAAATTCGATATAACCTTTAACTAACGAATATATAGAATCTTGAGATAATTAAACCATTGGTAACTTTTTTTAATACGGGTTACCAAACGTATTTTTGAATATGTCTTTTGAAGGGAATGTCTTAAAATTATTCTGCACAATATCAAAGATGTGTAGCGCTACTCGGTGGGCAGAAAATGTTCTCTACTTAAGGACGCAGAAGAACAAAATCGTATAAAAATTCGCATAGACGGAAAAAAGAACGCCTATAAACAATGGCTTGGACCTGGAATTGCTAAATGATAATATACCCCTCAACGAAGCACTCGAAAGAGTTCTGACAACACTTTCGAGGTAGCTTATGATTATGGTTGAGACGTGCCAAAAACCCATACAGAGTATACGAAAATAACGTTCGGTTGAGCTAGACACATAAAGGTATGTCTAATTTCGAGCCAAAAACGGCTCAGGCACACTGTTGTCATCAAGACTGAGATGACTCACAGATCCAGCTCTATGAAATAACCTGATTGTGGCTAGATGTATCATACCGTCACTGATATTCCTGAAATATTGCCACAGCTCTTTATTTATAGCTGTTTAGACGAGCAACGCTACTCTCTAACAGCAATCGATCGATTCATACTTACCCAACGTCTGCTACTGAGATGCAAACGTGTTTATCTTTAATAGCCAAGTGACATAAATTCGATATAATCTTTAACTAACGAATATCTAGAATCAAGATATAATAGAACCGATGGTAACGTTATCTTATAGGGATTCCTAAACCTATATTTAAATATATTTTTGGTAATGGGAGAGTCTTAGAGTTATTCTGGACGGTATAAAGGATATAAAAGGTTAATCGGTGGGAAGAAAATTGTTGAGTGACATATTTTCGATGTAATCTTCAACTAATGAATATATAGAATCAAGATATAATTGAACCATTGGTAACGTTATCTTATAGGGCTTCATAAACCTATATTTAAATATATTTTTGTTAATGGGAGAGTCTTAAAAATATTCTGGACGGTATAAAGGATATAATGGTTTAATCGGTGGGCAGAAAATTGCTGAGTGACATAAATTCGATGTAATCTTTAACTAATGAATATGTAGAATCAAGATATAATTGAACCGTTGGAACGTTATCTTATAGGGATTCCTAAACGTATATTTAAATATATTTTTGTTAATGGGAGAGTCTTAAAAATATTCTGGACGGTATAAAGGATAAAAAAAGTTATTCGGTGGACAGAAAATTGTAGAGTGACATAAATTCGATGTAATCTTTAGCTAATGAATATCTAGAATCAAGATATGATTAAACCGTTTCTACCTTTTTCTGATAGAGGTTCCTAAACGTATATTTAAATATTTTTTTGTTAATGGGAGAGTCTTAGAGTTATTATGGACGGTATAAAAGATATAAAGGGCTAATCGGTGGGCAGAAAATTGTAGAGTGACATAAATTCGATGTAATCTTTAGCTAATGAATATCTAGAATCGAGATATGATAAAAACGTTGGTAACGTTTTCTAATAGGGCTTCCTAAACGTATATTTAAGTATTTTTTTGTTAATGGGAGAGTCTTAAAAATATTCTGGACGGTAAAAATGATATAATGGTTTAATCGGTGGGCAGAAAATTGTTGAGTGACATAAATTCGATGTAATCTTTAGCTAATGAATATCTAGAATCAAGATATGATTAAACCGTTTCTACCGTTTTCTGATAGAGGTTCCTAAACGTATATTTAAATATTTTTTTGTTAATGGGAGAGTCTTAGAGTTATTATGGACGGTATAAAAGATATAAAGGGCTAATCGGCGGGCATAAAATTGTTGAGTGACATAAATTCGATGTAATCTTTAACTAATGAATATCTAGAATCAAGATATAATTGAACCGTTGGTAACGTTATCTTATAGGGATTCCTAAACGTATAATTAAATATATTTTTGTAATGGGAGAGTCTTAAACATATTCTACACGGTATAAAGGATATAAAAGGTTAATCGGTGGGCAGAAAATTGTTGTGTGACATAAATTCGATGTAATCTTTAGCTAATGAATATTTAAAATCAAGATATGATAAAAACCGTTGGTAAAGTTTTCTAATAAGGCTTCCTAAACTTATAATTAAATATATTTTTGTAATGGGAGAGTCTTAAAAATATTCTGCACGGTATAAAGGATATAAAAGGTTAACCGGTGGGCAGAAAATTGTAGAGTGACATAAATTCGATGTAATCTTTAGCTAATGAATATCTAGAATCGAGATGTGATAAAAACGTTGGTAAGGTTTTCTAATAGGGCTTCCTAAAAGTATATTTAAATATTTTTATTATAATGGGAGAGTCTTGGAGTTATTCTGGACGGTATAAAAGATATAAAGGGCTAATCGGTCGGCAGAAAGTTGTTGAGTGACATAAATTTGATGTAATCTTTAACTAATGAATATCTAGAATCAAGATATAATTGAACTGTTGGTAACGTTTTCTAATAAGGCTTCCTAAACGTATATTTAAATATTTTTTTGTTAATGGGAGAATCTTAAAAATATTCTGGATGGTATAAAGGATAAAAGGGGTTATTCGGTGGACAGAAAATTGTTGAGTGACATAACTTCGATGTTATCTTTAACTAATGAATATCTAGAATCAAGATATAATTGAACCGTTGGTAACGTTTTCTAATAAGGCTTCTTAATCTTATAATTAAATATATTTTTGTAATGGGAGAGTCTTAAAAATATTCTGCACGGTATAAAGGATATAGAAGGTTAATCCGTGGGCAGAAAATTGTAGAGTGACATAAATTCGATGTAATCTTTAGCTAATTAATATCTATAATCGAGATATGATAAAAACGTTGGTAACGTTTTCTCATAGAGGTTACTAAACGTATATTTAAATATTTTTTTGTTAATGGGAGAGTCTTAGAGTTATTATGGACCGTATAAAAGATATAAAAGGCTAATCGGCGGGCAGAAAATTGTTGATTGACATAAATTCGGTGTAATCTTTAACTAATGAATATTTAGAATCAAGATATAATTGAACCGTTGGTAACGTTATCTTATAGGGATTCCTAAACGTATAATTAAATATATTTTTGTAATGAGGGAGTCTTAAATATATTCTACACGGTATAAAGGGTATAAAAGGTTAATCGGTGGGCAGAAAATTGTTGAGTGAAATAAATTCGATGTAATCTTTAACTAATGAATATCTGGAATCAAGATATAATTGAACTGTTGGTAACGTTTTCTAATAAAGCTTCCTAAACGTATATTTAAATATTTTGTTGTTAATGGGAGAGTCTTAAAAATATTCTGGACGGTATAAAGGATAAAAAGGGTTATTCGGTGGACAGAAAATTGTTGAGTGACATAACTTCGATGTTATCTTTAACTAATGAATATCTAGAATCAAGATATAATTGAACCGTTGGTAACGTTTTCTAATAAGGCTTCTTAAACTTATAATTAAATTTATTTTTGTAATGGGAGAGTCTTAAAAATATTCTGCACGGTATAAAGGATAAAAAAAGTTATTCGGTGGACAGAAAATTGTTGAGTGACATAAATTCGATGTAATCTTTAGCTAATGAATATCTAGAATCAAGATATGATTAAACCGTTTCTACCTTTTTCTGATAGAGGTTCCTAAACGTATATTTAAATATTTTTTTGTTAATGGGAGAGTCTTAGAGTTATTATGGACGGTATAAAAGATATAAAGGGCTAATCGGTGGGCAGAAAATTGTAGAGTGACATAAATTCGATGTAATCTTTAGCTAATGAATATCTAGAATCGAGATATGATAAAAACGTTGGTAACGTTTTCTAATAGGGCTTCCTAAACGTATATTTAAGTATTTTTTTGTTAATGGGAGAGTCTTAAAAATATTCTGGACGGTAAAAATGATATAATGGTTTAATCGGTGGGCAGAAAATTGTTGAGTGACATAAATTCGATGTAATCTTTAGCTAATGAATATCTAGAATCAAGATATGATTAAACCGTTTCTACCGTTTTCTGATAGAGGTTCCTAAACGTATATTTAAATATTTTTTTGTTAATGGGAGAGTCTTAGAGTTATTATGGACGGTATAAAAGATATAAAGGGCTAATCGGCGGGCATAAAATTGTTGAGTGACATAAATTCGATGTAATCTTTAACTAATGAATATCTAGAATCAAGATATAATTGAACCGTTGGTAACGTTATCTTATAGGGATTCCTAAACGTATAATTAAATATATTTTTGTAATGGGAGAGTCTTAAACATATTCTACACGGTATAAAGGATATAAAAGGTTAATCGGTGGGCAGAAAATTGTTGTGTGACATAAATTCGATGTAATCTTTAGCTAATGAATATTTAAAATCAAGATATGATAAAAACCGTTGGTAAAGTTTTCTAATAAGGCTTCCTAAACTTATAATTAAATATATTTTTGTAATGGGAGAGTCTTAAAAATATTCTGCACGGTATAAAGGATATAAAAGGTTAACCGGTGGGCAGAAAATTGTAGAGTGACATAAATTCGATGTAATCTTTAGCTAATGAATATCTAGAATCGAGATGTGATAAAAACGTTGGTAAGGTTTTCTAATAGGGCTTCCTAAAAGTATATTTAAATATTTTTATTATAATGGGAGAGTCTTGGAGTTATTCTGGACGGTATAAAAGATATAAAGGGCTAATCGGTCGGCAGAAAGTTGTTGAGTGACATAAATTTGATGTAATCTTTAACTAATGAATATCTAGAATCAAGATATAATTGAACTGTTGGTAACGTTTTCTAATAAGGCTTCCTAAACGTATATTTAAATATTTTTTTGTTAATGGGAGAATCTTAAAAATATTCTGGATGGTATAAAGGATAAAAGGGGTTATTCGGTGGACAGAAAATTGTTGAGTGACATAACTTCGATGTTATCTTTAACTAATGAATATCTAGAATCAAGATATAATTGAACCGTTGGTAACGTTTTCTAATAAGGCTTCTTAATCTTATAATTAAATATATTTTTGTAATGGGAGAGTCTTAAAAATATTCTGCACGGTATAAAGGATATAGAAGGTTAATCCGTGGGCAGAAAATTGTAGAGTGACATAAATTCGATGTAATCTTTAGCTAATTAATATCTATAATCGAGATATGATAAAAACGTTGGTAACGTTTTCTCATAGAGGTTACTAAACGTATATTTAAATATTTTTTTGTTAATGGGAGAGTCTTAGAGTTATTATGGACCGTATAAAAGATATAAAAGGCTAATCGGCGGGCAGAAAATTGTTGATTGACATAAATTCGGTGTAATCTTTAACTAATGAATATTTAGAATCAAGATATAATTGAACCGTTGGTAACGTTATCTTATAGGGATTCCTAAACGTATAATTAAATATATTTTTGTAATGAGGGAGTCTTAAATATATTCTACACGGTATAAAGGGTATAAAAGGTTAATCGGTGGGCAGAAAATTGTTGAGTGAAATAAATTCGATGTAATCTTTAACTAATGAATATCTAGAATCAAGATATAATTGAACTGTTGGTAACGTTTTCTAATAAAGCTTCCTAAACGTATATTTAAATATTTTGTTGTTAATGGGAGAGTCTTAAAAATATTCTGGACGGTATAAAGGATAAAAAGGGTTATTCGGTGGACAGAAAATTGTTGAGTGACATAACTTCGATGTTATCTTTAACTAATGAATATCTAGAATCAAGATATAATTGAACCGTTGGTAACGTTTTCTAATAAGGCTTCTTAAACTTATAATTAAATTTATTTTTGTAATGGGAGAGTCTTAAAAATATTCTGCACGGTATAAAGGATATAGAAGGTTAATCGGTGGGCAGAAAATTGTAGAGTGACATAAATTCGATGTAATCTTTAGCTAATTAATATCTAGAATCGAGATATGATAAAAACGTTGGTAACATTTTCTCATAGAGGTTACTAAACGTATATTTAAATATTTTGTTGTTAATGGGAGAGTCTTAGAGTTATTATGGACCATATAAAAGATATAAAAGGCTAATCGGCGGGCAGAAAATTGTTGATTGACATAAATTCGATGTAATCTTTAACTAATGAATATTTAGAATCAAGATATAATTGAACCGTTGGTAACTTATTTAATTATAAGTTTAAGAAGCCTTATTAGAAAACGTTACCAACGGTTCAATTATATCTTGATTCTAGATATTCATTAGTTAAAGACAACATTGAAGTTATGGCACTCAACAATTTTCTGTCCACCGAATAACCCTTTTTATCCTATATAGCATCCAGAATATTTTTAAGACTCTCCCATTAACAACAAAATATTTAAATATACGTTTAGGAAGCCTTATTCGAAAACGTTACAAACCGTTCAATTATATCTTGATTCTAGATATTCATTAGTTAAAGATAACATCGAATTTATGTCACGCAACAACTTTCTGCCCACCGATTAGC
Source organism: Gastracanthus pulcherrimus (assembly GCA_949152435.1). Classification (NCBI taxonomy): domain Eukaryota; kingdom Metazoa; phylum Arthropoda; class Insecta; order Hymenoptera; family Pteromalidae; genus Gastracanthus; species Gastracanthus pulcherrimus. Next base: position 99,980,001 of record OX424573.1, read on the forward strand.
CCTTTATATCTTTTATACCGTCCAGAATAACTCCAAGACTCTCCCATTATAATAAAAATATTTAAATATACTACTAGGAAGCCCTATTAGAAAACGTTACCAACGTTTTTATCACATCTCAATTCTAGATATTCATTAGCTAAAGATTACATCGAATTTATGTCACTCTACAATTTTCTGCCCACTGATTAACCTTTTATATCCTTTATACCGTGCAGAATATTTTTAAGACTCTCCCATTACAAAAATAAATTTAATTATAAGTTTAAGAAGCCTTATTAGAAAACGTTACCAACGGTTCAATTATATCTTGATTCTAGATATTCATTAGTTAAAGATAACATCGAAGTTATGTCACTCAACAATTTTCTGTCCACCGAATAACCCTTTTTATCCTTTATACCGTCCAGAATATTTTTAAGACTCTCCCATTAACAACAAAATATTTAAATATATGGTTAGGAAGCCTTATTAGAAAACGTTACCAACAGTTCAATTATATCTTGATTCTAGATATTCATTAGTTAAAGATTACATCGAATTTATTTCACTCAACAATATTCTGCCCACCGATTAAACCGTTATATCCTTTATACCGTCCAGAATATTTTTAAGACTCCCTCATTACAAAAATATGTTTAATTATACGTTTAGGAATCCCTATAAGATAACGTTACCAACGGTTCAATTATATCTTGAGTCTAGATATTCATTAGTTAAAGATAACATCGAAGTTATGTCACTCAACAATTTTCTGCCCGCCGATTAGCCTTTTTATCCTTTATACCGTCCAGAATATTTTTAAGACTCTCCCATTAACAAAAATATATTTAAATATACGTTTAGGAATCCCTATAAGATAACGTTCCAACGGTTCAATTATATCTTGATTCTAGATATTCATTAGTTAAAGATTACATCGAATTTATGTCACTCAACAACTTTCTGCCCACCGATTAGACCTTTATATCTTTTATACCATCCAGAATAACTCCAAGACTCTCCCATTATAATAAAAATATTTAAATATACTTTTAGGAAGCCCTATTAGAAAACGTTACCAACGTTTTTATCACATCTCAATTCTAGATATTCATTAGCTAAAGATTACATCGAATTTATGTCACTCTACAACTTTCTGCCCACCGATTAACCTTTTTATATTGGTAATGGGAGTTGAGTGACATAACTTCAAGATTATAAAATCAAGATATAATTGAACCGTTGGTAACGTTATCTTATAGAGATTCCTAAACGTATAATTAAATATATTTTTGTAATGAGGGAGTCTTAAAAATATTCTACACGGTATAAAGGATATAAAAGGTTAATCGGTGGGCAGAAAATTGTTGTGTGACATTAATTCGATGTAATCTTTAGCTAATGAATATCTAAAATCAAGATATGATAAAAACCGTTGGTAACGTTTTCTAATAAGGCTTCCTAAACTTATAATTAAATATATTTTTGTAATGGGAGAGTCTTAAAAATATTCTGGACGGTATAAAGGATATAATGGTTTAATCGGTGGGCAGAAAATTGTTGAGTGAAATAAATTCGATGTAATCTTTAACTAATGAATATCTAGAATCAAGATATAATTGAACTGTTGGTAACGTTTTCTAATAAGGCTTCCTAAACGTATATTTAAATATTTTTTTGTTAATGGGAGAGTCTTAGAGTTATTATGGACGGTATAAAGGATATAATGGTTTAATCGGTGGGCAGAAAATTATTGAGTGAAATAAATTCGATGTAATCTTTAACTAATGAATATCTAGAATCAAGATATAATTGAACTGTTGGTAACGTTTTCTAATAAGGTTTCCTAAACATATATTTAAATATTTTGTTGTTAATGGGAGAGTCTTAAAAATATTCTGGACGGTATAAAGGATAAAAAGGGTTATTCGGTGGACAGAAAATTGCTGAGTGACATAAATTCGATGTAATCTTTAACTAATGAATATCTAGGATCAAGATATGATTAAACCGTTTCTACCGTTTTCTCATAGAGGTTACTAAACGTATATTTAAATATTTTTTTGTTAATAGGAGAGTCTTAGAGTTATTATGGACGGTATAAAAGATATAAAAGGCTAATCGGCGGGCAGAAAATTGTTGATTGACATAAATTCGATGTAATCTTTAACTAATGAATATCTAGAATCAAGATATAATTGAACCGTTGGTAACGTTTTCTAATAAGGCTTCCTAAACTTATAATTAAATACATTTTTGTAATGGGAGAGTCTTAAAAATATTCTGGAGGGTATAAAGGTTATAATGGTTTAATCGGTGGGCAGAAAATTGTTGAGTGAAATAACTTCGATGTAATCTTTCACTAATGAATATCTAGAATGAAGATATAATTTAACCGTTGGTAACGTTTGCTAATAGGGCTTCCTAAAAGTATATTTAAATATTTTTCTGATAATGGGTGAGTCTTAGAGTTATTCTGGACGGTATAAATGATATAAAGGGCTTATCAGCGGGCAAAAATTGTTGAGATACATAAATTCGATGTAATCTTTAACTAATGAATATCTAGAATCAAGATATGATTAAACCGTTTCTACTGTTTTCTGATAGAGGTTCCTAAACGTATATTTAAATATTTTTTTGTTAATGGGAGAGTCTGAGAGTTATTATGGGCGGTATAAAAGATATAAAGGGCTAATCGGTGAGCAGAAAATTTTTGTGTGACATAAATTCGATGTAATCTTTAGCTAATGAATATCTAAAATCAAGATATGATAAAAACCGTTGGTTCATCCTCATCATGGCGTCGGGAGGTGGTGGACTACCTCCCGAACCTCCTGATATAAACTCAGAACCAGCATATACATGCCATCCAAAAAATAAAGTTACAACAGTGATTTGTGTAGTGTGTGATAATATTTATCATAAAAGTGACTTTGACAAATATAAAGTCAAAATATACGTAGGGAAAGCACTTGTGGTTTGTCCTGCACACGTGGAGCTTGTTCTAACCTTAAAAGAGAATAAAATAAAATTAGATGAAAATGCTAGAATATTAATTGCTCAGATAAAAAGTGCAAAAGAAGAGAATATAAAGCACAAAATCTTAAATGAATTAAATGTTATATCTGAAAATACACAAAAATCTGGAACGAATGAAAATCTAGATGCCACGTTACTGTCAGAAAATTCTGAACTAGAAAATCTTAATATCGAAAATCAATTACTTAAACAATTAAATAGTGAATTAATGGACAAGAATACTTTGTTAAAAAGATTATTGAAAAAAGAGAAGAATGAAGATGAATTTGAAAAAGTGCAACTAAACCAAAAAACATATGCTGAGGTATTAATTAATAAATCAGTAAATAAAAAGAAAAGAGTTCCAGCAATAATTGTAGAAAATAAAAAAAAAGACAAATATCCTAAAGATTTTTCAAAAAAAGTGTGCAATTATTTAATAGATGATAAAAATATTCAAACTAAATATGTGAAATCAATTAATGATAATGAATTATTGATTAAAAGCTTGGACGAAAGAAGTGCTAAAACTACTTTTGATGTTTTAACAAAAAAGTTATCTAATAATTATAATGTTGTGTATGAAAAAATTGAATCGCCAAAGATGAAAATAGTTGGAGTGGATTCCACACAAATGAACCAAGATGAACTCGAAAATGATATAAATCGAAGAAATTTTAGTGAATATCAAGACTAATGTAAGATATTACACATAAATGAAATTACGACTACTGATTTACAAGTTAAGCCTAATAATAGAAGTACCAAGAGATTTATACAAACGTATAAGAGACAACCAAAATAAAATTTCAAGCCCTGCAATAAGTGTGGAAGATTTGGGCATAATCCTCGTAACTGTGAAAATGAGCTTTGTTGCATAAATTGTGCTGTAACACACAAATATTCACAATGTGATAACCTGTCCAATAAAGTATGTATCAATTGTTTTTATAGCAATACTAAATATAAACCAAATTTAGAGGTTAACCATGTAGTTAATGATACGGAAAAATGTACAATATTTAAGAAAAAACTTAATAGATACATAAGTATGACGGATTATCCTATGAATCCTACTATACCAAGATACATGGGTAATGTAGAAAATTACAAAAAAAAACACTACGACAACGAACTCAACTAAACCAAGAATGAAGAGTGCAATACTCAGCAAAAATGCAACGCTCAGCAAGAATGCACCACTCAGCGCTAGTATACTATCATTAACAAGCCCAAGCACAAGCAGAAATAAAAGTAAATAATGGAGCAACATCTAGATCTCATAGAAGAATTCCAAAAAGAAGTAATTCAAGAGGAAATATCATATCTTGATCTAAAAACTCTTAATAAAAATTTGAATATAAAAGACAGCCTTATACTGTATGTTAATATTAGAAGTCTAAATGCTAACTATACAAAATTAGAAATTTTTATTAAGAGCTTGAGGATCAAACCTTATATAATTGTATGCTCAGAAACATGGTGCTTACATAACTGTCAATATTTTGCTATACAAGGTTATAATTTATATTATAATAATAGCAAAATAAATCAAAATGATGGAGTAGTTGTATATATAAAAGATTGCGTAACAGAAATAACCGAAACAATTGAAATTGGTAAATTGAAAATATTAAATACAAGAATAACACTAAATAGAGGTATTTCTCTTGAAATATCAACATTATATAGATGTCATAATCTATCATGTACTGAACTCATTTCCAACTTAAAATCATGTATGAACGGCAAAAAAATATAAAAAATCATTTAATTATTGGTGATTTTAACATTGACATTATGAAAGAAGATCATAACAGTCAGGAACTTTTAAATAATATGCTTGAAAAAGGTTTTTACCCTGGGTTTATATATACAACTAGACCAAATGATAATAGTGGAGAAGGCGCATGCATTGATAACATATATATAAAAACCAAATCTCTAGACACTAAATTCTTCAAACTTTCAATACCATTTACAGATCATTATCCATTATTTATAAAAATAAACAATTCACAAACATTAAATAAAGAAAATATTTGCTATAAGTATGATTACATTAAACTACGCAGAGTTGCTGCTATGAAAAATTGGAATATAATTGAATCAATGCATGATCCTGAAGAAGCTACAACAACTTTAATAACTGAAATACAAGACTGTTTAGAAAAATCTAAATATGTGTTCAAAAATGGAAAAAATAATAAGAATAAACCAAGAAAGGATTGGATCACTAAAGCTATTATGATCTCATGTGAAAGAAAAGGACAATTATATGTCAAAATGCGTAATGAACCTAATAACGAAACAATAAAATTAGAATATAGGAATTACACAAAGAGTCTTGATAAAATTATTAAAGAAGCTAAAACTAAGCATGAAAGAAATTTAATAATAAAAAGTAGCAATAATTCCAAACAACTATGGAAACATATATAAAGTAAACTGGGTACTAAATCGCAAAATAATAATACAATTAATAAAATAGTAATGAATAACGATGAAATAATAGATGACCCTACAAAAATTGCCAATCAAATGAACTCATATTTTTGCAAAATAGGAATGAATTTAAGTAATAAAATTAATATTCCGCAGGGTAAGATATTAAAACTACCACCCATGAATTGCAACTCTATTTTTATAAAACCAACTAATAATTTTGAAATTTTACAAATAATTGAAAATATGAAAATAAAAAATGGTGGTGTTGATAAAATCCCAACAAAAGCTTTGAAAATACTATCAAATCTAATCGTAAATGCATTAACTCATATATTTAATATATGTCTAGAAAAATCAATATGGCCTGAATCATTGAAAACAGCTGAGGTAGTACCTATCTTTAAAGCTGGAAACAAAATGGAAATATCAAATTATAGGCCCATATCCTTAATCTCAAATATAGCAAAAGTTCTAGAAAAAATTGTTTTTGTAAGATTACAAGAATTTTTTGATAAATTTAAACTATTAACTCACAATCAATATGGATTTGTAAAAAATAAAGGTACTAAAGATGCTCTTAGTTATATAACGAAAGAAATATATAGCAATTTAGACAAAAGCAAACCAATAGCAATCACATTCCTAGACTTAGCTAAGGCGTTTGATACTCGTACTGTAAACCATTCTATCTTATTAGATAAATCATATAAGTATGGTATAAGAGGTAAATCACATAAACTAATAATGAATTATCTAAGCAATAGGAGACAAAAAGTTAGAATTGGAATAACAGAAAGTCAATATGAAACAATAGACACAGGTGTTCCCCAGGGTACTATACTAGGACCACTTCTATTCATAATTTACGTTAATGATTTATTAATAAATAGAACTGACAGCACTATCTCATATGCTGATGATACAGCAATTATAGCATCTGATAATACCTGGGAAAAAGTTGAAAATAAAATGAATAAGTACTTGGATGATAAATAAGTCCCTGTAACTGCACCATCTGGTCTCACTACTTAAAACTACTCTTTTTCCTTTCAATTTTAGAAGCTCCTGTTGAAAACCAGGGTTTTTAAATTCTTTTAACAAATTATTAACTTTATTTACTAATTCTTTATCAACGAGAGATTTGCCAATAAGTTGCCATTATGACTGTTGCATGTCACATGCCAAAGATCACTTGGCTTATCCATACACATCATATTTAATGCATTGTCAGAAACTAATGCGTACATACTTGCATTGTATTTTTCTTGAACAAACTTTTTAGTTTTATCAATGACTTTTGTCAAACTTTCAGCTGTCTCACTACTGCTGTTAGATCATACGGTTCTACAAAGTGTTGCTTTCCTTCATCATCATTGTGAATCGTCACCACAACTTTTGTCGTATTTGCTGCAGATTTTTTCCACCCATCAATCAACATAACATTTTCTTTGTTTTGTAGATACTCCTTGCATTCTTATAACATAAGCTGATGAATATTATCCAATAATGTTGATGATAAATATTGTCTGCATGACAGTTTATAATCACGATTCAACAACATAGTCAGTAAATTTTTGAAGAGCGTAGATTCAACAGTTACGAATGGAATGTTGCAACCAAAAAGAATTTAGCTAAAGCTTTTTCTATTTTAGTATATATTTTTTATTTCTCTCCTGTATTTTATCTTGATTTTCTTCTTGATTTTGTTGTCAAGTTCCTGAATTAAACAATAAAAAATATAACTATATTCTGCACATATACATATAAATATTATAAACATTAAATATTTAATAACAAAGTGAATAAATATTTAGCTCGCTTTTAAAACAAATAGAATTAAATAACTGTACTTACATTAGTTACATTATCATGTATTAATTTTTTCTTTGCTGACTCCATCTCAAATTTTGATTAATAGAAACATAAATAGCGTACATGCATAAAGATTTCTTAACACAACTTTTTAATCGTTATCTGTAAATAATAAAATGTAAAGCATTTTTATTTTATTTATTCTTGAAAACAATATCATTCATGTACATTTTTATATATGGAAAATGATCAAACACATTAATATGCACTAACGTCGCTTTCTAATTGACTGCAGATATAAAATTTATATTTTTTTTTCTTCCAAGGGGTATAATCGCCAGGCTATGTCCTCGATAAAATTTATATCTTATATTTGCCAAAATATCTGATGAGAATAAACAGCTGACGGAAAACCAACGGACATTTAAATCGATTGACGAGATGTATCGATATAGCAAAACAGAGCAAAAGTAAAACACATGCATGGTTCGCATTCCGTTGTCCCGTGTTCCAGCACCAAACTATATACTTATACACATGTGCTGTAGTAATAATAATTATTTATCTGTAATTGCAATACATTATTGCAAAATATAAATATATAAGTAGTTTGATACAATTTACCGTCTTGATATACGTACAGAATTACTATGTTACGTGGCACATTTCCAGAGAAAATGAAATCCCTTTTAGGAGGATTAGCTTGCTATATTTTAATAACTTTGCCATTAAATATATTTTAAGGGTACATTGGGTAAATAAAAATATTATGTGATTTATTAATGCTTTGTTTTTAAACAAAAAAACAGTTTACGTTGCTATTATCGTTTGTATTGTTTCAATGTACGCGCGCGTACTTGCTCGAGCCGCCCAACTGCGCATCTGCGCATGCGCAAACAATAATTATTAATTTTGGATGATAACAATTAATTTATTGTAAAAACAATTTGATAATCAATTAAGGCAAATCAATAGCTTCAATTTGAGCACTGAATCATCACCGTACGTCAAATATTTACCGAGAAAATCGCATATGTCTCCGGGGGCTGGGGCACTACACTTTCACCACTTTACTGTTCAAAATCTTTTAAAGGCGAATTGGGCCAATTAAAAGATTAGTGGAAGCAATTAGAGCAATTAGAAAATGATTTAAAGCAACTATGTAAGTTCGCCCGGGGGCCAGCTTCACGCCGGTTTGTAAAAGGCATGATAATAAAGGAAGAGAAGAGTTTAAGCGTAAAAGTTGTATATATAAATGTAAATATTGACACATGTTGTATATATAAATGTAAATATTGACACATGTTGTATATATAAATGTAAATATTGACACATCTTATATATATAAATGTAAATATTGACACATGTTGTATATATAAATGTAAATATTGACACATGTTGTATATATAAATGTAAATATTGACACATGTTGTATATATAAATGTAAATATTGACACATGTTGTATATATAAATGTAAATATTGACACATGTTGTATATATAAATGTAAATATTAGCGGTAAAAGAAATTAAACACATAATCGAGAAATTAATAGAAGAAGGGTAACAGATTAAAATGGTATGAGATTTTAACGCGAAGATAGGAAAATGGCAAATAAACAAAGTAGGGGAAAGAGAAAGATTCAGAAACTCGAGCGACGAGATTGTGAATGTGGAAGGTATGAAATTATTAAAGTGCTGCAAGGAGCTAGGAATGAGTATAAAGAATGGGAGTATAGAGGGGGGCTGGGAGGGGAAGCAAACTTTTGTAGGCAGTGATAACGACTCAGTACTTGACCTCCTGATAAAGAGAGAAAATGAGGAGGGAAGCGTGATAGAGAACATGTTAATTAGAGAGAGGATAGAGTCAGATTATTTACCGCTCGAAATAGAAAGAAGAGGGGAAGAAGATAGTAGTAGTAAGGAGAAGGAGGAGGAGAGCAAAATTAAGGTAGACAGACTGAGATGGATAGAGGGGACGGGAATGAAATAAAGAGAAAAAATAAAGTCAGTAATGATATTTAAAAATGGAGGGAGAAAGAGGGAGACAGAGAGATGGAAGTATAAAGGGGAGGAACTAGAGATAGTTAAAGAGTACATGTATCTGGGGATATGGATGAAGGCGAAAGTTATGAAAGTTATAAATACAGTTTGGGGAATATGGAAAAGGACGAGCTTAAATAATTTAAGAGGGAGGCTATATCTCATGCATTCTATAGCAAAAGTGGGACGTATGTACGGGACGGAAATATGGGAAGGAGAGAGATGGGAGGATATAGGGAGGATACAAAGTAAGTGTTTGAAAATGACTGTAGGAATAAATGGAAACACACCGGACTATATATGGAAAATGGAAGCAGGGTGGGAGGAGGGGGGTAGCTTTGAGTTAGAATCCGACAGAAGGGCAGGGGCCTATCTGTTAGAGATTTTAAAGACAGGAAATAACAGATGGCTGAAAGTATGTCTGAAAGAAGAAATTAGGATTATATTAAACGGGTATCCGATGGAACAAGGGAAAAAGTTAAGAAAATCCTTTGAAGAGATCGGGGACGGAGAAGCTTTAAAGTAGATACAGTAGGAGAGGGAAATCGGGGAGATGCAGGAAAAATGGAGGAAGGGAGGAAAAAAGGGCAGAATAGGAAACTCAAATGCTATGGAATAAGATAGACAAGTCTAGTTATTGTGAAGGGTATAAAGAGTGGAAAATTGGAGTAGGGTGTGAAAGCTATTGGAATAATAGATGTTGGGATGGAAAGATGAAGGAACAATGGGCAAGGCTGAGATGTGAGAGTGTAGGAAGAACTGAAGGGAAAGATTATAAATACATTATATGTAGAGTATGTAGGAAGCAGAAAGAGGTGTTAAAAGACATATGGGTATGCAAGAAGGCGAAGGAGATCATGATGCAGGAGCAGGGAAAGGTGATAGTAGAAGTGAGGTTATTAGAAAAGGAGGAAAAGGTAAGATGAGGGAACTTTTGAGGAAGGAGCTTAACGCTAAAATGTATGAGTATAGTAGAAGGCTTGAAGAAATAGCGAAGGCAAGCTCTAAAGGGGATCTGAGGGAATCATAAGCACTGAGGTAAGAAGGAGGTAATATAATAAGACTTGGATATTTAGATGTTATATTATGTGCGAGATAAAATTAAAAGATGCCAGAGAAAAAAATCGCTGCCAATTCATTTGCACTTAGCTTCCTCAAACTTTATAAATTGTTCCAATATGAAATTATTTATTCTATTTAATACTGTGGTGAAAAATGAAATGAACAAGTCTATTGCTTGTTAATATGTCAAGATATATGTGTATATTTAATTTTTACTTATGCAAAAACATAGCATAGATTATGATACAATATTGTTGATTACAATATTTTTTAATGTATATAATGCATACCATTTCCACAAATAAATGTAAGATAAGATGATAATATATAACTAAGAAAATCATAAAAATGTTGATTAAGTGTAATAATTCGAGTTAGTTATTCAAAATTACTCATTCAAACGCATGTTAACGGTGAACTCAAATTTTAACTCAATTAAATACTATTCCTTACCAATTGAATTGGAAGAGAAAACATAAAAAATATGTCGATTAACTAAAAAATGTTCTACAGTCTTCTCTTATTTTGAAACTAGTATATAAATTCTTTTTAACAAGTTATTGGAGTAAACAGATATTTTTGTGATAAAAACAGGGGTTTTTAAAAAATGTTATTTACGCACACCTACTAGACGACAAAATCTATGTTAAATAATTCGAGAAAATTTGTAACTATGAATGAATAAAAATTAATATTTTTGACTAGGTTTAAACTCAATTTATGGTCTCAAATAAATAAAACATTTTTTTGACCTGTGCAAAAGTATAGCATAGATTATGAAAAAATATTTAGATTGTGTAAAAACTTAACAAATAAATTTTTTTCGTAATTTTGTAATTTTGTTCGAGTTTATGAAATACGGATTTCTTCAATAATTATAAAAATATATTAAAAATGAAAAAATAGTATAAAATCAAAACGAATCGATGATTCTTAATTTTCTTTTTATTTCAAAATTTATCAAAAAATAAGTGAATGTCATAAAAATGAAAAAACGTTATAAAACAAAAAGAAAATGCTAAATCTTAAAAATTATTCTTAATTTTAAATCTTTGTTAAAAAACGTAAAAAATGAGCTATAACTGCTAAAATTTATCGCGTAAAACTAAAAATAAAATAAAATATTATAAAAAATCAAAAAACGTTATAAAATAAAACGATTTGTTGAATCTTGAAAATTCTTTTTCATTTAAATTCTTCATTAAAAGGCGAAAGAAAATAAGTGTTCATTGGTTAAAAATTACCGTCTATACCCAAGAAATAAGTAAGCAAATTTAAAAAAAATTATATAACCTCGAATATCTTAAAAAATAAAAATCCTCATGATCTGGACAAAGAACTTAGCCAAGAGATAGTAAAAAACTATATTTTGGAAACTTTTAGAAGGAATAATGCCGTTCACTGACCTCAATTTTTAAAAATTTTCGATTATATATTTCAGATGAACATAAAATAACGTTTTCGTGTATAACAAAAGAAAGAAAACAGCTTATCCAAAATGTTGAGTGGTAAAATTTTATGCTCTTTCAATGCATTTTCATTGGGTCGAAGATATTAATGCATATTTACGCACACGCATGCACACGCTTCCCTACACACACACATACACACACACACACACACACACACATACACACACACATGCACACACACAATGGCGAAGGCTACTAGCAGAGCGCTACAGGACTTTACGAAGGCCAAAGCAGGTACTCAGTCGAAGGATAGAAGTAGCAAGGATCGAGAGAGCCAAACCTCTCCCTCCTTCGTTCAGAAACAGATGGACCAGACTCCGAACAAGCATCGGAGAACATCACCGCAGCAGGTCACGGCGGCCAGGAAGAAGGCACAAAGGACGACAACATCGCAGTCCCCACCACCGCCCTCCACAGTCAGAGAGACACCTTGGCAGGTAAAGGAAACGAGGAAGATAAAGAAAAAGAAGAAAAAAGAAGACGGGATGAGTGACACTGGTGTCTTAAGCCAAAAAGGCACTAAAAAATCTAAAACGACACGGGCAAGACCAACCCGACCGGAGGCCCTTATTATAAAGGCCGCCGAAGGGACCTCTTACGCTGATATCTTGAGAAAGATGAAGGCGGAACCCAAATTGACGGCACTCGGCGAATGCGTAAACAGGGTACGCAGGACTGCGGCTGGGGACCTGCTTTTGGAACTCCAACGCACAGCGGAAGGGAAGGCTACGGAACTCCGGCAAGCGGTGCAAGAAGTGCTAGATGGGGGTACCAAAATAAGGACCCTACAAGACGTAGTGGCCTTTGAAATAAAGGATCTCGACGTACTAACTAGCAAGGAGGACATTCTAGAGGCGCTACGCAGGGAGTTCCAAAGTAGCGACGCGTCCACATTGGACGAGATTGTAGTAAAATCATTGCGTAAGGCATACGGTGACACGCAGACCGCGGTCACCCAAATGCCAGCAAAAATGGCTCAACAGATGATAGCTAAGCGCAAAATCAAGATAGGCTGGGTAGTCTGCCGAATACGGCAGATGGAAAGGAATATACGTCCACTTAGATGTTATAAGTGTCTAGGATTTGGACATATCGCCAAAAGTTGCAAGGTAGCACAGGACCGAAGTAACCTCTGCTACAAATGTGGAAATATAGACCATAAAGCAAGAGAGTGTAAGAATCAACCAAATTGCGTACTCTGCTGTGAAAGGAGCGCAGGAGGAAAAACTGATCATGCAGCCGGTAGCTACACATGTCCTATCTACAGAGCTGCATTAGAAGAGTTAAAAGAAAAAAAAAAAAGATAATGAAGATAGTGCAGTTAAACCTAAATCACTGCGAGACAGCACAGGACCTACTTAACCAGTACGTTCGAGAGACGAAGGTTGATGTGGCCATCATATGTGAACAATACAGAGATCTGGACCAGCCATCATGGGACACGGACGACACTGGCAAAGCAGCGATCTGGACATGTGGCGACGTAGCTTTCCAGGAAAAAATGATGACTCGTGAGGAAGGATTTGTACGGGCGAAGGTAGCAGGTATATACGTATACAGCTGCTATGCCCCGCCTAATGCGCCAATTGAACAGTTCGAAAGACTGTTAGATCGACTCGTACAGGATATGGCGGGAAGAAAGCCAGTAATAATAGCAGGCGATTTTAACGCATGGGCCGTAGAGTGGGGCAGCCAAAGGACTAATCAAAGAGGACGGGTGCTGCTGGAAACATTCGCACTCCTAGATTTGGTACTAGTTAATCAGGGTTGTACCAACACTTTTAGAAGAGGGGACACAGGATCTATAGTAGATCTGACATATGTTAGCAGCTGTTTAATTGACTCAGTCGACACGTGGATCGTGAGTGAACACTACACCAATAGTGATCACCAGGCCATAATTATGGAGATAGGAAGATCAAAGCAGGGTTCCAGCGCGAGTACAAGGACCAATAGAATCGGTTGGAAAGTGAAAGACTATGATAAGGAGATGTTTCTGTTGGCACTGGAGGAAATACAACTGTTTGGGACAGCGGACAGCAAGGCTAAACAGGTGATGAAAAATATCACCCGAGCCTGCGACGCAGCTATGCCAAGAAGAGTGCCCAACCAAAGACGACCACCAGTATACTGGTGGAATAGTGAGGCGGATAGCGCTCGTAGCGAGTGCCATCGGACTAGGAGACAGGAGCAGCGGGCAAGAAAGAAATACTATAAAACTGGAAGAGGCCAGGAATTAGTAGATGCCTACCACCAGGAAATGAAGGACGCTAAGCGAAAGCTTAAGAAGACAATCCGTACCAATAAGCGACGGTGCCTGAAGGAATTACAGGACGAGGTTAATAAAGACCCCTGGGGTAGACCTTATAAAATAGTAATGAAGAAGATCAAAGGAAGCTACGCACCCCCTCCCAAGTGCCCACAATTATTAGATCGAGTAGTGACTAAACTGTTCCCCACACAACGGGACGAACCGTGTGTTATAGAATCAGAGGCAAACGAAGAAGCTATTCCTCCAGTCACAATGGAGGAACTGCTAAGCGCTTGCAAGAGGGTTGGAAACAACAAGGCTCCAGGCCTGGATGGCATTCCCAATATAGCATTGAAACATGCTATATTCGCCCAACCAGAGATCTTCATAGACTTGTACAACACATGTCTAAAAGAGGGAATATTTCCCGCCGACTGGAAGAGACAACGACTTGTGCTACTACCAAAGGGAAAGAAGCCACCTGAGGACGCTTCATCATACAGACCGCTCTGCATGCTGGACACCTCAGGCAAGATTCTGGAACGCATAATTTGCGTCAGAATGGATCAGGCAATAGAAGAAAAAGGGGGACTTGCGGAACACCAATACGGCTTTCGGAGGAAACGATCAACTCTAGACGCAGTGAACATAGTGATTGACACTGCGCGCGCAGCGATAGAGGGAAAGAGATGGAAAGGAGGAGCAAAGGAGTATTGCGCTGTCGTCACTCTGGACGTCAAAAATGCATTCAACTCGGCCAAATGGACCAAAATACACGAGGCATTTCGTAAACAAGAAGTGCCTTTATATATAAGAAGGATGATGTCCGACTACTTGAAGGACAGAATCTTATTATATGACACTGACAATGGCACCAAGACCTATGAAGTAACAGGAGGAGTACCCCAGGGATCAGTGCTTGGTTCACCGACTTGGAACAGCTTGTACGATGGGGTACTAAGGCTACAGTTACCCAAAGGGGCGACAGTGATAGGATTCGCTGATGACATAGCACTAGTCGTGGTAGCGAAAAGCATAGAAGATATAACAGAGATAGCTGACGAGGCTATTCGTATAATACGCGAATGGCTGACAGAGACAGGACTGGAATTGGCCAGTCATAAAACCGAAGTTCTTCTTATTTCTAGTAGGAAGAAAATGGAGAAAATAACGCTAATAGTGGATGGACACAAGATTGTTTCTCAACCAACCATTAAGTACCTGGGCATTACCATTGATGCAAGACTTACATTTAAGCAGCATCTTGAAACAGTGAGTGATAAAGCAGCAAAAGTTGGCGCTGCTTTATCTCGATTGATGTCAAATGTAGGAGGGCCAACGCAAGGTAGAAGGTTGCTCTTAGTCAGTGTAATCACATCGATTATGTTGTACGGGGCTCCTATATGGGCAGATGCCATGTTAGTGAAAACGTACGCAAACAAGCTGTCGACTGTATACAGACGAAGTGCACTTAGGGTCGCGTCTGCTTATCGTACGGTATCAGATGAGGCTGCCTGTATTATAGCAGGCATGCCGCCTATTGACCTCCTAGCAATGGAGAGAAAGAATGTCTTCGAGACAAAGCGACAACAAAATGACAACACTCAGAAGGACATCTGGGATTCCGCGAAGAAGCAGACACTGACTGAGTGGCAAAAAAGATGGGACTCCAGTGGCAAGGGGCGATGGACACATCGCCTCATACCAAGGATAGAGGGCTGGACCGAAAGAAGACATGGGGAAGTAAATTACTACCTCACACAGTTTTTGACCGGGCACGGATGCTTCCGGGCGTACCTGCACCGATTCAAATTAGAAGACCGTCCAAACTGCCCAGTGTGTATGGACGCTGACGAGGATGCGGAGCATGTCTTCTGTGACTGCTCACGATACCAACAGGAAAGAGAAGAACTTGAGAGCTATCTCCAGACCAGAGTAACACCTGAGTCGATTATGGAGGCTATGCTGACTTCGGAGGATGGATGGTGCACAGTAAACAACTATGCAGCAGATATACTTAAGAAGGTCAGAAAAGACGAAGAAGGAAGAAGAAAAAGACGAGAGATGCTGAATGAAGCTGGCGACCGGACGATGCGGTAAGAAGTAGAAGGCACACAACACGGAAGACTACTAATGACGGTAATGGGAGAACCAGTGATGCCGACCACATTCACAGAAGAGGGCAGGAGCCCAATGACCCCCGCGAAGCATTGCTTGGCGGTAGTACCGCGGGGAGGTCAACTCAGAAGAAAGGGCACGGTTCACTTTACTAAGGGTCAAAAAGTGAACGGAGGGGATCCGGTTGCGGTGGGGCGTAAAAACCCTGGCGTATACTGGAAGGTTTAGTGAGTGCGAGTCTCACACACGGTGGTACTTCACTATATCATGTCATGGTCCATAATGGATTTGCCTTAAACCTCTCTCTCTATAAGAAAAAAAAAAAAAAAAAAAAAAAAAAAAAAACATGCACACACACAGCCACACACACACATACACACACATACACACACATATACACACACACAGACACACACACACAGACACACACACACACATACACACATACACATCTATACGGACATTTTCTAGAAATAGTGTATTTTGATTCCTTATGTCTCAAAACATGTTTCTAACAGGTTTTTAGACAAACTTTCTTTTTACTATCACAAAGCTTCCTTTATGAGGAATCAAAAATCTTTTTGGAAAAAAAATCTATTTTTTGTCACCTACGATAACTGGAGTAAAACGGTAGCATTTGATTTGAAACTTTCCAAAATTTAGCTTTTTACAATTTCTTGGTTGAGCTCTTTGCTCAGATCATAACGACCCTTATATTTTGAGATATTTGACGTTATGTATTTTTTGACATTTTTTAATCGCTTATATTCCGAGAATGGCAGTCATATTTATCTAATGTAGCTCATTATTTTGTTTCTTTTATGAAGATTCGAAATTAAAAAGAAATTTAAAGATTCATCTACTTGTTTTATTTTTATAACAATTTTTCTATTTTACGATTTTCTAATAACGATAAGGTAAATTATTTTTGTATGTTCTGCAGCCTCTTGGCCTAGTAAGTGTCTGATAGTTATTTTTTCTATACATTTATATTATCCTAACTAATCACATCCCGCATTTGTCCTGGGGAGGGGGGAAAACTTGTATTAGGATGAAACCCATTCTGGGATGGCCGGTGGATTTGGTATTTTCAAATTGGATGTCTGTCACAATCCTATGTTCCATAGCCACCCAATTCGATTATTCCATGCGTCTCATGCACGCGATTTTCTGGCAGTCACCCATCCAAATACTAGCCGCGATTAAAGCTGCTTACTGCTGCTTATTGCCCGAGGTTCTGCCACCCCGCCATAGTGGCGTTGCAAGCATATGCATATGTATAATATATATTATATAATTCAGTGAATCTATGTACTATCATCTGATCACATATAATTTAAATATTTGAATAATTTTAATGAATTACGTAAAGAGAAAAAATTGCTGTGATAAGAATTATTGAGTTGTGCAATTTTTGTAAAAAAATATCTTTGGACTAACCATCAATGATAAAAAAAGCAGACTTTATTTGAGCTATTAATTAGAAAGAGATAAAGCAATTTAAACTTAATTTATTAGAACAAAGAATTTCATATTGTAACAATTAATTTAGTTTGAGGAAGCTAAAGCCAATGAATTGGCAGCGGTTTATCCAATTGTATGATCACATGTATAACACTGTAATAGTATTTTGACATAATATCGTAGTATCCATTTAAATCGTCATCTTGTAAATTAAAAATTTCATCTTCTTCGATTGGATGTAAAACGATAATGGCGTGTTAGAGGTTATATGTACTCAACACCGGGAACTGAAGCATTAGCGCCGGAAAGAGCAGTAGGCGCCATAGGGAATACCTCACATAGGAATAACGCCGTCTATCCTAATGGCAAAGAAGATGCCACGTCTCAAGTAACCCCAACCGATCCTATAAGAATAGGTACTAACCTTTTACTGACATAACGACTGAGCCCGTTCCCACACATATGGGAATCCCTTCCGAACACCGCTGTGTTACACGAAACCTATAACGGGACCTATATATTACTCTGGCGAAGGTAACGCGGCGTCGCTTGGCCGGAGTTACGCACATTCCACGCCAATGATGCACCCACCAGCATTCTCTCCCTTTGCATTCCCCTGGAATATATATAATTCACAGATGTCATACTACGATCCAAGAGTGAGCGCTATATATGCACATGGTCAACCGATAGGTCACCCAAATATAGTCACGAGCGAAACCCTTACACGCGACCCTGGACCTAATTACGCCGACATGTATAATGGAGGAGTTAGACACGAGTCCACAAAGATCTATAATAACGGATACACGCAGCCAGTCGCCAGACCTAATTCTCATCCTATTTTTCAACAGATAGCAACTGAAGGGAGAAGCATAAACCCTCTTAATAGCTCGAACGCACGACAACCCTCTGGCGAGCGATCTCTAGAACCCCCTCAGCCTTACCCTACGTGGGAAACGCCCGCGAAATGAGGTCTCTCTCATTCCTGGTCAAATGACAATATGTGGAAATTTTCCTTGCAACAAGCCATAAATCTTATTCCAACCTATGACGGTAACCCCGATATGCTGGCAGCCTTCCGTAAAGCATGCAATGATGTAATCGAAGAATTCGGTCTTCGATCGGCACGCTGCGTCCTTAATGCCCTTACCTCAAAACTCTGCGGGAATGCCGCGGAGGGATACGCGTCACGGATAGCACAATACGATTCTCTAAAAACGTTTATTTGACGACCTAGCGATCCAATACAGCGGAGAAGGTAGCGCTGATAAAGTTTTAATGGAAATAAAAACGATCAGACAAAAATCATGGGAGAGCGCCGGTGATTTCCGTCTAAACATGCAGATTCCATAACCGATTACTAAATATTTGTGATATGACGAACGATCTCACTCCGGGAGTCCGACTCGTTTTCAAGCACAAGACAGATAGTGAGGTCCTCGATCAATTCCTTTTGGGATTATTAGGGGACCTCCAGCAGCAGGTACGATCGGAAAAACCCCTTACCTTGCGAGAAGCTATAGCCACGGCTGTAAAATTTGAAAATAAGTCGAGCGCTCGGCAACAGTATACAGCTACAATGTAGCAGTATTCCGAGCCACCGTCGCGCAAACGTATCAGCAGTGCCACGGGACGGTTCACCTTACATCCGAAAGTAGGAAGAAAAACTATGACACCCGATACTGCGACTACTGCAAGATACGAGGTCATACACTCGGGGACTGTAACTCGCTTACGCAAGCTATTCAAAGCGGAGAAGTAACGAAATATAAATTAAACTCAGAATTAATACGACCGATCGCCAAAAACAATGGTAATAGGAACAATAATGTAACATTTCAAAATCTTCGCGGTAACATTTCTAATAGAAACTATAACGATCGTTCTCAAGGATACAATAACAACAAACGTGACGATTATCGACGGAACGATAGTCGGGACCACGGAACGTACAATTTGGAAGAACATGGGAAAAGATTCAGACGCCTTATGAAACGACTCGGTGAAGCCAACCTAACGATAGAACCCACGAAATGCCAATTTCTACGAAGGGAAGCCACCATCTTGGGTCACATTGCAGGAGGAGGAAATATTAAACCGGACCCTAAGAAAATCAAGGCCGTTGAGCACTGTCCTGTACCAACAACGGCGAAAAAGGTTAAACAATTTTTAGGCATTGCATCATACTACCGACGATTTGTAAAAGGGGTTGCGAAGATAGCTAGACCCTTATCCGATCTATTACGGCGACATATCGCATTTAAGTGGGGCAAGGAGCAACAGGAAGCTTTTGAGACTCTGCGTAAGTTATTATGCTCAGAACCGGTGATGAACGCTCCCGATCTACCTCAGCCCTTCGTAGTAACGACAGACGCACCAGATTACGCCCTTGGGGTCATTTTAAGTCAGGGAGAGATAGTGAGGGACCAGCCCTGCGCCTGTGCTTCACGCTGTATGAGAGGATCAGAGTTACGCTACCCCACTTACGACCAAGAGCTTCCGCCGTCGTTTTCGAAAAAGACCAATTTAGACCCTTTCTCTGTGGTAAAAGATTCACACTCGTAACTGATCACGAGCCCTTAAAACGTTTTCACGTAACTAAAAAGGCAGACCTGCGATTTAACCGCCTTAAAGCCCAGTTAAGAGGATATGAATTCGATGTTGTATACCGCTGCGGAAAGAGTAACACTAAAGGCGGGTGCCTTATCAAGCAACCCTGTATTGGAAGAAGGGGAAGAAAACCCAGAACTACCACGAATCAAATTATATGAACTTGCGGAGTAGCAAGAAAAGGAGGATAATTATTTCGAGAATAATCCACCTGGACGCATATTTATGACGAAAGGGACAATTGCCGAAGAAACAGACAATGGAACACTTGCTCACCCGAGAGAACAGTCCGATGGCATTTATCAAACTGGGAACCAAGATTTTCCCGCAGGACAAGCGATCGCGAGGATCGAGTCCGAACCCGAAGGAAGCGGAAATATCGAAGAGAAGGCTAAGAGACCGTATAAAGATCGCCTATCCGAAGCATCTGCATTAATACACGAACTTCCAGATGATTTAAAAAAGGCAGCCCTTCTAAAGAGGTCCTTATATAGTCCATTGACAGCAGAACTACTACGAAGGCAACAAGAACTGTAGGGACACTATACCATTCAGATACATCGAATACAATTCAGATCATCAACTACCCTCGCCTCTAAGGATGAAAGCGAACATACTGTAATAAATATATCCCCCGATAGCGTTCAATGAACCATAGGGGAACCAACCTTGCAGTCCACGTTTTGTTTCCCTCAAGGGTAGGAGAAATCGAAATTCCCCTTTTCAACTAAAAGCCTTACCACGGATAAGGCAAGAGGAAAAACGCCGTTACCCCAGAAGAAGGGAACCTCAAAAGGTAAAGGGGATAAGCTAAACAGAAGGTTCATAGTGGACGTGAAGGAACTAAATATAGAAGGCAAGTCCAGCTTGCAAATAAATATTCAAGAGGCTGACACAACCGCCGGCACTTCCAAGGAATCGAAAAATTTCTCACAAATCCCAGATCTATCCGCATCTAAAAACCTTAGTAACACTTTCGGAATCATACCCATTTTCATTTTGGGATAACGTCACTACCCATTTCTGAACCTGAAGGAGAGGACATTACTAACGAAATCGACCCACTCATCCTCGATGCTTTAGCCGCACCCTTTTCAGTATAGGAACAACGAGACAGCTGTGCCGATCCACACGCTTGTTTAATATATGATACAGATATTCCAGATGATCCACCTGGAAACTGTTTTTTTCATTCGGTAATAAAAATTTGTGGTATGGAAGGGCACGTGCGATACCTAAGGCGGCACCTTCTACAGTCACCAGCCTTGAGAGACTGCGGTAACCCACAGGAGGCTGAAACAATACTGTCTTCAGAAAACAAATATGCAAACGTGGATTGTATATACGTATTTTCAAGAACATACAACATTAACGTTTGTATGTATTGTCCGCTTACTAATGGAAAAACAATTGATGCTCATTTTGAGGCGGCTAGAAATCTTCCATATATATACCTACACCTTTCGGATGGATTTACTCATTTTACGCCTTTCATGCCCTACAGTCAACGTTCCGTGGACGAAACATTTACCGTAAGAGAAGAACCCACTTCTGCAACCGATATAATACTCGAAGTAGGTAATACAGAGCAAGGTGAAGCTCCCAACCGCTACCTAGTAGCCGACGCTCGACCGTGTTATAGAAAACCACCTAGGTTACCATTGGATCAAATTTTGATACCACCCTTCATCCAAATTAAGGTGATGAATACACACCCCTTTGCATATCATGAACACCTTGTATATTTGTTATCAGTAGACACGTATCTTAAATCAAAAATAATAGATGAACGTAAAAAAACGTTCAGTGGGAGAAATACTAGTCACTGATTGCAAGAATTTCCAAATGTTTGGTGTAGTGATAAAACAAAACATTGTTGACAGAGCATTACGGCCAGACGTCAACAAGTGCATCAAGACATTACGAAGCATTCTGAAGAAATTTAGCATTAACTCATTTGGCATTATACGTGACCTAAACATGTGGTCACTTACTAGCTGGGCATATGTTATTGAACAATGCAACCGGCTATTTAAAGGAAGGCCGCTAGTAATAGTATGCTTTCTAAACAATCTTTCAATACCTAAAACAGAAGACAGATTTCGTATAATAAAGTAATATCATGAGTCATCTGTTAGAGGGCACAAGGGCATAAACAAAACCTACGATCGCCTGGCACAAAACTATTATTGGAAACACATGCAAGCGAACGTCAGACAGTTTCTAAATGCATGCTTAATCTGTGAATCCAAAAAACTAGTACGTGTAAAACAAGATTACCAGTGCTTATAACGGATACGCTATCGCGGCCCATCGATAAAGTCACAATGGATTTTTACGGTCCCTTAGATCCCACCGAATCAGGACGCCGACACATCCTCACGATACAGAATGCCCTTACGAAATATATTATTTTGATTCCGCTCCAACAAGCCACCGCTAAAGAAATAGCACGTGCAATAGTAACCAAATTAATATGTAACTTTGGCCCACCCGCTGCCATCTTAACGGATCCAGGTACAAATTTTTTAAGTCACACCTTAGAAGAATTCGCCCCTATGTTTAAAATCAAGAAATATAACACTACTGCTTACTACCCCCAATCAAATGGAAGCATCGAAAGAATGCACCACACCCTCACGGAATACATTAAGAGCTACTATAAAGGACGTCGTGATGCCTGGGAAGAATGGATACTTCTAGCCCAACACGCATGCAACACAACCATCCATGACAGTTCGGGATATACACCTCACGAGCTTGTATTTGGAACACGTGCTCGCACTCCATCTAGTTTTCCGCCTAGGGACACATTAACTACCTACGAAATTAATCGTGAAACACTTTCGTGAGGGCGAGATAGTATATCTAATCAAGGAACCCCAGAAGGGCAAATTCAACGACGAATAACTAGGACGCTACGAAATTATTAAGATAGTCAACAAACATCATAACGTTACAATAAAAATGGGAGATGATATTAAGACAGTACACTTTAATAAAGTAAAAAGGGCGATAGACCAGGTAAATTATAACGCTATAAATATGACAGCAATATAAGGAATATATAAATGAAAGAAGTAGTATTACATTAACACAATCATGACCGTACAGATATATCAATAAAGCAGGGACTGAAAACCTAGAAGTGTGTCGAAATATAACGTAATAATTTCGAAGTGTGTATTAAAGTGAAATAACCGATAGCCGATTCCGCGTCGGTAATATAGATACCTAAAACAAAACTTATTATATATACCTTTTTCTTTTTTTTTTGCCGCGGCCCTCGGACGCAAAGGCATCCGAAATAAAGAAACTAATGTGCAAATGTTAATTATTATGTTTTAGTAAGCGTATTATGATGAATACGCATATTTATATGTTTGCATATATAATGACATATATGTAAAATCGGATTAATAGTGACTCCTTCAATAAAAGAAAGATGTGTATTCCACATAAATTTTACAAAAATAGAAATATAATAGAAATTAAATTGCGAAGAAAACGAATCATTCATATTAAAGCACAGTAGCATTGTAAATATTCTAAAAATGTCTACATTCTCTTTAAATAAGCAAGTAATAGAAGATCCAAACTATCAAAATGAATAATTGTTGAAAATAAATAATGGGTTTCTCTTTATAAGAGATTTTTTTTTAAGTTCAAAAAATATATATATTTTTAATGATATTTAACGGGGGAGTCTGCTTTAACAGCTTCAAAAAATCGATTTTCTTTTTGTCTTAAATCTATTCCAAAACTATCCAAGAATATGTCTTCAAAATTTCAGAGGCCAATTTGACATATTTCCGAAGCTAGAGCAGTTTTAGTGGCCGAGCATCGAGCAGGTGCGAATGCTCGGGCAGACCCGAGCGCGCGCGCTCCGCCCCTCGATGTATTCTATTATTCGACTATACTCGTATATACGTGAAAAGGTCCAACCGTTCTTTGAAACACTCTTTGGAGTTTCTAGAAGGTCTGTGTTGAGTAGTAGTAGGGAGAACGGTATACAATATAACGGTATACTATAGCTCTCGGCATCGGCTTCTACACTGCTGTTTGTAGCGTCAGCTTTCAGTTCCACTTTTGATTTTGCCGAGTACACATCGAAATGTCAAGCTACCCGAAAGGTGATCGATCTAAAAGACAGCGTGCTGCGGAACCGCGAAAGCGGAAATTTCACGTCGGAGACTTACACACGAGCCGCAGTGAGCAGAAGTTAACGACAGCAAGCAGCGATGATGTCATTATTCATTCTGCGCACTGCTACCGCATTATTGAATTTATATCTGTGTTTCTCGACATTTCGGAAATCGCAATTTGCAGATCATGCAAGCAAAAATTAAAGTTTGCAGAAAGCGGTCATCGAGGCCTAGGATTTAAAATGATTGTCCAGTGTATGTGTGGTCGACGCGAAATTCAGTCAGGATCATTGATAAATACCGGCTACGAAATCATCAGACGAATTTATTTTGTTATGAGGCTTCTTGGTATCGGACGAGGAGGGATAAACGTATTCTGCGGCCTAATGGATATGTCTGCAGGTTTTGCAAAATCTACTTACCAACAAATCGCTGAGCTCCTGCGAAAAAGCCGTCAAGGAAGAAAAAGAAAAAAACGTTGAACATGAAAGACCTGCGAATCATTTGAAGGTTTCGGGCGATGGATCGTGAAAAAAGCGCGGTTATACTTCCTTGTACGGTGTAACAACGCTCATCGGATACTACAGTGGCAAAGTAATCGATCTCATTGTAAAAAGTGGATATTGTCATTCGTGTGCCATAAGTAAAAATACTTTGGACGAAGGCGCCGAGAGTTGGTGCGAATGGCGCAAGGCTCAAGCGGCGAATAATCTTGCATCTTACAAACATCCGGCGAGATTAATCGATGAAACCGTGGAGAAGCACATGCGTCCAATTTATGAAAAGCTCTCTAATGACGATTTAATGAGGCGGTGCTTAGGCGGCCACACTCAAAATTCCAACGAATCGTTCAATTCGATTATGTGGCGCCTAAGTCCGAAACATTTGAATTCCGGCTATAAAATCGTCGAAATTGCAGCATACATGGCTGCAGACATTTTTAACGAGGGCTACTCTGCTGTACTTTCCACCTTGCAGCTCCTCAATATCATCATCGGGCAGCAGTGTAAGAATTTTGCTGACGCCGTCGATGCTGAGCGCATAACGCGGGAGAACCGGCGCGCATCATTTTCTAGCAAGAAGGCTCGTACAGCCCGAAGATTGGAAACCCTCAGCCAAAACGAGTTTTTTGAAGAAGAGGAAGGACTAATGTATGGCCCAGGGTTAGCTGATTAACCTATAATTACTGTAAGTACCCAAAAATTTATATTTTTTCGGACCGAAAACTTTAAAGCACGTTTTCTCGAGTTTTCATTTTTACGATTTTTAGAAAACGGTGCCGGTGATAGCCAAAAGAATATACGTCCGATCGAAACAAATCAATGTGATCAAGCTTCAGTATTAAATTATCTTCTATTTGAACTAAAAAAGTTGGACAAAAGTATTATTTAAGCTACTTTTTTTGCAACTTAAAGTGAATTTTTTTTTTTAAAAAGTGAATTTTTTTTAAACTTTGAAAAAATTTGGAATTTGACAACTTCATTGGTATTTTTTGAGTTCATATAGAAGAGAAACTTATAAAAATTAAAAAAAAAATTGTCTCGACTGTTTCAGACGCACCGCATGACCTCCATCACCGGCACCGATTAGAAAGTGCAGAATCCAGGCGCTCCGGCAAAATGGTCATAACTTGAAGAAATTTTAATATTTTTTAATAACAAAAATTGTTTTTTAAAGCTAAAATATAGTACATTTTCTTCCGCTCCTAAAGCAGACTCCCCCCTTTAAGTATATAACACTTTTTTCCCTCTTATATATTTTTTCTTTTTCCCAAAATTTTAAGTGATATTTCATAGATAATATTTTTCTTTTCTTATTTCAAGTTTAAATAACAATGCAAATAATGATAATATAATAGAAAGATATGAAT
This sequence comes from Gastracanthus pulcherrimus, assembly GCA_949152435.1. Taxonomy (NCBI): domain Eukaryota; kingdom Metazoa; phylum Arthropoda; class Insecta; order Hymenoptera; family Pteromalidae; genus Gastracanthus; species Gastracanthus pulcherrimus. Next base: position 100,006,301 of record OX424573.1, read on the forward strand.
ATGAAGGAATAAGGGTTTGGAAATAGAATAAAGGAAATAAATAAATAGAGAGTATTTAATAGATAACAAGATCATGTATTGTAAAGAAAACAAAAGATAAAACAGAATACATGGTCCTGATTAATCCACTTCTATAAAACCAAAAGGCCATTCTTCGGGCCGGGCATCTTTTTCGGAAATAGTTAAGGCGGCCGCAACCTCCGCCAACTCTCTCTCTCTCTCTCAAAGGCAGACGCATCATCCGCAACATCGGGGGTATCTGCCACAGGATCATCCTCGCTCTCTGAATCCTCGGGACCGGCAAAAGGGTCATCATCCTCCTGGTCAGCAGGACGCCGTCCGTCCTCGGGTGATGTAGGGGGGCAGAAAGAGCAGCCTTTGTGTATAACGGCAGGGCATCTGAAGGCTGTGACCAATCCGCTGCATTAGCAGATTGGGCCAAAATGGTCTTGCTTGCATGCAAAACGGACAGCGCAGGACGCGCCTGATGCACCGCAGGCAGAGAGCATGTGCATTTTCGCACTGAAGATACCTCGGATATATAAAATCAGCGCAGATCGAACAAGTGAACAGCTCCGTAATAGCATCCTGAGCTAACTGTGCTGGTACGACGATATCCGAGACCCCAATCGGATGGCGTGCCGAGTGATGCTGAATCGGCGGAGTGTAAAAATCGCTCTAGAAAAGGAAAATATACAAAAAAAAATTAGAATGATAATATACATATATAGATATAAATATGGATTAAACCATCACCTAATCCAGATCAGAATCCAGAGTGATAATGCTTCCGTCGGAATTAAGGGAGCTCGGATAACGGGAAGGACCAAAAGAACAGGTATCAGTATGCGTTGTCCACGCATCAGGAGTAGGGGTGGCTAGACAACCAAGGTATTGAAACCTACATGGATAAGGATCCAGGCCCCCTAAGAGCTCAAGAGCGAAGTTTCGGGTGGAGCTTTTCTCACTTCGGCACACAGAGTAACAAGAAACTCGAGACCAACAATACGAGCAAAGTGCGTGCCCATTTTTTCACATGAATATAGGTCAAAACATATATTCACAGCAAATAGGGCATGCAAGCCGAGTAACGGGTTCAGAGTCCATTGTCGATGGGGAGCAAAGGAGTCGGTCCTCATCCATAGGAGTGGGACTTAAGAGAATTCGGAAAGGTAAAGATAAGGAACTCCCGGTTCCACTCGGCGAACCAATTGAAGGCTTCAAGGAGTTAGGCGCACCGTCAGAAACGGGAGACGCCGGGCCGGGGGACGCATCAAGCTCGTCCCTATACACTGTGACATCGGGCACAAGGACACCGCTCCCAGTCGCCGAGACATCAGGCGCAGAAGAAGTTCCGGTCGCCGTTCCGAAGGGCGAGGGAGAGGGTGTCCCAGTCGCTGTCTCATTAGGGCGACTACCCGGAAGCGAGGGCTCCGTCGCTCCAAGAGATGGGAGACGGTTATCGGGTGAGGGACGAGAAGGCGGAACATAGCATCAGACGGTCGCATGATATGCTCGTCGTAAGCGATCCAAGCGACTGGTGCGACGACTGCGCGTCTATAACAAGCTAAGGATGGGTTATAGGAGAGAAAAAATGAAAAGATTATAAAAAAAAGAGAGAGTACTCACTCGCCGGGAAGAACTGGAGGCCCCTGCGGGCGACGGTTGAGGAGGCTCGGAAGGACCCGGCTGTCAGGATGGCGCCCCTCCTGAATGTTGACAGGTGGCCGCTGGCCATTTGGTACGAAGACATACCAACGACCAGGTGTCGAGAATCGCGGCAACCTCTCACCAGTCATGCCAGTTGGTCCCGGCCTACTATCTTGGGCCACGAAAAGGGCCTCAACGATCCACCCCCACAAGGCACCAGGCGGCGCCTAGATGCAAAGGGCCTCGATGTTTCCCCAACAGCATTCCGGGGCAATACTCCTGAAGCGATGGATCGCTCACCAAGAGAGGCAGATGGACGGCTATTAAAGGGTCCAAGGCGTGCTCTCAAGGAATACAGCCCGGGACGTGATAGAAGGCCAGGAAGCTGACCATCCCGCTCCCGTTCCACTGGGAGCCGATGTTGGCCGATTCAACCGGCCACTGAATTGCCCTGCGAGAACCGGCACCGGAGGCAGCTGCATGGCTGTGCTGGACATCTGGTTGAAGGATTTATTGCAAAAAGAAAAACGGAAGGAATATGAGACACACTGGACGCAGACTGCTAGTCGCAAACTCAGCAGAATATGCCGAACAAACAACGGGCAAAAAAACGTCGTGAATGTCTACATATCTTGACTACTCTAATCACTAACTGTTGGATTATTAGATATCTGATCAATATTAACTACAAGAAAAACAATAAAGTTTAAATAAATAAGTAATACTAAACGACAAACAAGGAATAACAATCAATATTTACACAACTATTAGACTAAGGGGCAGAACCCTGACAATTTTGCCGATGCCTAGCTATGTTGGAACTTAATAAGGTCTGATGACAAAGGTTGCAAACCTTGGTGCGACGTTTTTGTCCATCCGGTGTATGAAAATCCCGCACATGCTTAGGCATATTAAGTACTAACAACTTTCTTCCACAAAATCTACAAGCCTCCCTGGGGCGAGCCGGAGCATCATCAGAATGATAGTTCCTCACATGCCTCTGCAGATTCGAGAGAATGGAGAAACGTTTCTGACAAACTGCGCAGATGTGCGCCGTATCTGCAGTGGCGTGCAATGCAAAAATCGGTTCGTTAGCACTAACATATGGGCAATGAGGTACGTCGCACTCGAACATAATCCGAGGATGCTCGGTCACAACGCCGTAAATACCCGGGTTAGGCCGAACATAATCTACCGCATTACCCGCACAACAGCAGCTTACAAAAGTGTGCCCCATCAGGTTTCATGCGGCACTCCCGATATTAACAGCCTCTGAAACTGAAATGCCGCAATTGATTAACTGATGGCACACACCCGTACCCACGCATACTAGGTCACCTGGCTACTGCTTGATCACCTCAAAACGAATGCGCAAGTCCGCCAAAAAGCGCAGCGTAACACATATGTTTTTGTGGTGATGCGGAGTCACACAGCCGCGACTCCAAGCTAATACTTCTTGGCCCTCCTTCCGTAGCAGCCTTATACACCTACGCAGCTTTCGGCGAAACCTGTCAGAATCGAGGGGGTGTACCTATTGGTGGGAATATTTACTCCGACCGATGAATCCAGAAAGGAATTCCTGGGCGCCGATTCGAGCACCCCAATAAACCCTAAAGAGGAACTACTCAAATTCATGCCGTCAACAGGCTTGAATGTTCCATTCACAACACCCGCCAGTGTTTTGGAGATGAACTCCTCTAAGTCCCTAGCACTACAAAAAATACGTGATGGATCGTAAATAAATAAATAAATAAATAAATAAATAGATAAATAAATAAATAAATAAATAAATAAATAAATAAATAAATAAATAAATAAATAAATAAATAAATAAATAAATAAATAAATAAATAAATAGATAGATAAATAAATAAATAAATAAATAAATAAATAAATAAATAGATAAATAAATAAATAAATAAATAAATAAATAAAAAAAACAAGAAGATTGAACCTCTTTTAGAAATTATAAAAGAAAAGTATATTACCCACATCGCACGCAGAAGCCCGGCTGCAGAACCAACGAAAGACCAGAATTTCTGTCGTTGGTTAATAGGTCAGGTCGAATTTCATAGCCTTGTAATCGTAGCCGTGTAAACTTCTAGTCAGCACATCCGGTGCATTGGGAGACAGAACACTGCGGAACTACCGAAGCAAGAACATTATTATTAAACGTAAACTTGGGAACTAAATATATACAAACGCAATGTTCCCGATAGCGGACAAATACAAGGACTAGACTGGTAAATCGATAGATCATATATACAGAAAATATTTACAACCGTTATAGAATATAGGTATACACACAACTCGGCATAGAAGATCAATGTAAAATACAATTATATGACCCATCCAGACCAACAAATTTTGTTTCTTCCCTTCAAAAGAAATATATAAATAAATAAATAGACAAATAAAATAATAGATACCAAATAAATAATACAGAAAGAGATGCGATTGATATAATTGATCCAAGTTATTGTATAGTGTATTTGTTATGTAATTGAGAGCATTCTTTGTACCTATTTTTTTCATAAAACCAAATTGGTGTTCAGATATTATATTACTTTTTTTAATAAAATCATAAATTCTGTTATATAAAATTCTTTCAAGAATTTTAGCTACATTTGATATTAATGAAATAGGTCTATAATTTGATATATTATGCTTCTCTCCAGACTTGTATATAGGAACAATTTCCGCTTTTTTTAGTGCATCAGGCCATACAGCGTTTTCAATACAAGAATTAATTAAATGCGCTAAAGGTTCAGCAATATTGTTGCATCTAAATCATACATCTAAATCATTATTTGCTCACTTAACAAATTTTATGTATTTGATATTCTCTTTTCCATTTTCTGTTTTGTGTGACCATATATTTATTATTTCATTTGTTATATTATATAAACTATTGCTGATTTTTGGATATGAGTTTATCATTTTATTGTAATTGTAGTTGGTGATACGCCGATGTTTGCGATTATTGTATGATTTACATTTGCCCTTAGCACAAATGTATGTTCTAATATCAAGCATTATACTATTAGCCAATACTGAGTCTTCTCTGGATCCATACATACTAACGTCAAGTTTGTTTTCAATGAGAGCTGCTTTTCTCTGCTGCAGTAAAAACTGTAATTTAGAGGATATTTGGCACTGGTATATACATTCATCTCGCTTGCACAGCGATAAGAGCCATAATTTAAATTGTTACAATCTATTGTCGTTGCAGTGTTTATTTCATTCATTATTTCTCACCCAATCCTGAATCTTTTTTATATTTGTTTTTTTTTTATATCTAACATTTTTAGTTCAATGTCAATTTATTAAAGATACTGATTGCTTTAATATAACTATTTTTCGTACTAACAGTTTTGTAATATTTTGGTAAGATTAATAGTTTATTTGTTGTTCTACTCGTCGAGTTGATATTCGGATCTTTAAAATTTTCATAGTTATACCGAAGACTCTCATTTGCAAATAATTGCTGTAGGTTAAGTGGAATTATTTTTTGAAAAGTATTTTTATTTATAATTTTTAAAATTTTTGTTTGAACTGTTTACAATAAGTGTAGTTTGTTTTGATACGCACCGCCCCACGCAATTATGCCATAACTAATAAGACTGTGGAAGAAAGCATAGTATATCATTTTTAAAGTATTAGCTTCCATGAATTTAGAAATTTTACTAAAGATGAAAATCAGGTATCTTGTTTTATTTATAAGATATTCAATATGTTTGGTCCATCTCATATTCTCATCGAAAATTATACCCAAATATTTTGCTTCATTCACTCTCTTTAGTTTTTCATTATTGATTTTGATTCCAATTTTCTGTGGTACACTGTCGCAATAGTTTCCAAAAGTTATATAAACAGTTTTTTGTATATTTAATGTTAATTTATTTAGTCTAAGCCATGTTGAGACATCTTCTAAGTATTTGTTCATTTTGTTTTCAACTTCAGATCAAGTTTTTCCATTTGCTATTACAGCAGTGACATCTGCATAGGACAGGATGGAACTGTCTGGCATGTTGTTTAGCAAGTCATTCACATAAAGTATAAAAAGTAGAGGCCCAAATATAGTCTCTTGAGGGACACCAGTATTAACGTTTTCAAATTCACTTACATGTGAACCTATTCTTACTTTTTGTTTTCTATTGGTTAAATAACTTGTAATTAGTTTATACGCCTTTCCTCTTATGCCGTATGAGTAAAGCTTATCTAACAGTATTTTATGATTTACTGTGTCAAAAGCTTTTGCCAAATCTAGGAATGTCATAGCTATGGGTTTACTGTGATCTAAATTTTCATAAATTGTTTTAGATATAAGGCTTAATGCACCTTTAGTGCCAATATTTTTAATAAATCCAAATTGTTTTTTAATTAATATATTACTATGGCTTATAAAGTCTATAATTCTATTGTGTATGACTTTTAAAAAATTTTTGCTATATTTGATATTAACGATATAGGTCTATAGTTTCCCATATCATTTTTTCCCCCTGCTTTATATATTGGTATCACTTCAGCCTCCTTCAGCATATCTGGCAAAATTGATGTTTCGATACAGCGATTAATTACATAAGCCAAAGTGTCTACTATAGTTGTAGCTATAGTTTTCAATGCCTTTGCATTAATATTATCTACACCACCTTTTTTCGGTTTTAAATTGTTTATTATCTTTGTAATTTCAAATTCGTTTGTAGGTTTTATAAAGATTGTTTTCGGATTACTTTTAGGTAGTTCTAATTTTTTATCTTTTGGTATCTTTATTTTTTTACTCAGTGTTTCTCCAAGTTTGCAATAGTACTTATTCATTTTGTTCGCAATTTCTTTCCTACTTTTAATTATTCTATTACGAGGGTAGTTCAATAAGTCTTTAGAATAAAGTATAAAAACAATTTTTTTTGGGTAAATTTTTTTTTATTTTTCAACATAATCTCCTTGGAGCTCTATACACTTGGTCAATCGCTTTTTAAGTTTTTTTAATCCTTCAGAAAAGTGCGTTTTCGGAAGTTCCTCAAAATAAGCACTTACAGAGGCAATGACGTCTTCGTTGTCCGTAAATCTCTGTCCACCGAGCCATTTTTTCAAGTTTGGAAATAAGAAAAAGTCACTGGGGGCTAAATCTGGTGAATACGGTGGGTGTTCGACCAATTCGAATTTTAGTTCTTCAATTTTAGCCATTGAAACGAAGCATGTGTGAACTCGGGCGTTGTCGTGATGAAAGAGAATTTTTTTTCTCGCCAAATGTGGTCGTTTTTTTTTAATTTCTTCTTTCAGCTGCTCTAATAATGATGCATAATACTCACCAGTAATTGTTTTACCCTTTTCCAAGTAGTCAATAAGTATAATTCCACGTGCATCCCAAAAAACTGTAGCCATAACCTTACTAGCTGACTTTACGGTCTTTGCCTTCTTTGGAGCTGGTTCGCCTGTGGAAATCCACTGTTTGGATTGTTCCTTTGTCTCAGGAGTGTAGTGGTGTATCCATGTTTCATCCACAGTCACAAATCGACGAAAAAATTCCTCAGGATTCCGACTTATGCGCGCCAAAAGAGCCTCAGAGGCGACCACTCTATTGCGTTTATTCTCAGCTGAGAGCAAACGCGGCACCCATCTTGCCGATAGCTTTTTCATGCCTAATTTTTCATGTAGAATTGAAACAACTGCACCTATAGATATCCTTGTGGCCTCAGCTAACTCACGCACTTTTAATCTTCTATCCTTCAACACCATATCGTGGATTTTATTGATGATTTCGGGAGTAGTTGCTTCTACGGGCCTTCCTGAACGTGGTTCGTCACTTATTGATGTACGACCACGCTTAAATTCATTTACCCAGTTATAAACCGTTGCTAAGGCAGGGGCAGATGTGCCATGAACTGAGTCCAATTAATTTTTTATCTCATATGGAGTTAAACCCTTTAAATGAAAATGTTTAATTACCGTTCTGAACTCGTTTTTTTCCATTTTTCTTAACAAGCAATTTTTTTTTTCAATTGGTTATAAAAACACGTAAACTCAGAACATGTGGACTGTGACTGCACCATATATCTAGTCGGGAGTGGTGCTGACTGAAAACAGATGATTTGGAGCGATTCGCGCGCCATTTGTTGGTCATTCTAAAGACTTATTGAACTACCCTCGTATCTTCAGTTTTCAACTGAGTAATAGTAGTATCATTTCTGATTTTATTTTTCCCAATTTTATTATTTATACCAGCCCAGAGTTTTCTTGGCTCATTTCTATTAATCTCTACTGTTTTTTATCATATTCTATTTTTGCTGCTTTAATTACCTTATCTAGAGTTTGAACAAATTTTTTGTAATTGTCTTTGAGTTCATCATTATCTGGATTATGTTTTAGTCGTTTGTATAGTATTTCTTTTGTATTACAAGAGTTCAATATTGTTCTTGTTATCCAGTCTTTCCTGGGGGTTTTCTTGGAGTTGCGCAAATTTGTTTTTTTGTATTTTGATTTTTAAATGCAAATTTTAATTTCTTTTATTATTTCCTTAATAGTTTCATTTGGATCTTTTGTATTTTTAAATTGTGATCAATTTATTTTCATAACATTATTGAATAATTTTGTTGTAATTATAATACCAGTCAATTTTTGTCTCTTTATTTGAGTCAGGTCTACCATTTTTTATTTCTAAAAATAATGGATAATGATCAGTTATGGGCATCATAAGTGTTAGTGATTTAGTGATGAGAAAGTCTGTTTTGATAAAAATGTTATCAATACACGTTCCTTTATCCGTAGTTATACTTGATGGCCTTGTGGTATTTGTAAATCCTGGGAGAAAATCTTTTTCCAATAGGTTGTTTAGGAAATGTACGCTGATAGCATTATAATCCTGTATATTTATATTGAAATCGCCAATTATAATATGATTTTTTGCTTTCCTTTTTTGTTCTAAATAAGTTTTGAAATTCAGATTAAATTCAGTACAATTTAGTCCTTGTGATCTATATAGAGATGAAATTTCTAGTTGTTTATTATCATTTAATGTAATTATAGTGTTTGATATTTTTAGTTTGCGTATTTCTATCGTTTCATTAGTGAGTATAATATTTTCGTTTATGTATACCACTACACCATCATTTTTATTAATTTTCCCGAAATTATAATATAATTTGTAGTCCTTAATGCTATAATACTGATAATGAGTTAAATTCCATAATTCTGTACATACAATAACATATCGTTTTATCTTAAGACTTTTAATAAAGATTTGAAGCTTTTCAAAATTGGCATTTAGGCTTCTAATATTTAAGTATAAAATCAAACTATTGTTACTATTTCTTTCATTGTTAAAAGTATCAAGATCCGTATATAATCTCTCTTTTTTTTGAATGCTATTTTGTATTTCTTCAATTAAATTTATTTGTGCTGGTTCTGGTGTAGGTTCTGGACTTGTTGATAATGTCAGTTGTTCTTTGTTTTGTTGTTGTGTAGGGGAATTGGCTGCGCTCAGTTTATTTACTATACTCTTCATTGATTTTACCTGCCATTGGTAAAGTAGTTTATTAGTTTGTATATATTTGTTGTAGTGCACTTGATACATCCCATGCCGGTAATGTAGGCGCGACCGGGCAATCAATAGAGTTTATATATTTTTTATTTTATTTTTAAGTATACTACACTTGAGTCTGTCTGTTGGTAAATGACCCGTAGGTAAGCTTGTTCTGTATTTAGAATTGTTATAATTACAGTTAACACATTCTTTTTTGGTACTTTTACATTGACTCACATTGTATGTGTCAGAGCACTTAGTGCATGCAGAATCATTTCTACATTTGGATGCATTATGACCATATCTTCCACAGTTGAAGCAAGGGGTGACGTTTATCAGATCATAAGCTTTGCACCATTGATGACCTACAAAGATCTTGTTATTGTTTTCACGTATAAACTTGTCAATTTCTGGTGATACTTCCATTAGAATTGTACTGTTTTTTTTTTATTTTATTAGTGTACATGTGCAGTACTGAGCCATTGTTATTAAATTGCATGAAATTTCTTTCATTGATATCATTTTCTATATCCTGTTCTTCCATATTTGTAGTATTGTTTATACCGATAATTTTTATTTTTGGATTACCTTATTGTTCTATCTTGATTTCACAATTTATTTGGTTATCATTTAGAACAGTCTCCGCTGTTTCTAGACTTTTCAAATTCATACAACTAATTTCAATTTCTTTATCATTCTTCTTGCGAATGAACTTAGTTTGGATATTCTTTTCTGAAACTAAGCAGTTCGTGAGTATTTGCATTGTATTTTCCTGTTTGGGGTCATTAGCCTTAATCGTTATTCTAGGAACTCGCTTCGGTTTCGTCCTAATATCACTCATCACTTCTGCATATGTTTTATTACTTATCGGTATCTCAGTATTTTTTTGTTTTTGCAGTTCTATAAAGTCTTTCCGCAATTGGTTTTTATCTTGCAATTCTGTCACTAGTTGCTTGAGTAAGGTGTTCTCAGCTATTAAATTGTCCATTTCACTTTCATCTTCTTTGATTGTTGCATTATGTTTTTCCACTATTTTGTTGTGTAGTTCTTGCAGCAATTCTTCTCTGATTTCTTCAGATTTTTTCAGTTTTATTAGGGCAATAATTTTTTTTGCCACAACACTTAGCATATATTCATCAGATTTATAGATTATGTCTCTCAGAATATGGTCTGGGCAAATTATCAAATGTTCACCTACGTATTTGGGATTTTTTGTTTTATTGTAATCACTCTTATGGTATGCATTTTCACAGATTATGCAAATCACTGTTTTAACTGTTTTAGTAGGGTGACACTTATAATATTTACGATCCGACTTATCCGGAGGTTCTTTCGCGTTCGACGCCATGATGGCGCATCACAATAAAATTTAATTTTTTCTTAGTCCACAAACATCACTAATAAATTAAAATTTACTTACAAAAATCAAAACCAATAAAAAAAATGTCAAGCAAAACACAATAAAAATTTTTTTGTTTAAATATTTTAGACAAAAATTTTTATTTACGTAATCCAAACCGATAAGAAAATCACAACAAAATTGTAAAACATCTTTTCGTAGTCTATAAGCACCAACTATAATTAAACAATCACATCATAAACACGGAGCACAGACACATTGAACGATGACAATTTAAATGTGCAGTGAAATAAAAATATAACTAAGGTACCTACCACGTGAACCTTATAAGCGGCACAAGCACCTTTTCCCTGATGCATAAAGGAAATGGCCTGCTCCATCGACTTGCCCTCATGATTCTGGACGAAATCATGATGCAGACCTTCTCGAGGGTATGCCATTTCAGTGCAAACACAAAAATACAATACTTCAAAATAAGAAGAGATCACAAACCCTGCACAACCGCGACAGAAAATAGACTAATCAAAACCGTAATTACGCACACAATCAGAAAACAACTAAGACTAGAAGGAAGAGCAAAATTTTCTCGAAAGCTATCGTATATTTTAAAAACTTTTAACTATTCTACAATATAGGACAAATATAATTAATAAAAACAAATTTTACAATATAGATTATTTATGCAAGTCTTAAATAACTTTTAAATTTCTCAAAAGCTATCGTACATTTTGAAAAACTTTCAACTATTCTACAATATAGGGTCAATATAATTAATAAAAACAAATTTTACAACATAGATTATTGATGCAAATCTAGATAACTTTGAATTTCTCAAAAGCTATCGTATATTTTGATAAACTTTTAACTATTCTCCAATATAATTAATAAAAACAAATTTTACAATATAGATTATTTATGCAAATCTTAAATAACTTTTAAATTTCTCAAAAGCTATCGTATATTTTGAAAAACTTTTAACTATTCTCCAGTATAGGGCAAATATAATTAATAAAAACAAATTTTACAATATAGATTATTTATGCAAATATTAAATAAATTTTAAATTTCTCAAAAGTTATCGTACATTTTGAAAAACTTTCAACTAGCATACAATACAGAGCCATTAAAGTTAATAAAACTTCATGTTACAGCATAGATTGGATATACAAAACTTAGATATTATTTGAATGTCTCAAAAACTATAAGATATTTTAGAAACATTGTGCTACTCTGCAAGATCATAAAATAACAAATCACTAACCCAATTACGAAACAAACGCGGTCCCGAAAACCGCCACGGTCAAAACACGAACTATGAATATAGGAAACACAAAACAGACATACAAAGTAAAACCAAGTCGTTATTACAGGATGGAGGTGAATGCAGAAGGAATCAGCTCTCTGACAACCTGGAAGATAATACAACGTATAAATCTGGCACCATTTTTTCTCAGAGGAAATGCATTAATTTCGACTTGGCACTCAGTCAACGAAAGATGTTCACACCCGAATAGACCATGTATGCATCGTCAGCTACTAAAACAACTATACGCACAAATACATGATACAATGAGAGATACCGACCGAATTACAGAAATGCTACGAGGTCACGAAAATAAACATTCAAGCCGAACACGTAGGGCTTTAATCTCTGCTATAGGGAAGATAAGCCGATACCTCTTCGGAACACTTGACGAAGAAGCAAGCAAGGAACTAAAGCAGTTAATCGAAATAGCCACAAATGACACGCGCAAAGTATCGAATTTACTAGCAAACCAGACAGAACTGGTACAGACAGAATTTGGATACCTACATGCAAAAGCCAGCGAACTAGACAAGATAGCGAAAAAACTAACAGAAGCGCAAACGGAGGAGCATGAGGAAACCGTCTTCAACACAGCTATGGACCTTTTAGCAGAAAACTAACTAAACTAATTAGCAGAGACACTAACAGATGGAATCATGTTCGCAACACAGGGCATGAGCATCCACGATTTAACCCACCAGAACAAATAGACAAATCAATAGAGTTAATCAAGAAATCTGTAACAGATGCTATCTTTCCAATGACAGAAAGATCTAACTCAATTACAGAATTACAAAAATATCTGAACTATCTATCCTATTCTCAGGATACCAGCTAATCTATAGTCTTTCCTTACCGTTAGTAGACTTTGCTAATTACAAATTATACAAGGGTCTACCACTTCCAAACAAACAAAGCGCAATCAACACAACGAACGCCTACGAATACATTTGACCAGAAACTAATTTCTTTGCCATCAGCCAGAACCAAGATTCATACATTCCTATTTCACAGGAAATCTTAAATAAATGCCAAACACTTGACGATCTTTATATCTGCAAAACTACGGAACCACTACGCGAAATAAATAACGATACCCCATGCGAAATTAAATTGGCAATTGATAAAAATATTTCTAACCTATCCTCCTGCGATATCAAATTAATTAAGTTAAAAAGTAACTACTGGACCTTATTATATAATCACTATGTATTTTAATGATGTAATTAAATAGTTAGAAGTACACGCATGCTATAAATGTAAACTTATAGATAGAGAAATGTTGCATAGATGGGACCTACATGATGTAAAGGAGACTGCGCCTCCTACGCGAAATAACAAACATACATTTTTTTCGTGTCCCGCAACTTTATACTTAGTTTAGGTTAAGTCACTGCGGCCGGTGACCCGCAGCCTCGGACGTGTTACGTGTGGCACTTATCAGGCACATTACGTTAGCCAAGCACTAGAACTTTCCGACCACCTAGCAAGAACCCAACTGCGTCGCAGTTCCTGAGAGTCGCTGACTCTACATTCCTCGACTGCACGATGAGCTCGAGCTCACCAAGGACGCCGACTCGGTTTTTTGGTGTTGCTAACTGTGGCTCCCACATCGAAGCTCGTCACGCGCTTCGGACTGGAAGGGGCTGTTCTACCCCAGCCTATATAAGCAACCACCCTGCCGGGGCTCGCTCTCTGACGCTCCACCGACACCTGCCAAACATGACCGCGCCGCGACACTATTCTATTAGTTTCTCTCTCTCTTGGTCACAATTGTTCCTACGAATAAACCAGTCAATCAACTACCTAGTCACGCGTGATTATTTCAAGCCACCTTTACAATAATTTCACTAATCTTCGAATTAGTGACACGCGAAACCAGGACCCAACAACCTAAAAACGTTACATCAACGTTAATTATTTTTCAAATCTGAGAAAAATAGTGCAGATCTAAAATCGGATTTTTCGGATATTAGGGAGGAGAAGGTTGAAAAAGGAATAAGTAGTAAGGCGATTGTTCGTAGTGTACCTGTAGTTAATCAGAGAAAAACACGTATTTTATTACATCATTTAAACAAATTTAAAAAACGTATTTTCTGTGATAGTTCAGGAACAGTAACTGTAGACGATAAAAAAATTCCAAATTCTAATATAATTGATCTTATTAACTTCGCTGTTCGACGTAGAAAGTTTGTTATAAAACCTACAGGACAACAAGAATTTATAAACATTATTAAAAGTACACAAACACCTCAAGAGTATGTAAGCAACAAGGATACATTAAACAGTGAAATAGCCCTATACTTTCTTTCTCAGAAACACCAAAGTCATCAAAGAGAATAGATAGTAATAATGGTGGAAGTATTGATGGATTTAGACAGAAATTATTAAACGATAATATTACTTAACCTGCAAATTAAAAAAAGCATCTGTTTCTTTCTGACAGTGACTGCAGTATATTAAGAAGTATCATCGTTGAAAAATCTCCATTAAATTATAGGCTAGAAAAAAGTAAAAAGAAGGAAAGAAAAAGTAGATGAATATGGATATATAATGGAAACATTAGAAAATCAATATTTTGATCCTTCGCACGAGACTGGTTTTCATTGAGATAGAAATTTGATTACAACAAATAAATATAAAATTCCAATAGAAAAAATTAATGAGTGGCTGCAGAAGTAGCATGATACATATACACTAGGGTTATTGACAAAAATATTGGATTAGGATGGATTAAATGTAATTCGATTTTATACCATCGTAATCGGTTTGAATACATGTACTGATCAAACAGTATTAAAATTTAATTTTTTTTAATACAGAATAATCCTTATCCTTTTAATACGGTTTTTTAATAGGATTTTATACTACTGTAATTAGTTTATAGTTTAATCTATTTCAATTCTGAATAATCTTATCCTATTTAATACAATTTATTTCAAAGGTTTTAACGTTATTGCAATCAGTTTTAATACATGTTATTTATCTGCATGGGTGAACTTTGATCTGTTTGAATTCTGAATAATCTTTTCCTATTTAATACAATTTATTTTCAAAGGTTTCAACGTTATTGCAATCAGTTTTCATACATGTTATTTATCTGCATGGGTGAAGTTTAATCTTTTTTAATCCACAAAATCCATATTATTTTTAATAGGAATTTTCTGGATTATGTTGAAGAGTTTTAGTCAATTTTAAAATTATATTTCAAGAAATCCATTTTAATTGTACTCTTTTTAATAATTTTAAATATTTAAAAATTTAATCGGACTTATCCACTTTAAAGGAGTAATCCAAGTCCAGAACTATATATTAATCGCTTACAATATGAACTAATCATGATCTTCTTTAGTGCTGATTTTTCAAATTAAATTTAAGGCGACGGACCGGTGAAATATCAGCCTAGCGATATTTAAAGGATCGGAAAGAAAAAAGACATTTTTTAGACTCAAATTTGGATGAGAAATGTGATAGCTCATAAAAAGAAATCCAAAAAATTTTCTTCCATATTTTCCAAATTATTAAAAAAAATTTGAAAATAGTGGAAAAAATTTCTTTGATTTTTTTAATGCTCTATTACATTTCTTATCCAAATTTGAGTCTAAAAACTTTTTTTTCTCGATCCTTTAAAGATCACTAGTCTGAAATTTCACCGGTCTATCTCCTTAATCCTATTTAGTTGGCTTTTATGCAACATGTGGAGTTATTCGATTTAATCCGTTAAATCCATATTTTGATTAATCGGTTCAAATATTATATAATTAGGAGAATTAATAATAAGTGAAAAGATAAGCGGAATTAATCCGTTGCGAATGATTTTGGTTGTAATGTGGACATATATGAATTAAGTGCAACTCGAGTTTTAGTTATTTTTCGATTTGATCTGGTTCAATCAATATTTTTTAATTTAATTTATTTAATATGTAAATCGTGTATATGTGTATATGTGTGTATAGATATATATATATATATATATATATATATATATATATATATATATATATATATATATATAGAATATACGATATATATATATGGGACATTCTTAGTCAAAATAGTCACCCCCTCTGTCCAAAAATCAGAGGCTCAAAAAAATTCGTGTCCGAGCTTAAAATTTAGCTTAATATATCTACTTTCCATTACTGAGTGGCCTTTTTGAAAAATTCAAAATGGTGGGCTGGTGCAGCTCTAACAATACACCGATATCACCACGAAATGTCAGTTAAATGTTCTTAAAACTTGCAGGGGCAAAGAAAAAATTAGTAAAAGGGTTATTTGCATGTATTTTTTCCCATTGAATACGAATCCACCGTTAGTTTTGATCTATGGGGCCACCTTTCGTCCATAATCTCAAAAAGCAGTAAAAAAAATGCAGTTTACGTGGCTGAGACTCGAAATAGTGGTAAAAAAATTAGGGACAAAGCTTATTCGCATGTATTTTTTTCCGCTGAATACGAATCCACCGTTAGTTATTGTCTCTGGGTCCACCTTTCGTCCATAACCTCAAAGAACAGTCAAATAATGCAGTTTTACGTGGCTGAGACTCGAAATAGTGGTAAAAAAATTAGGGACAAAGCTTATTCGCATGTATTTTTTTCCGCTGAATACGAATCCACCGTCAGTTTTGGTCTCTGGGTCCACCTTTCGTCCATAACCTCAAAGAACAGTAAAAAAATGCAGTTTTACGTGGCTGAGACTGGAAATAGTGTACAAAAAAAGTTCATCATCATTCTTCGTTGGTTTTTAACAGAGGAATACAATGCTGTTCTCGGTTTTAATCTTGACTCAAAAGCTCATTTTCAAGGTCATTTGAAGGACAACTGTTCAAAGACAAGGTCAAATTGTTTAAATTTGACACTATTTTAGCTATTATTTTGACAGGAATGTCATGTTTACGATGATATTGCGTCCTTCTACAAGAAGCTTTGTAATAGTAAAATTTTCAATTTCATAAAAAACCGTATTATAATCATGTTTTGAGGTTATGAAGTTTGAAAATCGTGTGTTTATAAAATCTCCATATGAATGTGTGTGTTATTGTTTAGTTGAGTATAGCTGAGTATATATTTCAAACATTATATTATGCATATTGGAACGATAAACGATTTTAGAGAAGGTACGTGCCAGTGCATCGTTAGCGGTATTTTCATTAATATTATTCCGGATTTAAAAGAGTTACTCTTTTCTTAGAAGATTTTTGGATATTATTAGATTTTTCGTATTTAGCACTATTTTGGTAATGGTTCTTAAAAAATAATTTTTTTTTTCTGAAGGATTAAATACTAACCATTTTATGCATAAAATTTTACTCCTTTGGTAGCATTAGAAAATCGTTTAATAACTACCGTTTTTGGTTGTTGAATAGTAAACGAGTGGTTTTTTAATATTTCGGGTACTGTTAATGCCGTTGAGAATCTTTTATTCAAGTGTCGTGTTGATTTATCATGGTCTACCTTACTATAAATAAAAATATGTATGTTTTCGAAATGTTTGCTTGCCCAATGAAAAAGGGCTTCTGGAGTCAAAATCGCTTCAGATGGGTTAGCTAAAAGACTTGCTCGGTAAGCCTCGGTAAGCCTCTCTTTAAATATAGCTCCTAAACCATCATATCCACATTTACCGTGTACTGTTACGCAATAATGCCATTCTGCTTCAATTCCAAAATCTTCTTTATGGTTGATGAGATTAGCGATCTGGAATCGGTTTTTGAAATGTTGCTTTGCACCATCTGTGACGTATATCAATTTTTTAACATTTTTAATAGTTTTTTTTTATTTCTGGAATCAATTGCTTCTGAATTGTAAAAACGGCAGAAGTATCGTGTTTTAAACTATCTGAGAGGAAGATGGAACTTTTATGTTTTAATTTAGAGTTTTCTTTATAATAATAGATAATTGGGAATACTGTACATTGCTGATTGTTGAAGTGAAATGCTTACGAAGCATCTTGAAGTACATATGAATAATTCTCAGAAAAATCGAACATAACAAGTACTTCTCCTTTATTTAAATTCTGTTTTGTTGACGAAATAAATTGAGACTGCTGTTTCGCTATGAATGAATGCGCTTTAAGAGTCTGTAGTTTCTCACAAAATTCATTTACAAGGTCAGAAACTTCACTCGTAACTGTTTTCAAGGTCGACCTATCAGTTGCTGTCCATACACTATATTGTACCTGATCGATAAAGGCACTATTTAAAATTTCAAGTAATGTCATAGAAAAAAATTAGATATCTGGACATTTATCACATTGATCTAGGTAGCAATCGGGCGTAGGTGTCTTGCACACAATTGATTTCAAACAATCATGATAATCACGAATTGGATTTTCAGTTTCTTTTGTTAAACTGTTAATTTTAATTGCATAAAGCATCAATTTACAGTTCTAATGAATCATACATACACATACTGAGTGAGTTCCTCTTGGTCCAGCCAAAATACAATGTTGTGGTCGGAGTTTTGCAAAAAAACTGAAACTAACTGGATGATCTGAGTAAGTCTTTTTGAACAATGTATGCAGTTCTTTGAGATCCATTAACAATAACCGTTTTTGCACTTTAATACGCTCACCTTCAACTTTAACTGAACACGTGTCTTTGACTCCTGGCATCATTCTACCAACAGTATCGTCATTATAGAAATCATTAATTAATGTACGAGGTCTGTCCGAAAAGTATCCGACCTACGTTCATATCTTTGCGCGGAGAGACTCAGGCAACCTCTGGAGGGTACGAACGTCACTAGCAACTCCTTACCTTCTCGTCAGTAGCCTGAGATACCGATGAAACACCTTAGTTCCCGCGCAGCGTGTATTTGTTTACAACGACTTTTTTGCGTTCGTCGCAATTTGCTTATTGCTAAAAATGGAAACTATTGAAATGTTGCAAAAGGCCTTTAAAGATGAGTGTATGGGCAAAACACAAATAAAAGAGTGGTATAGGCGGTTCAAAAGTGGCCGCACATCTGTTGACAGTGATCCTCGTTCTGGTCGACCTTCGACGGGAACATCGTCGGATAATGTCGAGCGTGTGCGTGTCGCAGTTGAACAAGATCGTCGTTTGACTGTGAGAGAACTGGAAGATGAACTTGGAATACCAAAAAGTACTGTTTGGCGAATTTTAACCGAGAATTCAGGAGAAAACGACCGCAACTTTGGGAAACCGGTGACTGGCTTCTTCATCACGACAATGTTCCAGCACACGCATCAAACCTTGTGCAGCAGTATTTATTGAAACACAGTGTTGCGCAGCTCCGCCAGCCTCCATACAGTCCTGATATAGCTCCCTGTGACTTTTGGCTGTTTCCTCGATTGAAAACGCCGCTTAAAGGACATCGATTCGACAATAAACAGACTGTTGAAACTAATGCGACGAATGCACTAAAGGCGATTCCGAAGTCTGACTTTCAAGAGTGCTTTAATAAGTGGAAACATCGATATGAGCGTCTTGTTCAATCAAATGGGGACTACTTTGAAGGATGCCACCCCCCGGATGACGAAGAATAAATCAAGCGCCGAGAAATCGAGGTAGGTCGGATACATTTGGGACAGACCTCGTAATTGTAGCATTTGGTATAGTTTTACCAGCTCCTTCTGTAACATCGGCCAGAACACCACTTGCTGATCGTAATTCTTTAGCTTTTTCAGCTAAAGTTCGGGAAGTATCAAACTCTTTTGAAATTCGTCTTATACTCCAAGATTCTGGCGCAATAGTGATGATTCTGAGCTTATGGGATCATTACCTTCCAAACTGTGAATTTATCTTTTAATCCTTGCAGAAGTTCTTCCAATTCAAGTAACCTGGTAGATGAAGCATCTTTTTCAGTAGTTAAGGAAGTATTTGGACACTCAGTACCTTGGTCTGCCGAGGTATCATCACATTCCATACTGCTGATATCATTGGAATCCTCTATATTCATACAGCTATCAGATCGATTCAATGAATGTTTTAATCCACAATCATTACATACCATGGCAGTTACTGGTAAATTAGGCTTCTCCTGCAGTAATGCTTTTGATATTGTTCTTAAATTTGAACCCTTATGATTAGGTACGCCTTCATCGTTATAAGGATTGATGCACCTATCTGTACGTATTATTTTTTACATGATGTTAAAACTGCCCTTAAAAGGACTGTTGCGCAAGACCGGGAAGGAACTCCCTTGAACTGTTCTTAGAAGGACTGTTGAAAAGTTGATTACTACAAATGATTCGAGAGCTTGACAACTATCCTGAAAACGACTATTGCGCAAGTCTGTACCCACCTGGAAGAAATTTCCTTCAACTATCCTTAGAAGGACTGTTAAAGAAACAATGAGTTCGCTACTGTAAAAGCTCGCTATAACTATCCTGAAAAAGACTGTTACGCAAGCAGTTACGCAACGAGAAGAAATTTCCTTCAACTATCCTTCAAGGACCGTTGAAGAAACAATGAGTTCGCTAATGTAAGAGTTCGCTAACTATCCTGAACAGGACTGTTACGTAAGCAGTTACGCAACGAGAAGAAATTTCCTTCAACTATCCTTAGAAGGACCTTTGAAGAAACAATGAGTTCGCTAATGTAAGAGCTTGCTATAACTATCCTGAAAAGGACTGTTACGCAAGCAGTTACGCAACGAGAAGAAATTTCCTTCAACTATCTTTAGAAGGACCGTTGAAGAAACAGTGAGTTGGCTAATGTAAGAGCTCGCTATAACTATCCTGAAAAGGAGTGTTACGCAAGCAGTTACGCAACGAGAAGAAATTTCCTTCAACTATCCTTACAAGGACCGTCGAAGAAACAATGAGTTCGCTAATGTAAGAGCTCGCTATAACTATCCTGAACAGGACTGTTACGTAAGCAGTTACGCAACGAGAAGAAATTTCCTTCAACTATCCTTAGAAGGACCTTTGAAGAAACAATGAGTTCGCTAATGTAAGAGCTTGCTATAACTATCCTGAAAAGGACTGTTACGCAAGCAGTTACGCAACGAGAAGAAATTTCCTTCAACTATCTTTAGAAGGACCGTTGAAGAAACAGTGAGTTGGCTAATGTAAGAGCTCGCTATAACTATCCTGAAAAGGAGTGTTACGCAAGCAGTTACGCAACGAGAAGAAATTTCCTTCAACTATCCTTACAAGGACCGTCGAAGAAACAATGAGTTCGCTAATGTAAGAGCTCGCTATAACTATCCTGAACAGGACTGTTACGTAAGCAGTTACGCAACGAGAAGAAATTTCCTTCAACTATCCTTAGAAGGACCTTTGAAGAAACAATGAGTTCGCTAATGTAAGAGCTTGCTATAACTATCCTGAAAAGGACTGTTACGCAAGCAGTTACGCAACGAGAAGAAATTTCCTTCAACTATGCTTAGAAGGACTGTTGAAGAAACAAGGACTTCAAGGAGGAGTTATGCACTACAAAAGAATGTCGTTTAACTATCCTCGGAAGTTTATTTGAAAAAATGAAAGCATAAAACGATAGAGGAAAGTACACATTTCCTTTTAACGTACAATATTTTATGCTGTAAGATATATTCGATGTTGGTTATGATGAAAAAAAAGAAAATCTAATTATATCCATACTAATGAAATCTAGGAAAAGAACATCTCATTCTATTTCGAAAAAGGTACAATTAAACAAATACGATTGGGAACATAGTATTTAATTTAATATTGATTTTTGTGTTCAATTTATTTTTCGAAAGTAGCCCCTACATCTAACTGCAAAATTAAAAACACATATGCCCATACAAACATTTTCTAAAAACATGGGATTTGGACTCCATAACTTCAAAACATGATTATAACGCCTTTTTTATGAAATTGCAAATTTTACAATTACAAAGCTTCCTGTAGAAGGACGAAATACCATCATAAACATGACATTCCTGTCAAAATAATAGCTAAAATAGTGTCAAATTTAAACAATTTGATCTTGTCTTTGAACAGTTGTCCTTGAAATGACCTTGAAAATGAGCTTTTGAGTCAAGGTTAAAACCGAGAACAGCATTGTATTCCTCTGTTAAAAATCAACGAACAATGATGATGAGCTTTTTTTGTACACTATTTCCAGTCTCAGTCACGTAAAACTGAATTTTTTGACTGTTCTTTGAGGTTATGGACGAAAGGTGGCCCCACAAACCAAAACTAACTGTGGATTCGTATTCAGCGGGATAAAAATGCGAATAAGCTTTGTCCCTAATTTTTTTACCACTATTTCGAATCTCAGCCACGTAAAACTACATTACTTGACTGTTCTTTGAAGTTATGGACGAAAGGTGGACTCAGCGACCAAAACTAACGGTGGATTCGTATTTAGCGGAAAAAAATACATGCGAATAAGCTTTGTCCCTAATTTTTTTACCACTATTTCGAGTCTCAGCCACGTAAAACTGCATTGTTTGACTGTTCTTTGAGGTTATGGACGAAAGGTGGACCCAGAGACAATAACTAACGGTGGATTCGTATTCAGCGGAAAAAAATATATGTGAATAAGCTTTGTCCCTAATTTTTTGACCACTATTTCGAGTCTCAGCCACGTAAACTGCATTTTTTGACTGTTTTTTGAGGTTATGGACGAAAGATGGCCCCATAGACCAAAACTAACGGTGGATTCGTGTTCAGTGAGAAAAAATACATGCAAATAACCTTTTTACTAATTTTTTCTTTGCCCCTGCAAGTTTTAAGAACATTTAACTGATATTCCGTGGTGATATCGGTGTATTGTTAGAGCTGCACCAGCCCACCATTTTGAATTTTTCAAAAAGGCCACTCAGTAATGGAAAGTAGATATATTAAGCTAAATTTTAAGCCCGGACACGAATTTTTTTGAGCCTCTGATTTTTGGACAGAGGGGGTGGCTTTTTTGACTAAGAATGTCTCATATATATATATATATATAGTTACGTGTGTAAAATAATATATATATATATATATATATATATATATATATATATATATATATATATATATATATATATATATATAGAATCGATATATACCGAAATTTAAAAATAGACTTTTTCGTAATTTTTGACAATTCTCGAGTGCGTCACATCCTTAAATGTTAACTTAAAGCACCCAGCTTGCAGGAAACTTATTTTTTTGACAAATACTAACTGCTTAAAGGCTTACTTTTGATATTTGAAAACTTTTGGAAATTTTTAACCACCTTAATATACACTTCACAAACCAGTAAGAAGGAAATTTCATCGTATTCACTATAATATTTTCTATATAGACCAACTGCCCATGAAGGTGGAAGACCATGAAAGTGGGAGAGACAGAGGTATTGACGAGGAGGGAGGCTATGTATCTTGGACTCAAACTAGATTCTAAGCTTACTTTCTTTCGTCAGCTGGCGTATGTGGTGGACAAAGCGGCGAAAAAGACGGTATAGCGGAGCCGTCTCATGGTGAACACGAGTGGACCAAAGGCGAGCAACCGACGGCTGCTGATGTCAGTCATCACATCCATCCTATTGTACGGCTCTGAAATATGGGCCGATGCAATGGAGAAGGAGTCGTACCGGATTAGAAGCACTTCCGTTCAACGTAGAGGAGCTGTCCGAGTCTCCAGCACATATCTCACGGTCTCGGGACCGGCAGTACTCGTTATTGCCGGAATCATCCCGATCGACCTGCAAGCGAAGGAGCGCAAGAGAATCTACGAACGAAAGAAGAAAAACCCAACAGAGGACAGAACAACCGTCCACAGTGAGGAACGTGAGCGTAGCATGGCAACGTGGCAATAATCCTGGACAAATGAAACCAAGGGTCAGTGGACAGCCAGGCTGATATACCAATTGGCCCCTTGAATAAACAGAGACCACGGGGATGTAGGATACTACCTTACCCAATTCCTGAGTGGCCACGGGTACTTCTGCGACTATCTCAAACGCATGGGGAAGCTACAGAGCTCGAAATGTATTTTTTGTTCCGCTGATCGCGACGATGCGTTCCACACACGTTCTTCGTCTGCGAACAATGGAACGAAAAAAAGACAGCTCTTCTCGACTTGGTCGGACATTTCACGCCCGAGACCATCGTGGGCGAAATGTTGTCTACCAAGGATAAGTGGGCCGCCACGGCAAAATTCGCCAAGACGGTCCTACGACAAAAGAATCGGTACCTAGACAGGGCAACCGACGAAGGTATGAATGAAGCGCTGGGAGACGCTTCGATACCCCAACATAACCCAGGAGCGTCGGACGACTCCATTGAAATGGACGAGGAATGGAGAAAATGAGACCGTTTCTTAACCGGGAGACGCTCATTTTCTCTCATTTTATGAATGTCGCGGGGAGGGACGACAAATACGCGTATAAATGAGACGGATTAGATCTGACGTCCCCTCGGGGGATTTAAAATTATGAATTTTAAATTTGTTTCGGGTCAAGGCAGCAGCGGTTGTCGAGGCGATACAAGAATGGCACCACCCGGAGATAATGTGATAAACGGTTCCAGGGTGGGTTCCGTCAGAAGAGGAAAGGGTGGTAGGTTTTAGTGGGTCGGTTTGCGATGCAACAGCTGTGTTGTCTTTTTTTCGCGTTTTTGTTTATTTTATTTTTCGTCCTATATTATACACACGGCGGATGCATCCCCAACCAGCCCCACACTATCCGGCTGTGCGGACCTAGTCGGGTGTGCCTTAGGTGGCATTTCCTACATACCCTCGAAGAAAAAAATATAGACCAACTGTGGAAACTTGATTTATAAGACTTAATTTCTTTTTTAAAAAAAAACACCTTTGATAAAACTTACGTTAGGGGCTGGCAAGAGGAAATTTTTAAAATTTAGCGAGTAATAAAAGGACAAAATATTGTTATCAATATAGTCACGGATCTACAGGATGAGAAAATTGAAGGTTTTTTCTACCCCGAGGAGTTGACTGCTGTAAATTCAACATGCGTCAAACAAGAAGAATATAAAATTGATAGTGTGTTACGTAGCATAGGCAAAGGCAGTAGAAAAGAATATTTAGTAAGTCGGATTCATGGATATTCAAACAAATTCAATTCTTGGATTTCTGCTGGTGAATTAAATACATTGTAAATCAATGTGAATATTAACGAGTTCACTATCACCTTACCCAACAATAGTAGTATGAAATACTTTAAGGATAATACAACAAATTGTTCAACTAAATTATGTTAATCGGAAATCATTCTGCTAGTCTCAAGAGTATCCATCAACTTTTTGTATACTTAAATCTGTGTGAACCTTATATCGTTGGTGATTCTCATACACCGTTACTACGTATTGTAAGTATTTGTTAGAGTTATAGGGTTAGTGAATGAATGTCAGAGTAGTAGAATATTTTAAAGCGTCTTTATTAATATCACTGTAACAAACGGTGCGCTTGGCTCGGAGGACTGCGGAGAACTGCGGCGTCTCCCGCGCTTACTTACTATATACTCTATAGAACGACAGAGGGCGCATAAGTAGCTTATTACTATACTTCAACACTCCCTCTCAATCTAGCTACTTTTTACAATATATATATATTAATAGAATCTGACAACAATTCTCGTCTTATATTCTAAATTTCAATAGGAACTTTTATTGTCTCCAGTCTTGACTAGACTTAGTCTTATAGGGTGAGTTTCCCTTGAGTTTCCCTCTTTGATTAGCGCCTTGATTTTTTTTTTCCTTTTCCTCATTTAGTCCCAGCTCTCTTCAGTCTCATTTTCGCCTGTAATTATACATATAATTAATTATTAATATTTAATAATTTTAGGGTGAGTTTGTTGTGCATTTCTCCAGGAAGAGCTTTTCTTTCACATAACGTTCTTTTCTTTCTACCATGTGCCTTAATCTATTTAACCCACTCGTTTCAGCACAAGCTTTGGCAGCTAAATTGTCACAAAATAATGTCATAGGATAAAGATCCTTTCCTAGAATAAATTTTATTGAATTATGCATGGACATTAATTCTTGGTTTGTTTCACTCATTGTCACATATTCTGCCTGACATGTTGAAAGCGCTACACTACCCTGTTTATGTGTTCTCCATGCTATTGAATCTCCGAATAACTTAACCACCGATCCACATGTGGTTAACGAGTTTTTGAAGTCTGGCAGACTCGCATCAGAATAAGCAATTAAATCACTAGACTCTCCTTTAAATGTCAGTTTGTAATTTCTAGTTCCAGACAAGTATTTAAAGATTCTAATTACCATTTCCCATTCGTTATTTGTTGGATTGACCTGGTGCCTACTGGGCACATTTGTGGTATAAGATATATCTGGACGAGTAGCATTTGCTAGATATAACAGTGACCCTATTGTCTCACGATACTGACGATTTGAAATCATTTCTTTTGTATACTCATTTTCCTCTCTGTTCTTTCTCTCTCTATTCGTGACTTGATTTGTTTGCATAGCAGTTGAGACTGATGTCG
This sequence comes from Gastracanthus pulcherrimus, assembly GCA_949152435.1. Lineage (NCBI taxonomy): Eukaryota > Metazoa > Arthropoda > Insecta > Hymenoptera > Pteromalidae > Gastracanthus > Gastracanthus pulcherrimus. The sequence goes on from OX424573.1 coordinate 100,032,519, forward strand.
TTTTATCAAATCCAAATTTTTCCAACATTTTGACTATAAATTTCTCCTGACTTAGATTTATAGTTCTACTATTTGTGTCTCGCTCTATATTTATATCTACTCGTAAGAACTCTCTTGGTTCTCCTAGATCTTTAATTGTGAACTCTTTTCTTAAAGATTCTTTTATTCTCTCGAGGTTTTTACTATCTTGCCCTACCATCAAGATGTCATCTACGTATAATAATGCTAAATTACAGTCATTTTTATTTCTTTTAACAAACAAACAGGGATCAAAATCGTGTGAAATAAATCCTAATTTATACATACTCTGTGTAAACTTATCGCTCCATTTTTTTGGACTTATTTTTAATCCGTACAGTGCTTTTTCTAACTTCCACACGAAGTTTTTCCTTGTTTCTGAGTCAATTATTATTATTCATCTGGAATTTCCATGTATATTTCTTCGCTTAACTCGCCATATAAAAATGCTGTGTCAACGTTCAGTTGTTTTAATTTTAAGTCATATTTTTTTTCTAGCAATCACTATAAAGGCTCTGACTAGTGAGAGTCTAGAAACCGGCGCATACGTCTCACGTAATTCATACTCATTTCTATCCTGAAATCCTCTGATTACTAGTCTACCTTTGTATCTTTCATTTCCTGAGCTATCTACCTTCCTTTTGAATATCCACCTGGAGCTAATTATATTAGGTATTGAATTTTTGTTATTAGTTTGTGGTCTTTCTACTATTCTATATACCTGTTTATCTTTGAGAGCTTTTAATTCACTTTCTATTGCTACTTGCCATTTTTCTCTATCCGCCAAAAATACAGCCTCCTTATATGTTTGCGGATCCCCTTGTATCTTGGCTAAGAGCGCGTGAAATTTTACATCGCTGGTGTCCTCATCAATTAATAATTTTTCTGGTTTTTCACCCATAGTGAAATAAATTATTGGTACTAAGTTCTCTTTACTCTGTTGGTCGTTTATTTCTTTTATTCTTACAGTCTCTACTTCTCCCTCTGAAGAAAATGCTGATAATTAGAAAAATAAATATATATATATATATATATATATATATATATATATATATATATATATATATATATATATATATATATATATATATATATATATATATATATATATATATATATATATATATATATATATATATATATATATATATATATATATATATATATATATATATATGAATGAGTGAGGGAAGGCCGGGTAGATCAATAAAGACACAATTTTTCGCGGGAAATAAGACAACTTGCCTCGGCGTAAAAACTCCCACGAGGCAGGGAGAAAAGTCGGGGCAAGCGAATGATTTATTTACTAAAGAGGAAATTATACATACCAAAAGAGATTCTAAGATAGGAACAAAAGAAGGGAGAGAGAGAGAGAAGGTGATAACGCAAATATCCTAACGCCGCGAGGTACCAGTTACGCGCGCTCGAGAGCTCTCTTACCTTAAAGGCTAGACGGTAGAAACGTGGACAGCGCGACGTAATGTCCTGGCTGCACGTGTATGGGATGCACCATCCTGGTCGCAGGGCGCCTCGACGTCTCGAGGGAACCGTACCTGGACCACGGGCAGACCCTTTGGCCCTGCCGCATAGGTGATCGCCGTGTGGACGTCGGCACGTCGAGGGGGCTCGCACGTGGCCGGATCTTCCCGATCCTCCGTCACACCGAACACACACACACACACACACTCACGCGACGCAGACAATTTACGAAGGGAGAAGTCGACCGTCCTGATAAGGACGTACGTGCCGAGCTTCTCGTACAATATTAAATTATCCAAAATGAGGTTTGATGCGCTGCCTTGAATCACGCCAGGAAAATCGACCGGTCTCTGCGGGAGAGAGAACGGAACTCACCCCCCACGTGCATAAGGCGCGCGAGAACCTCCCCTCTCGCGGCGCTCGCATCCGTTTGGCCGATAAGCGGCAGTGCGCGCAACTACTCGGCCGATTGTAATACGCGGCGATCGGCGAGCTACGGCGCGCAATTCAAATCCCCCCCAAAGGCCTAAATAACCCGAACACCCTCTGAATCTAATGACTCAACCAGGTTAACATCTATTTCACCACACAGCTCCATGGGTGTTTTAGCGGTCAGCTGTTGACCCACAATTTCTGCTTGCTTGTTATAAAAATCTTTGTAAACCATACTCTCAATAAATCTTTTTGCTTGATGCGAGGATCAGGCGGGTTCGGGTTCATTAATGGCATACTGATTTAACAAAAACAACAGAAGCTATATTCTAAAACAATATATAAATAAATATTCTACAGTTACTTTGACATATAAACCCAGTCGATAATAACAAAAAAATCGCGTAGGTCGAGCGTTGCTTGCGTGTTCATCACGACCGTCGCTGAACACGCCGCCAGAATCGGAAAGGGTTGCGATCGCGCGCATTCCCCGTTCACCGTCGGCTATTCGGAGACCTCGCGCCTCGAGGGCACGGCACACTATTCGTAGTGTGGCCATAATAAACGTCCGCGGTTGCCGCCGGCTAGCCCTTACCTGTATTATATAGAGAGCGTCGGTAGGAGGAGGTGACGCGCCGTCGATGATGAAGCTTGCGTCCTTTTTTCGGTGATGCTCTCGGTGGCGTTCGTGAAGGATTCTCGCGCGCTCTTCTTGTAGTACGGCGATCTTCCATGAGTCATCCTCCGTTACAGTCATGCGCAATGTGACGTCCGGAAGATATACGTACAGCTGTCCCCCCACCATCTTAAATAGAGGGCAGTCGCCAGGGGCGTCTCGCACGTTTTGCACGTACCCCATATACCACTTATCCTTGGTAGTGTCGACCCAGCCTATCGCCAATATCACAGGTTCGTCGCCCTCATACATGCGCTAGAGCGCGTCAGGCACGTAATTGAGGAGGTTTTTCCGGTGTTCCACTGTCAAGATGTGCCTTTGAAATTCTAGTGCCCACCGAGCTAGCCGGCCCCTGGGGTTGTTCAGATTGCTCAGCCAGCGTAAGCAATCGTGATCCATCACCACCTTGAACTTATAGGCTCCGATATAGGGTCGGAACTTATGGCCCATACTACTGCGAGATACATGCGTTTATATATCGTGCTTTCTGCAGCTATATATCGTCCATATTCGGCAATAGGTACGCATCAGGCTCGAACACGGCATTCTTTTCAATGCGTGTGATGCGCCCCATAGCGCCCCCGCCCTTCGTTAGGATCTGGTCAACGAGCGCATTGACTTGCGCTCGCTCTTTCTCGCTTACGTGCGCGAGTCCCACAGCGGAGATCGCTAGCGCTCCACTCCCGCCGAGCCCAGGCACCTCCAGTAGCACTATCGCTTTCGTTTCCTTAATAAACATCGTATTATCTTGGGCGTCGTGCACTGCACGGAACAGCTGCATAAAATTTCTACTAGTATAGCAGTCGCAGTCTAAATTTGATAAGATTGTCACTCGCACGTCCTTTTTTAATATTGCCACTGTGATCGGCAAACGAATAAATGTTGTACGCTGTATTCAATTACAAGGAAACTGCCACACTTCGTTTGCAGCATCTATTTTAATCAAGCTACAACTGTTATCCAGTATTACAGCGTACAATTCAGTCTTGAACTGCTCGTAAGTTTCCATAATGCACGTCTGCTACACGAGCGCCTCTGCCGTAACTTGGCTGGATCTGCAAGCCAAGTGCACTAGCAATTTGCAGTCCGACCGCACCTACAACCGTACGCGCTGCACCCGAGTCGTACACAGCGCGAATGCTTTAGTCGCCCACGATCACTTGCAACCACCAGCGAAACCCAGGAAAATATTTCAGTTTAATGGGACGCGTGCTTCCCACGTGTATTCCATGACTTGCTTATCCATCTCCTCGATTTTCTTTGAAACATCGTCGTTCGGGTCGAGTGCTGGTGCTGTGCCCGGCTCCATCGTCAGCAGCGGCACAGTGCCGATCGGACGCTCCGCGACATCTGGGCGGTGAGCCACGCTTGTCTGCGTCGCGGTCATCCTGCGCCTTGAGAAGGGCGCCGCGTTTGTCGCCTTGCGAGCGCGCGTGTGCTTCAGCCACTAGCTTCTGGTGGCCCTGGCCTCTTCCGTACCAAAAACGTGCATCTTCGCAGAACTGCCGCCACGTAAACCACTGGTCTTTATTATTTCTGTACCTTGTGGAGGCTACGCTCTTCAGCAGCTCGGGCAGTGCGGAGAGTAGCTCGACGTCGGTTAAATCACCGAGCTCGCGGCACACCTTAACTGTCGTAATAAAGTTGTCTATACTCTGCGTGCGCTCTCCCGCGTACTGCGCGCACAATTTGAGCACGTCGCAAGCCTGTCTTGACGGTCGAGAGTCGCTAGTGCGAGCGCACTGCCAGGCGGTGTCGTCTGCTGTTGTTGGAGCAGTGACGGCTTAAACTACTGCTGTGGGAATTGCTGATGTTGCTGCTGCGCATGTAGCTGTGGCCACCGCTGCTGTTGCTGCTGCTGTTGCTGCTGCTGTAACTGCTTTTGTTGCAGCTGCAGTTGTTGCAGCTGCTGCTCTTGTACATGATGTTGTTGCAACTGCTGCTGTTGCAATTGCTGCTCTTGCAGTTGATGCTGCATCCGAATCAGGTGCGAGCGCCTGTTGCTGTGGCCTTATCGCGAGGTCTCTCACTCGGACTGCTTGGTCTGCGCGCAGTATAGATATCGGGTACGCACTCAGTGGGTCGACATTTTCTTAAAAAATCGTCGATCCCGTGCGCTCTCCGTGCACCCTCCGTATGAATGCTTCGCGCAATTCCTGTCACCTCTCGCGTGCAGCATCAGGTGTTAGCTCCAACGACTGCTGGAAGTCTTCTTCCTCGTATTCCCCGATTAGCTATTTCTGCAGTATACTCATTTATTAAAGTCTTCGTATGATCCTAATTCTTAACAAGAATTGCAGTCGGAATCGCCAGAATCAGAGGAATCTGATCTGTAGGAAAAACTCCCACTGTCTGTGCTGGTAAATGCTCGATTGTTCGAAGTATTTGAATTGTGTTCATGATCACTGACAGGCTTTACAAAAACGTAAAAATTTTCTTATGTTTTTTCACTGCTCATGACATTTCCTGTGGAGCTACTTGCCTCGACTACAGTAGAGTCCTTGAAGGGTTGTTGATGTAGTAGCAGATGATGACACGATCGTTTTTTACTTGCTGGCTTCTTCTTCCTTTCTTTTGAAGACTGGAGATAGGGGAAGTTCAACAACTGTTTTTTGCTTACTTGTATTACGAGAGTATATGGTTTTTATGAACAACACACGAAGTTTGTAACAATTGGTTAATGCACATGACCATGAAGAAAACATTAATTGTCATACACACGCGGTAGGTTTTTGAAAGAAGGAAAGCCATATTCCTCGACATTTATTATCTGTCTTGTAAGATTTTTTTAGAGAAATTCTACGTTTTGTGAGCCTCTAATGTAGATCCGCATAGCGTTGTGAGCGACTTCTCGTAAACTGTTTTAAACGTTGTTGAAGTCGGCCTCTTCATCAAACCACTCGATTCCATGATGGTAAAATGTTAAATAACTCTTTGTAGCAATTACACCTTTGAATATTGCTGAATAATCCTACGGTGGTTTGATTAGTCAATGACTGATAAAATTACAATCAACACCGACTACTAAAATTTCCTTTGCTAGAAACAGTTCATCTTTTCCATGGAAGGCTTGAATGTCAATCACATAATCGAGTTTTTCCATATTATTAAATATAAGGAAAGCATTATGAGTCACTTTAACTCCACTAGTTGATGTTTTGAAGTGTACTGGCTAGAAATAGTATTAGATCTAGCGAGGTTAGTTCTTTGGATCAGACTATCTACGTCCACATATTTCTTCGGTTTGTGAGGGAGGAGCCTATTTATTTTAGGAGTGAAAATCTGTTACCATTTATCTGGCTGAGTCATTTTCGAGCACATTATCGAATTCTGCATAAACAATACAATTAATTGTTTTTGTAAGTGCATTTTAAAATCTTACTTCTATTCGCAGATTGCCTGATTTTATTATATTCCAATGTGAAAAACTGTTTGAAGAAATATCTGGTGTAAGATCAAACGCGAAAAGACAATAGCTATTACGAACGTCAGTTCTGCTAATACTATTGCCCTAGTTGAGAAAATGTACGAGGTCTGTCCCAAAAGTATCCGACCTACGTTCATATCTTCGCGCGGAGAGACTCAGGCGACCTCTGGAGGGTACGAACGTCACCAGCAACTCCTAACCTACTCGTCAGTAGCCTGAGATACCGATGAAACGCCTTAGTTCCCGCGCAGCGTGTATTTGTTTACAACGACTTTTTTGCGTTCGTCGCAATTTGCTTATTGCTAAAAATGGCAGAACGAACCGAACAGCAAATTTGCATAAAATTTTGCTTTAATCTCGGTAAAAGTTGTGCGAAAACTATTGAAATGTTGCAAAAGAGCTTTAAAGATGAGTGTATGGGCAAAACACAAATAAAAGAGTGGTATAGGCGGTTCAAAAGTGGCCGCAAATCTGTTGACAGTGATCCTCGTTCTGGTCGACCTTCGACGGGAACATCGTCGGATAATGTCGAGCGTGTGCGTGTCGCAGTTGAACAAGATCGTCGTTTGACTGTGAGAGAACTGGAAGATGAACTTGGAATACCAAAAAGTATTGTTTGGCGAATTTTAACCGAGAATTTGGGAATGACTCGTGTCTGTACAAAATTCATCCCAAAACTGCTCTCAGACCAGCAAAAAAACCTTCGATTAGAAATCGCTCAGGACAATTTGGAAATGATTAATAGTGATGAAAACTTTCTTAAAAAGGTTATTACTGGTGATGAGTCATGGGTTTATGGTTATGATTCTGAAACAAAACAACAATCTTCGCAGTGGAAGCTTCCATCTGAGCCTCGGCCGAAAAAAGCTCGTCAAAGTCGAAGCAACATCCAGTCAATGTTGATTGTTTTTTTCGATTATGAGGGCGTTGTGCACCACGAATATGCCCCTACAGGCCAGACAATCAATAAAGAGTACTACGTTGAAGTTTTGAAAAGATTACGTAATGCAATCAGGAGAAAACGACCGCAACTTTGGGAAACCGGTGACTGGCTTCTTCATCACGACAATGCTCCAGCGCACGCATCAAACCTTGTGCAGCAGTATTTATTGAAACACAGTGTTGCGCAGCTCCGCCAGCCTCCATACAGTCCTGATATAGCTCCCTGCGACTTTTGGCTGTTTCCTCGATTGAAAATGCCGCTTAAAGGACATAATATTCGACAATAAACAGACTGTTGAAACTAATGCGACGAATGCACTAAAGGCGATTCCGAAGTCTGACTTTCAAGAGTGCTTTAATAAGTGGAAACATCGATATGAGCGTCTTGTTCAATCAAATGAGGACTACTTTGAAGGATGCCACCCCGCGGATGACGAAGAATAAATCAAGCGCCGAGAAATCGAGGAGAGACCTCGTATACCTGTACCCGAGTAGATTGTATGATAAACATCTACCCACAGTGATGAGTCTGTAGTGAATAAAGGTTGCAAGGGTTTACTAGGTACTTGCACACCATCTACATAAAGTGACAAGTAATCGATGCCGTAGTTTTGAATATTAAATGGATTTAGAGTTCTACTTCCGTTAAAAGCTTTGTTGTCTACGAATCCAAGTATAATTCGTTTCTGTAAATGTCCTGAAATCACGTTGTCGAGCATCTTACTTGCAACATCTATTTCTATGGTAAATGTTGTTATTTCGACACTTGTAATAGGATATTTTACTGTCCTAGTTGCTAGTATCTTTGTGTGTGCGACGAGAATAGTAGGATTTATTTGTACACGTCTTATAAACAAAGTTGCTTCGGTGATATTTACACTAAATTCACACCAGTTAAAAAATCCATCAAACAAAATGCGTATTTTGTCCTTACAAGTCTTATTTTTAATTCAATACCATTAATAAGTAATTTATTTTGGTTGAAGATGTCAGAATGGATATTTGAGATTAAGTCAATTGATTTTGCCTCTGAACTAAAATACTGTCTTTTTGCAAGCCCATTATTTTCTTGAATATCGGATTGAAGCCATTTAACAGTTTTTTTCTCGATGCACTTTTCCTTTTTCTACGTTTAATAGGAGCAATACGACCCACTGTAACGCTGCTCCAAGGATACTGTCATCTCCTCTTGATGAAATGCGTTTTATAACCCGAGCCCTCCATGAGATTATGTACTTTTATCAACTGCCTTGCATTTCAAATTACTTCCAGATTCATTCAAACGATTTTTGAACGATTCTTTGAAATTCATACCATTATCGGCCACATCATCCATTATATTGACACCAGCTCTCAATGTCTCTCTACCTACTGTACGTGCGTCTTTAGCGGAAAAAGATATAGCACTGCGGATCAGTAGTGCTAACCAGCTTCCAACACCATATCCGCGCTGAGATGCTGAACCGATAAATACGTTGTGTACCCCACGCGCGCCGCTACTGTGCTCGTTGTAATATGCATCGTAATAAGACATTTTTTTAAATATTCTATCAATACTTTCGTCTGAAATGCAGTGCTACTGTCAGAGTCCCAAACTTAAATGGTATAGATTTGCGAAATTGGTCTCTTATATCTATATCGATAATTTGAAACCTGTTATACATAAACGGTTCGTAATTGACTGGAGCAAAATGTTTAACAACGGTACTTGCAAAGTTATATTGTTTAGAATCAATACTGTTAAAGTATAGCAATAAGCTACTTATGTGCCCTCTATCGTTCTATAGAGGGATATAGTAAGTAAGCGCGGGAGACGTCGCAGTTCTCCGCAGTCCTCCGAGCCGAGCGCACCGTTTATTACAGTGATATTAATAAAGACGCTTTATAATATTCAACTACTCTGACATTCATTTACTAACCCTATAACTCTAACAGGTTATGGGCTAAGCACGCGTTTCACTGCGCGATTTACGTAAATAAAAAGGAAGTCGAGGAGTGAGAGAACCCTCCTTCTCGTATTTTCTCTTGGCGTCAGGTGCGAGGAGAAACGCACTAGAGAGTGCAACGTGAATAAAAAAGGAAGTCGATGAGAGAGAGAACACTCCTCGCTTTTCTCACTTGTTCTCGAGAGCGATGAGAAACGCTTTCGAAAGCTCGAGAAGTGAGCGAAAGAGAGTGGTAAGGCGCGGCTGAGAAGCGTTGCTCGGAGTGCGAGGAGAGACGCACTTCTGGACACACGATGGTTTCGTGGAGCGCTTGGGAGTGTGTGCTGATATATATATATATATATATATATATATATATATATATATATATATATATATATATATATATATATATCACGTTTACTATTTATATGTGAAAATATCAATTTTTTTGAGCCTCTGATTTTTGGACAGAGGGGGTGGCTTTTTTTACTAAGAATGTCTCATATATATATATATATATATATATATATATATATATATATATATATATAGTTGTGTAGTGGCTGACACATGTACGGAGCGGATGTACCTGCAACTGCAATCGCACACAGGGCTCCAAGCTTACATTGATAGAGAGAGAGAGAGAGAGAGAGAGAGAGAGAGAAAACGTCAAATAAGGTTGCACGTACTCGAAGTCAGGTCGACATAATATATCTATATATATATATATATATATATATATATATATATACTCTCTCTCTATATGTACTCTCTCTCTGTCTATATATATATATACTCTCTCTCTATATGTACTCTCTCTCTGTCTATATATATATATATATATATATATATATATATATATATATATATATATATATATATATATATATATATATATATATATATATATATATATATATATATATATACTCTCTCTCTATATGTACTCTCTCTCTGTCTATATATATATATATATATATATATATATAATATAAATGCTATAATTACTCAAATAACCCGCACACTTCCTTCTCGTGTCATTCTAATTGCTTGTTCTCTCTTATTTTTGTTTACGTCATGTATACTTTCACGTTAATCTTTTCTTTTTGTAACATCTCATAATCTTCTCATTCACTCATTATCTCTCATTCCCTTCAACGGTCTCTTACGCGGGCTTTATCGCCGAATTTATTTTTACTCTTGTCTATTCTCTACGTTGCTTAGGCTGCACTTTTTTCTCAAACTCTCCGACTCGTTTATTGACTCCTGGAAAGCCTCTCTTGCTCGCTGCGCAGCCTTCACTCTGCGTTCATTTTTCGTGTGTACATATTACCTGCGTATACGAAATAACGCAAAATCCCCGCCAACCCTCTTCTCTCTCTTTCTCTGTTTCTATCTCACTCTGAAAGCCCATCTACAGTTCCGAAACATTCCATTTGCTCAAGCGACGTATCGGTACCGCTACCAGCAGCACGAGTGCTGCCGCTGCCATCACCGCTGCCGCAGAAAGAATGAATGAATGAATGAATGAATGAATGAATGAATGAATGAATGAATGAATAAATAAATAAATAAAGCGATAAATAAGACTGACAACAGCATTAATCCAAGTTTGCGAAGTATTTTTTAACCGCCGCCTTAAAAGCCATTAATGATGGTAAAGTGCGAATGGCAAAAGGGAGGGAGTTCCACAAATGCGCACCTTGTACTTGGAGAGATCTTCTTCCTGTCTCAGTACGCATGTGTGCAACAGAGAGTTCTTTTACATCGCCCCTTACAGGGCGCTTAGACTCGTTCTTCTTAAAAACAGATCTCAAGTAAACTGGTTCTTTGATGTTAATTATTTTATAGACGGTGATCGCCATGAAAACCGCGTTTCTCGAGTCTATTTTTGTCCATCCTAATTTTTCCCTGTAAGGGGTGATGTGCTCATCTTTCCTAGCACCTAGTACGTATCGCACACATGAATTTTGGAGTCTCTGCAGTCGGCTACGTAATTCTAGTGACGCGTCAAGGTAAACTACAGAACAATAGTCAAGGTGCGGAAAAACCAGAGCCATTGCTAGGTGCTTGCGCAGGTCCTGGGTGGTATACTTTCTAAAAAACCTCAAATTGTACAATACTCTGTTAACCTTTTTTGCGACCATGTCGACGTGTGGCTTCCACGTGAGCTTAGAATCAAGAATAACACCCAGGTTCGTAACGGTTTGCGAGAATGGGACAAAGACGCCATCTCCCAGACTGATTTCCGGCATACATTGTGACTCAAGAGCGTTAATGTATCTGCATGAACCGAAAACAATAGCTTTAGTCTTGATCTTATTCAGTCTGAGGGTAACGCCCTCGGCCCAATCAGCAATCGCTCGTTCAGCAAGGGATAAAATCTCCACACCCTCCGTGATGTTTTCGGGTTCTATTTGAATATAAATCTGTAGGTCGTCTGCGTATAGTAGATGTTTGATGCATCTTGTATCGTCATTGTCTAGGTCTTTATTCAGATCGTCGAAAAGCTCTTTGATGTCGTTTATGTAAAGACAGAACAGCAAGGGTCCCAACACAGATCCCTGGGGCACTCCAAGGTTAGTTGACAATCATGATGACTTAGTGTCCCGGCACGTTACAACGGCTTGTTTTCTACCTAATATATATGATCTTATCCAATATATAGCATGCCTGGAGAACCCCAGAGCTCGCAGCTTTGCTAAAAGCTTGGCTGGTGAGATAGTGTCGAAAGCCTTGCTGTAGTCGAACAGTAAAAGTAGTGTTAGTAATCTGTTGTTAATCCCTGTCCTTACGTCTTCTGTCAGTTTGAGTAGAGCAGTTTGAGTTGAATTATTTTGCTTGTAGCCAGACTGCATAGGGTCGAGCTGTTTCGTATTGGTCAGGTACGCCATTATCTGGTCATGCACAATTTTTTCCAAAACCTTTGAAAGAAAGCACAGTAGTGCTATTGGACGGAAGTCCGACGCTGACGATGGCGTAGTACACTTGTTCAGCGGCACCACTCGTGCTCTCTTCCAGAGGTCAGGGAATACGCCCCTATTCAGAGAAGAGTTGAATAGATTCACAATGTGCTGCCCTATGACTGGCAGTGCCTTCGCAACTACACTCTGCGGGATATCATCTTCGCCTCTCGCTTGAGAGGAAAAGTGCGCGACCGCGAGCACGACATCCGCGGCGCTGACTGGATTGAATTTAAAACCATCATCACTCGCAGATGCAACCAGATTTTCGATCTCAACGGGATTTTCTTCGTTTGAAATGGATACTCCCGCAAAGTGAGTATTAAGTTCCTCCGTCGTGAATCCATGCAACCCTCCTCTAGCTTTGGGAAGGAGTCCGAGGTTGCGCAATTCCTTCCAAACATCGCTTTGCTGCTTACCCAGCAGTCTACTTTGATAATAGGTGATGCGAGCTTGTTCTGTTTTAATTAAGGATTCACCTCGCAACTCTAGGAACTCTTTGTGGTACCGTGCATCCCCAGTCCTTTTGTACCGCCTGTAAGTTGCGTCACGTTTTTGTTTTGCTGTTCAATTTCAACATCGATCCAGGGCGGACTACCGTTACGAGACTTAACTCGCTTTAATGGTGCCAAGGTGTTAATTGCATCTAATAAGTTGGCGTTAAAGCAGTCCAGCGCTGTGTCAAGGTTGACGTGACATTCCTCCAGGGCAGACCAATTATATTCCGACAAAAGGGATTGTAATTCTGCCGGTTCTATGTTTTTAAAATCCCTATAAGTGAATGAATCGTCAACACGGATGGGCGCCCGCACTTTTATGGCTACATCAAGGATGTTGTGTTTGCTGGGCCATGTAGGTTCGTAGTTGTCATGATCCGTTACGATGTCGTTACTGTCAACAAGTATAGTGTCAATCCATGTGTGCGCAGTGTCAGTGTGATGGGTCGCTCCGTGCTGAACAATCTGAAGCGTCAGTTCAGCAGCAAGTTTGCGAACAAACTTCGCATCATCATTGTCTGTCAACAGATCCGCGTTCAAATCTCCCATTATAATTTTGTGACTGTATAAGTCACAATATTCCCTCAACTTGTCGACAAGATCCGAATACTTTAGAAAAGCAATGGTGGGACGTCTGTAAACAACCGCGACAAATACAGGCTCCTGGTCTCCATGCTGTATCTCACACATTATGTATTCGGGTTTCTTAGGTTTTTCAGGTTTGCTAGGTTTGTTGTTAGAGAGACAGAGAGACAAAGAGATGTGACTCTCGGCTGGTCTGTAGTTACGCTAGGAGTAGTAATTTACACTTTTGTCTGATTGTGCTCGCGCGACTGCAGAGATTATTGCCCATAGCCGGAAGTCCCATGCCAGGCGGCAGTCGCTCGATCAACGGCTCCCTCTGTTTCTCTTTCTCTCGCGAGCGCGAGGCACGATTCGTCGTAACTAATTTACTTTGATAGCGACATGCCACCGCGCCGAGAAATGAAAAGCGCTTTCGTTTCTCATGACACTGAAACTATGTACCCCCTACACCGCGCGCAAAGCTGCTTCGGTAAACGTTTCTGCGTACAAGTCGGATGTTCGAAAATTTTGTCACGCCAAAATACAATAAGAGAAAGCACAGGGTAACGCAACTTCCGGAGCGTTACACCAATACGATCAAAAGTGGGATGAACGCGCAGTCCCTTTTGTTCAAGATACCAGGCGTATATATGAATACAGATAAATTATCGCGAGCCACGCGGACATCGTGAATGCGCTGATGTTATCATGCGTCATGCAAACCACCATCAATGCCATGTCGGAATCTCACCTCAGGCTAGCCTTTAGTGTCAAATATATTATAACAATATTGAATTTCAAACCAATTAATCGATATGCAAGCACTTTTTTCAATAACTCTTCCGTATGTTCCCCCTATACTTCACAAAGTTTAAATTGTCGGCAATTGAAAATCGTTAGAGCAAACGAGTTTCGCATGCGTCCGAATTCGTCCGAGAAAATCACGGGCGTTATAGAGTGCAGTGTGTAGAAAGTCAAAGTTCTGAAGAGGGTCAAGAAGGGCAGGAAGGAAGGACCGACACGGCTCAATGGAATAAATATAAGGGCAACTTTACTCCTCGAAACTTCCCTAATCAGTCAATATTTATGAGCGCAAATCATCGACTCTATTTCTTTCTCCCGCCACAGCACAAAGCGGACCTCATCGCAGCTCGCTGCCAGGCTTCTTTCACAGTATATCAAAAATCTAACTTCTTTCCTTAAACATAAGCGCGTTAACGACTTATCCGCTTCTTACGTATATATATAGAGAGATAGATAGATAGACAGATATACTGTTTATTCATCAAAAGACGAAATTCTTACAATTGCATGTACATGTATAGTTATAATAATTAAAATATTAGTCAGTATTATATATTTGTTATATTACATTCACTTATTGCATTTCTTATGTATCAAATAACATTATTCGCTGTAACAGTTCGTCAGTTTATAAAATCTAAATATAATGAACTAGTCATAGTCAGATGGTATATCACAGAACATACTTCGTCAAAATGCATAGAATAAAATAAATACAATAGAGATAACATATTACGATAAAAATAAAAAGAATACATGCACATACTTTACTAAATTTCTACGTATAACTATCACGTCGAAAATTTAAAAACACACTCATTCATATGACACTTTTACAATTCACGCTAATAAATACATTCACACTTAACACTTAACATATTTAATAAATAAATAAATTAATAAATAACTAAGTCAAATAAATAAATAAGTTAGATAAATAATTAAATTAAAGAAATAAATAAATTTAAATAAATAAATAAATTAAATAAATAAATAATTCAAATAAATAAATAACCCAAATAAATATCCGAGTCAGATTGGGAATACACAGAGATGAACAAAATAATGTATAAACCGATTCTCGAAAAGTTCACCTCTATGTATTCCCGTCACCATGTAATTGTTTAAGGTGCCTGCTAAACGCCGTTTTAAATTTACAAAAAGATGGCAGGCACCTCACTTTGCTTGGGAGCGAATTACAGAGGTGCGCACCTTGAACTCTAAATGAGAATAGGCCCTTATCGGTGCACGACCGCGGAATCGAGAGCTCTTTCGTACCATCCCTACTTGAAGTCCTGGCCTGGTTTTTTTCAAAGAGGGCAGTAAGATATGGTGGCTGCCGCATGACAACCGCTTTGTAAAGAAGCAGCCCATAAAATACTCCCTCCTCACCTTCAGATCCAACCAGTCCAGTTTTTCCCTGTAGGCGGTGATATGCTCATCACGCCTAACACCACATATGTATCTCACACATGAATTCTGTAAACGTTGTAGTCGTGTCTGAAGCTCCCCTGATACGTCAAGAAGAACCACTGAGCAATAGTCTAAGTGAGATAGTATCAGTGCACATGCCAGCTGCTTCCGCAGTATCTCTGTGGTGCTTGAACGGAATAATTTTAAGCTATACAGAGCTCTATTTACTTTCCTACTGACCGTATTCATTTGCGGCTTCCATGTTAACCTTCCGTCCATCACCACACCGAGGTTGGTAACTGTATCGACAGAGGGAACGTGTACGCCAGTCTGTATCTCAATGCCTTGTAAGTCAAGGTTCTGAACCTGTTTGATGTTATGATCAGATCCGAAAATAATCGCTTTTGTCTTGCCGACATTAAGGCGCAGGCCAGCTGACGTTGCCCAGTTCGACACTGCTCGTGCTACAACCGACATGCGACTGATACCATCACAAAGACCTTTCAGGGTCACTTGAGTGTAGGTTTGCAGGTCGTCTGCGTAAAGTATATGTTCTACACCATCTAAGTCTAGTGCGTCTTGTAAGTCGTTTATGTACAGGCTGAAAAGCAGGGATACCAGGACTGAGCCTTGTGGAACGCCAAGATTGATGGTTAGCCAACCTGAATCCCCGTTTGTATTTGTGACGACTTACAAGACGACTAAGCCACAGGAGAACACTCTTGGAGAATCCTATGTGCATCAGCTTACGCAGCAGTTTAGTGTGTGAGATAGTGTCGAATACTTTGCTAAAATCAAACATCAACAAAATAGTCAATAGTTTTTTGTTGTTGTTAATGCCTGATCTTATGTCTTCCGTCAGTTTTAGTAGTGCTGTCTGTGTACTGTGATTCTGTCGAAAACTAGTCTGCATCGGGTCCAAAGTATTGTTTTCTCGTAAAAAGTCAGTTATTTGGTCGTGTACTATTTTTTCCAGGACCTTAGAAAGGAAACTCAGTAGAGCAATTGGTCGGAAATCTGACACCGTAGATGGGACAGGCTTCTTCTTCAAAGGCACCAATTGAGCTCCCTTCCAAGTTCTGGGAAAAATGCCACTGGACAGAGAGGAGTTAAAGATCTTAACAATATGATCTCCCACAAACGGAAGAGCCTTAGCCACTATACTTTGGGTAATGCCGTCTTCCCCTCTGGCCTGTGGTGAGAAGTGGGCAACAGCCAGGACCACGTCCGAGAAGCTGACTTCTCGGAAAACAAAGCCGTCATCACCGGCAGTGGTCAAGACGTTGTCAAGTTCTTCATCACTTTCATTTTGGGAGATCGACACCCCTGCAAAGTGGGCATTGAGCTCTTCCAGCGAGAAACCATGAAGCTCCTCTCTTGTCTTTGGCAGAAGGCCCAGAGCCTTGAGTTCTTTCCAGATATCTTTCTTATTATCAATTGCTTCAAAAATTCTATTTTGTAAAAATCTTTCCCTTGTTTCCTTCGTTCGTAATTCAGCTTCAGCTGCAAGGCTCTGATACTCCCGTCACAGTCTGTCGTCTTTGGTCTGCGCATAGCGTCGTCGTACAGAGTCACGTTTTTTGTATAGATGTATCAGTTCAGCATCAACCCATGGTGGATTCGTTTTCTTTTTCGTTGCGAATTCTTTTAACGGCGCAATTTTATCTATCACAGCCATGAGGTTGACACTGAGGCACTCTAATTGACTGTCTACACCCGCCGCGGGACCATCGATCTGCGACCAATCACAGTCAGCTAGGTGAGACAGGAGGTCGTCTTGCTGGATCGATTTAAAATCCCTGTAGCTGAAAGATTCAGCCACAGGGGATGCAGCAGATTCGACCCCAATCTCAACCTCTATGATGTTATGATGACTGGAAAAAGGCGCCGGCCGATTGTCCCTGCTCAGTACAACGTCATTATGATCTGTCAAGATCACATCAATCCACGTGTGAGAATCTGTGAGATGATGAGTCGCACCATGATCAACTATTTGAAGGTTAAGATCATCAGCCAACCGCCTAACAAATTTTGCATCGGCTGACATTCCGAGTAGGTTCGAATTCAGATCTCCCATAATAATTTTATGACTAAAGTCTTGCGTACGTGTCGTTAGTTTGTCTGTTAAGTCAGAGCCCTGTAAAAACGGTACGTGTTATGGTCTGTATATTAAAGCAACAAAGACGGGGGGAAGGCTGCCCTGCTGAGCACTGCACATTAAATATTCAGGTATAAATGGCCTGCCCTCCTGGGTTGTTCGAGAGCTGCATAGTAAATTGGCCTTGAAAGTGTTATGAATGTACAGGACCAGCCCACCCCCTAGTTTGTTGCGATCAAGTCTAAGTAGTGATTAGTCGTCGATCTGAATGAGATCACTCCCAACATCAGGGTCAAGGTGCGACTCAGCAACTTCAAAGAGATGGTAGGGAGGACGAGCTGAAAGGTGTTGTTTAATCATGCTAATGTGCCCCATCAGAGAGGTAACATTGACAAAACCTGCTCTCAGTCCCTTTTAGTGAACCCCCCCAGCAGTGTCTGCGGATAGTCAATTTTTTGCAGCAGTTGACGGAATAATAGTTTTATCAATTGCGCTTTCTTTATCAACGTATTTTGTTATATTATCTACGGTTTGTGATGGTTGATTAGTGGCATATGACGCCACTATTGTTTGTAAATCAGCCGCAGATGAAAATTCATGAGAGACGTCGCCATCGCGCCTCTTCACCAGGAAACGGCCCCCTCTATGCCAAACATATTTCAAATTGAGTCTCATTGCAAGGGCCTTGAGACTTCTATATTTAATAAAACATTCCTTTGTTAATAATTCATTTATAAAAATTTTCCCATTGATAATCCCATCCCTTGTGTCCTGGTCAAGAGCTGCAATGTCGACATCTCTAGCATGAAAGCCAGTGATTAGCTTTTTGGCTCGCATTATTTTTTCGCCTAACGCACTGCTGGAAAGGGTAACAACCCATGGTGACCGTCTACGTTTGCCATTTATATCTGCTGATGCCGCAGCTGTCGGTTCCTCTGACCGAAGCAGGCGTGTGCCTATTATATCTGATTTTCATGTTGATGGAAGGACACGGCACAGTATCGCGTGTACAACGTCCACACGCTTAGAGACATCACCGTCGAAAATGTTAGAAATAATTAGCTCCATGTTACTGCTTTTAATGTTTTTACTGTGCATTGTCCCTCCATCAATCGTTTGCACCCGTGTGCTTCATGCAGGTGATGCTGCAGTATCATCATTGTCAATATTGTTCTTATTCAATCGACTAGATGATTTTTTTCTGTTATTTACAACTTGGACGAATCCGTCATTATTGTTATTACAATTGTCATTTGTGTCGCTTATATTACTATAGTTGTCGAGTAGATTACTATTTGTAGTAGACGCATTATTATTATTATTACATTTGTTTGTACTTGTCAGAGAAACGGTATTGTTCTGTGTACTGGGGAGCACTGCAATTTGTTGGTATTCAATTTTGTTTAATATCAGCTGGTTATTTTTTTGGATGTTTTCTACATTTCTCTCAATTTTATTGATAGTAGTAGTATATGCAGAGGTAAAGTCTTCTATTGTTATTATTTTTCCTATATTCTGTATTATTTGTTTGTTGTCACTTTCAACTCTATTGATTTTATTGGTTAGGTTTTGGAAATCATTTTCAAAAGTATTTATTATAAAATAATTAATTTTTGTTTGTGACTCAAAATTAGTCTGCTCTAAATTATCAATTTTTTCAAGCAACGTATTATAAGTTACCTCTGTTTTGTTCA
Organism: Gastracanthus pulcherrimus; assembly: GCA_949152435.1. NCBI lineage: Eukaryota > Metazoa > Arthropoda > Insecta > Hymenoptera > Pteromalidae > Gastracanthus > Gastracanthus pulcherrimus. Next base: position 100,051,454 of record OX424573.1, read on the forward strand.
AGAAATTGTTCGTATCAACGTTATTATCGTGTAATTTTTTATTTTTGATTTTTAAGTTGTCTATTTCTTGACAAAGCACTTGCTTCTCCTTTTTCATCTCCTCCAGCTGGGAGTGTTGTTTCGACAGTTTTTCCTCAATTTTTTGCAGCTTGGATTCAATTGAAAGTGCCAAAGTATGTACTACTGGTAACGTATTTAGCCTATTTACAATTGCCTCCAATTTGCCTTCAATAGAGGTGCAATGTCTAGCAAGTGCATTGTCAATGTTTTTTGAAGTTGAATTCGCGTACTCCACCAGGCAGGAGACCGTTGTTCCCTTTTTTAACGCAGTGCTGTCTAACATACGAATGACGGACGCATTCACGTCATTAATGCTGCTGTTGTTCTTGGAAAAGGAGGACTGCGAAGTATCATAAGCTCGGTTTGAATCCGTACTCTTGGCCGTGACGTCACTCGGGGATTCTCCGCTGTGCTTTGCTCCCGTGCTGGAAGTGGGCGGACCTAGTGACGTCACAGGAGACTGCGCGGCGAACCGGAGTAGGCTGCTGGTGGGGGCGGGGCCTAGCCCCTGCCTCGGAGAGAGTGAGGAGTTGGTGGGCGCGGCCTTGCTCGCCTGATTGGTACGCGCAGCTATTGCAGGCTTTTTATTGGCCAGAGTGGACGCGGCTAGCTCTTTCTCTTTCCCACTCATGTTGTTAGCGTCGCGCGCGTGACTGCCGACTCGAACATCGACCTCTTCGAGTCGATGCATGTCTGGCACAATATAATTGTTATCTTACTTTCACTTATTGCATATTTCTTATTAAAATAATAATTCACTTTATCAGTTCGTCAGTTTATAAAATCTAAATGCAATGAACTAGTCACAGTCAAATATCACATAAAACGCTTCGTCAAAGAGAGAGAGAGAGAGAGAATAATTTCCGTGAAAATATCACATCATTAGTAAACGTCAAATAAGGTTGCACGTACTCGAAGTCAGGTAGACATAAAAAAAAATATATATATATATTATATAGACTTCGAGTACGTGCAACCTTATTTGACGTTTACTAATGATATGATATTTTCACATATATATAGTAAACGTGATATATACATATATATATATATATATATATATATATATATATATATATATATATATATATATATATATCACGTTTACTATTGGTTAAGTAGATTTATTATTATCATTATTATCTTTCAATTAAGTTCATTTTATGTCTGTAATTCACGTTGAATCTCTCCCATTTTCGAGAATACCCAAATATTCGAAATGTTAAATCAACATAAAAAGCATATTAGAAACCTAAAATTATGTCAAATACAAAATTTCACAATTTATTATTATCATTTCTGTATGCAGTGAAATAAATAAATTAAAGTTTATTTCATGGCTTAGTGCACGTTGAATCTATCCGATTTTCGAGAATTCCCAGATATTCGAAATGATAAATCAACATTCAAAACATATTAGAAATATAATATTATGTTAAACATAAAATTTCATAATATATTATTATTATTCATACGCGTAGTTCAATAAAGAAAACACATATAAAGTGTATTTTATGTCTTTAATTCACGTTGAATCGTTCCCATTTTCGAGAATACCCAAATTTACGAAATGATAAGTCAACATAAACTGCATATTTCATATTTCTTTTTTTTCTAAGGGTGTAGGTATTACCATCTAATGGACACCCAACTGGGTCCGTACAGCCGGATAGAGTGGAGCTGGTTGAAGATGCGTCTGCCGTGTGTATAATATAGAATGAAAGATATAATAAAAAAATTACCCGGTAAAGTATACGGCCGTTGCATCATAAACCGACTCACTAAAACCTACCTTCCTTTCTTCTTCTCGCGGAACCCACCCTGGTACCGTTTATCACATTTCCTCAGGGTGGCGCCATTATAGTATCGTCTCGAAAACCACTGCTGCCTTGTTCTGAATTAAATTAAAAAATTTATATTTTTAAATGCCCAGAGGGTCTGTCAGATTTAAGTCGGCTCAGTTATACGCGTTTTAGAACTGACGCATTTCATCTCCGTACGGAAAGGTGAAGTTTCTCTAACCCTCCCCGCGTTGGGAACATGACATTCAGAAGGGTAGGGCATATTGGGACGATTCCGGACGTGTCTTTCGCATCCGAAAATCTAGCGCTTAGAGCGGCGGATTGGAGGGTAATGGAAAATTACAACGGAAGCGACCACCAATACATCACCTGCCAGCTGAGCGATAAATTCCAATCGCAGGCACGAGTCGCGGAAAAGCCACCTCGATAGATCCTGGCCAAGTTGAACACCGACAAACTAGTCCAGGTGCTGCTAGAAGGTTAGCAAAATTTACAAACGACGCACACCACCGTAAGCCGAGACGGAGCGGAGGCTCTAGTGAGGGAGACTCTGGGTCTCATTCATCGTTCCTGCGATCCATACCGCGCAAGGGATCGCGACATGGAAAACGCCCTGTTTACTGGTGGTCGGACGAAATAGAACAAATAAGAGCGGAAGCGAAACGGCTCAGAAGAAGAGCGCAAAGAACGAGAGATGAAACTGAGGCAACACTGTTGTTGAAGCAGCATAAAGTAGCGCGCAAAAGGCTCCGACATGAGATCAATCGGAGGGAGGTACAGTGCTGAAAGAACCTGACGGAGCAAGTCAATCGGGACGTTGGGGCTTGGGCTACAAGATCGTGACCACGTAACTCTGTGCGCTCTCAAATCACCCATGGACATGAACACTATTGCTCGAATCGTGGACACTCTGTTCCCAACGCATCCACCTAGGCAAGACCACGAGGAAGCCGCTGAAGTAGGTGTCATTCCCGTATGCTCCACTGAGGAGTTGCGGATCGACGCCAAAATGATGCGGAGCTGAAAGGCGCCTGGGTCCGATGGGATACCAGTTGAGATATTGAAGATCACCGCGGTGAGAGCACCGTCTCTGCTGTTGAACATGTACAACGCGCACCTTACGGCGGGTGTCTTCGGCACTCCCTGGAAGGTTGCACGTCTCGTGCTGATCAGAAAAGGTGAGGAAGGTGATCCCCGGATTCCGTCGTCCAACAGGCAATTGTGCATGTTGAACCACGCAGGGAAGCTCTATGAGAGGTTGCTCAGGGTGCTGTGTGGGCTGCCGGCGATTTAGCCGACAACAAGAACGGCTTCAGGAAACGACGATCCACGGTGGATGCTATATGAGAGGTAGTTCGGCTGGGAAGAAAAGCATGGACTGTAAATCACTTTTCCAGGAATATCGCGCTTCTCGTTCCGCTGAATGTTAAGAACACCTTCAACTCGGTCCCGTGTCCAGACATCTTGGACGCATTGAACGAGTTCAGAGTCCCAGAGTACCTCATGCGGGTGATACGGAACAACCTAAAGGACCGTATCCTCCGCTACGAAACAGAAGAATGCCAACGCGAAAAATATCTTAGCGACGACGTGGCATAGGGGCCGATCTTTGGCCCTGATTTTTGGAGAATCCTGTACGATTCCCAGTTACAACTCGGGCTACCGGAAGGGGTGTACATGATAGCCTACGCTGATGATGTCGCTTCAGCCATCAGTGCGCGGGACTTTGAACAAGCACAATATCAGACGCGAAGTTTTCGACAAGGAGGGTCCAGCGCTGCATTTATTAAAATGCTGCAGCCGATTTTTATATTATTTTATTGTACTTTCGAGCGCTTTATTCACTAAAATGCTGCAGCCAATTTTTATATTCTTTTGTTAAGGTTTCCAGCGCTATATTCACTAAAATGCTGCAACAGACTTGTTTATTTTCTTTTTGATGCTGCATTCATGAAATGTTACTGCTGATTTATTTTGATTTATTTATTCCACCGCTGTGTGTATGAAAACATTTTTCTCTACATTACATTGGCCAATGAAAAAATTAAAATTGTTACACCTCTGGAAATGTATTTTATTTATAATAAAAGAAGAATGCGTTTTAAAAATGTTGCCAAACCTCATTCTATTTTGCATATTTCCTAAATTTTCTAAAAACAGAAAATAGCTAACTCATTATAAAATTTCATGAAATACTATATTTTTGGTATATGATTTTGCCAATGTTTCATTTTATAAGTATTTATAAATTTTGAATACTCTGAAAGTAAAATTTTTAAAATTTTTTTTTATTTTACTCTTGAAAGAGCAACATATTGTCCGTGACTGAACATATAAGACGATAAATATGTGCCAACTTTTTTAAAAGCTTGACTTTGAGACTTATTGATTGTTATTGCATGTCTCAATCTAACAGGGAATTGTCGTCTGATCATGTTAAATGGAATTTCTTCTTTAGATGGATATAAATCTATTCGTGATAAAAAAACGATACTTCCAATTTTATTGCCAGTAATTATTTCAGCACAAATAGTATAATACTGCGTCATTTTTGTCACTATTAATCGCGTTCCATTACAAAGCCCTTCATTTAAATTAACATTTCTTAGAAGTATTATAACAGCACCAACTTTTAACTGCAATTTATGCGGCGGAAGACCATTTGGCGTCAATGAAGTTAAAAATTCCACTGGTAAAGCAACACCTAAATTTTCATTATTACCATCTTCTGCAGAAACTACACTAATATATTCTTTTACATTTCCTTCCATTTTTGATAAAATTTCGTTGTTTATATTCAGAACATCTGTATTTTTTGGGGCTAATATAACTTTTTCTTCAATTTCTTTATCATTTAAATTAATTTTTTTTCTCTCAAATCACATCCATTTCTATGGGATCGTTTGCCATCCCTGGGTTATGACGGGGTGTTGGTTCTACTCCCAGCTCTTCGTTTATACCTTCGACCGTTACCTCGTCGAGGTACGGCTTCTTCCGTCGCAGGACCAACTCGGCGAATTTCGCCGTGCCGGTCCACGTCATTTAAATTAATATTTTCAATAATTATTAAATAAATTAAATGCCTGTTCATTGTTATCTACTTTTTTGTTATCCTTCAAAGACATGGACTGAAATTCTAACCATATTCTACTATTTTTCACACAATTTTAAATTATTTTGGGTCTATTACCATGTTTAACAACTGGTTAAGTTTGCCTAAAATCACCGGAAACTGCTATTACTTGACCTCCAAATACTTCAAAAGCATGTTTGGAAGTCATTGTTATTTCATCCCATATTATAACTTTAACTTTTTGAAGCATCAATCCATATTCTGAACATGGTGTAATATTACAAGTTGTTCGTTCATTTATATTTAAGGACAATTTAAAAGTTGCGTGTGAAGTTTTACCTTCAATTAGTAAATTTGCTGCTATTCCAATCCACGCTACAGATAGAACAATAACATTTTCTTTTTTTAAATAACTTATAATTGCATTTAATAAATAACTTTTACCACTTCCTCCTGGTCCATCAATAAAAAAACACTTTTTATTATAACAATTATTAAGACTTTTTATTATAGTATCAAAAATTTCACGCTGTTTTCTTGATAGAGCGTTTGTATTATCATACAAGCATTCACAATTCTGTTTTTCGTGAAGAGCGAATTCTTCATTATCGTGACCCTCGTTAATACTTGGTAAGTTAAAATCTTTTAATGTATATCCATTTAATGTTAAAATTTCATTTATCGTTTTTAATGCTATATTTTCGCCAACATCTTGAGGTAACAGAGGTGCATAAAAGTGAACTTTATATTTGTCAAACAATTCTCCTGCATTAATTTGATTGTGAAAAACACATATATAACATAAAAGTGAACTTTATATTTGTCAAACAATTCTCCTGCACTAATTGGATTGTGAAAAACACATATATATGCCAAAAGATTACATAATGCATTTAGAAAATGTATTTCCGTACTTTTCATTAAACATTTATCCCATTCCTCATCAGTTGTGACTAAATCTCTTACTTTTGCAGCTTCGACGAATGATGAATAAACAGTATTGTCAGCTGTTCTTAATTCTGCAAAAAATCTAGCTCCTTTCACATGTAATAACAATAATCTTAAATAAAAACGTTCTAGATCTTTTGGATTCACAAAATACATTCTACTTAAAACTGGTTTCCTTATTATTTTTCTTGCAGTAAATTTTATTTCCATTCTTTATTTCTTTCTTGAAAAACATATGCATTAGGTATATCAGTGTATAACTAATTTCTAGCTTCAGAGTCGTTTTCATTTAGCTTAAACCATGCAGTTAAAGTTATATTTAAATTATTATTTATCAATTTTTCTTCACAACCTTCTTTAAAATATACAAACTGTTCATCTTCAAGATATACTGCTAATCTATAAATCACATGCGACAAATCATGCATTGGATATTCAAATACACGATACATAGCTTCAGGAGGACACGCGTATCTTGTAATTATATATTGTTTTATTTCATCGTAATCGTAATTTTCATTATTTTCTTCAGTGTCATTGTTATTAGTAACATCTATATTACTCATTTTAATAAACACACAATCATGCCCCTTGTAACAATATTTCATTAAATACTTAATACATTGGACAGTTGAACAAATTTCAACATTAATGTGACAATTAAATTTTAATAATAAATACGGATTATATGGAACAACAAATCTATTATCTCCATATTTTTTTTATTTGTTATTCCTTTAAATAAAACTTTTGTACCATCATTCCTTCATCAATATATTGTGTTCGGATTATTTAGGCCTTTGGGGGGATTTGAATTGCGCGCCGTAGCTCGTCGATCGCCGTGTATTATAATCGGCCGAGTAGTTGCGAGCGCCGCGAGAGCGGAGGTTCTCGCGCGCCTTATGCACGTGTGAGGCAGTTCCGTTCTCTCTCCCGCAGAGACCGGTCGATTTTCCTGGCGTGATTCAAGGCAGCGCATCAAACCCGATTTTGGATATTTTAATATTGTACGAGAAGCTCGGCACGTACGTCCTTATCAGGACGGTCGACTTCTCCCTTCGTAAATTGTCTGCGTCGCGCGTGTGTGTGTGTGTGTGTGTGTGTGTTCGGTGTGACGGAGGATCGGGAAGGTCCGGTCACGTGCGAGCTCCCTCGACGTGCCGACTTCCAAACGGCGATCCCCTACGCGGCAGGGCCAAAGGGTCTGCCGGTGGTCCAGGTACGGTTCCCTCGAGACGTCGAGGCGTCCTGCGACCAAGAAGGTGCATCCCATACACGTGCAGCCAGGACATTACGTCGCGCTGTCCACGTTTCTACCGTCTAGCCTTTAAAGTAAGAGAGCTCTCATGCGCGCGTAACTGGTACCTCGCGGCGTTAGGGTATTTGCGTTATCACCTTCTCTCTCTCCCTTCTTTTGTTCCTATCTTAGAATCTCTTTTGGTATGTATAATTTCCTCTTTAGTAAATAAATCATTCGCTTGCCCCGGCTTTTCTCCCTGCCTCGTGGGAGTTTTTACGCCGAGGCAAGTTGTCTTATTTCCCGCGAAAAATTGTGTCTTTATTGATCTACCCGGCCTTCCCTCACTCATTCATTCATATATATATATATATATATATATATATATATAAATATACATTTATTTTTTCTAATTATCAGCATTTTCTGCATGGTGCTCCAGGTGAGGAATGAGTGATAGGTTGGTTGCTTGCTTCATTCTGATTCTACGAGTATTCTAAAATTTCTTCAGGATTCATTACTTCCGCTTTCATTGAATTTTTACCACGCCTTTTTTTTATTTATATCCGCTTTTTCTGCCACACTTTTCTCATTGTATTTCAGTTTTTTCCTCAATGCTTCTTTCTGAGTATATTCTAAAATTTATTCAGTATCCACAGCTTCCATTTTGATGACATTTTTATTACGCCGTTTTTACTTATTTCAGCTTTTTCCGAGACCATTTTCTCACTGTATTTCAGTTTTCTGCTGAATGCTTCAGTTTTATTATTTTCTAAAATTTCTTCAGTATTCATTACTTCCACTTTCATGGAATTTTTATCACGCCTTTTTTTATTTATGTCAGTTTTTACCGCCACACTTTTCTCATTGTATTTCAATTTTTTTCCCAATGCTTCATTCTGATTCTCTTGTTAAATTTCTGCAGTATTCATTACTTCCACTTTCGTGGCATTTTTATCACGCCTTTTTTTATTTATGTCAGCTTTTTCCGCCATATTTTTCTGATTGTATTTTAGCTTTTTTCTCAATGCATATTTCTGATTGTTTCAAAAATTTCTTCAGTATTCATTTCTTCCACTTTCATGACATTTTTATCACGCATTTGTTTATTTATTTCAGCTTTTTCTGCCACACTTTTCTCATTGTATTTTAGCTTTTTTCTCAATGCTTCTTTCTGATTGTTTTCAAAAATTTCTTCGGTATTTATTTTTTCCCATCACATGGAGCTTTTATCACGCCTTTTTTTATTTATTTCAGCTTTTTCCGCCACACTTTTCTCATTGTATTTCAGTTTTTTCCTCAATGCTTCTTTCTCAGTATGGTCTAAAATTTATTCAGTATCCACAGCTTCCATTTTGATGACATTTTTATTACGCCTTTTTTATTTATGTCAGCTTTTACAGTCACACTTTTCTCATTGTATTTCATTTTTTTCCCAATGCTTCTTTCTGATTCTCTTCTAAAATTTCTGCAGTATTCATTACTTCCACTTTCACGGAATTTTTATCACGTCTTTTTTTATGTATGTCACCTTTTACAGACATATTTTTCTGATTGTATTTTAGCGTTTTTCTCAATGCATATTTCTGATTGTTTCAAAAATTTCTTCAGTATTCATTTCTTCCACTTTCATGGAATTTTTATCAAGCCTCTGTTTATTTATTATAGCTTTTCCCGACACACTTTTCTCATTGTATTACAGTTTTCCTCTGAATGCTTCTGTTTGATTATTTTCTAAAATTTCTTCAGAATTCATTGCTTCCACTTTTATGACTTTTGTATTACGTCCTTTTTTATTTATCCAGCTCTTTCTGCCAACACTTTTCTCATTCCAATTCAGCTTTTTCCTCAAATCTTCATTCTTATTCTCTTCTAAAATTTCTTCAGTATTCATTACTTCCACTTTCGTGGAATTTTTACCACGCCATTTTTTTATTTATATCTGCTTTTTCCGCTACACTTTTCTCGTTGTATTTTCGCTTTTTTCTCAAAGCTTCTTTCTGATTATTTAAAAAATTTCTTAAATATTCATTTCTTCCACTTTCGTGGCATTTTTATGACGCATTTGTTTATTTATTTCAGCTTTTTCGGCTACACTTTTCTCATTGTATTTCAGTTTTTTCCTCAATGTTTCATTCTGATTGTTTTCTAAAACTTCTTGAGTATTCATTACTTCCACTTTCATGGAATATTTATCAGGCCTTTTTTTATTTATATCAGCAGTTTCCGCCACACTTTGCTCATTGTATTTTAACTTTTTCCTCAATGCATCTTTCTGAGTATATTCTAAAATTTCTTCAGTATCCACAGCTTCCATTTTGATGACGTTTTTATTACGCCTTTTTTATTTATTTCAGCTTTTCCGAGACAAGTTTCTCACTGTATTTCAGTTTTCTTCTGAATGCTTCAGTTTGATTATTTTCTAAAATTTCTTCAGTATTCATTATTTCCACTTTCATGGAATTTTTATCACGCTTTTTTTTATTTATGTCAGCTTTTTGCGCCACACTTTTCTCATTGTATTTCAGTTTTTTTCTCAATGCTTCATTCTGATTCTATTCTAAAATTTCTTCAGTATTCATTACTTCCACTTTCATGGAATTTTTACCACTTTTTTTTCTATTTATATCAGCTTTTTCCGCCATACTTTTCTCATTATATTTTAGCTTTTTTCTCAATGCTTCTTTCTGATTGATTTAAAAAATTTCTTCAATATTCATTTCTTCCACTTTCATGGCATTTTTACCATGCCTTTTTTTATTTATATCATCTTCTTCCGCCACACTTAGCTCATTGTATTTTACCTTTTTTCTCCATGCTTCTTTCTGATTGATTTAAAAAATTTCTTCAATATTCATTTCTTCCACTTTCATGGCATTTTTATCACGCATTTGTTTATTTATTTCAGCTTTTTCCGCTATACTTTTCTCATGTATATCAGTTTTTTCCTCAATGCTTCTTTCTGATTGTTTTCTAAAATTTCTTGAGTATTCATTTCTTACATTTTCATGACATTTTTATCACGCATTTGTTTATTTATTTCAGCGTTTTCTGCCACACTTTTCTCATTGTATTTTAGCTTTTTTCTCAATGCTTCTTTCTGATTGTTTTCAAAAATTTCTTCGGTATTTATTTTTTCCACTTTCATGGAGCTTTTATCACGGCTTTTTTTATTTATTTCAGCTTTACCCGCCACACTTTTCTCATTGTATTTAAGAATGCTTCTGTTTGATTATTGTCTAAAATTTCTTTAGTATCCAACTTCTTTACTTTCATGGAACTTTTATCACGCCTTTTTTTATTTATTTCAGCTTTTTCCGTAACACTTTTCTAATTAGATTTCAGTTTCTCCCTGAATACTGCTTTCTGATTTTTTTCTAAAATTTCTTCAATATTCATTGCTTCCACTTTCATGGCATTTTTACCACGCCTTTTTTTATTTATATCAGCTTCTTCCGCCACACTTTTCTCATTGTATTGCTGTTTTTAACCGACTTCGAAAACGGTGGAGGTTCTCAATTTGGCATGGATTTCTTTTTATGTTTGTCCAGCGATTATTCCGGAACTACTCGACCGATTCGAATGAAATTTTTTTATATAAGAGTATTATTATTTCTCTCCATATTTTTAGGAATTGGATTTGGGAAGCACAAACGTGGTAGAATAACCCTGGTCTTCAGAAAAAAAATTCTCAACTCATAATCAAAATTAAAAATAAACGGCAACGTTTCGTCCCTGGTGGGGACCTCTTCAAGCCTTTATTCAAACAAAAAACATATAAACATATAAAATTATTTTTACAAAATATAGACATCATAAACTTGGTTGTTACATACCATTCGAAAAATACTGGTCATACCATAATAAGTAAAAAATATCAATTAAATATCACATGAGACAAACGTGTCTCTCTCGTTATAAGTATTGTCAGTCTATAGAAGTCACATAAGAAGCACAAGAATGTACGGAGTCTGCGCGGCGGAGCTCACCTATACACACATACATAGAAGGCCTATACACACATACATAGACAGCCCATACACACATATATAGACGGCCTATACATAACACAGAGCAAATTTGAAAAAGGGGGAAAGTTATACAGTGACAGAAATTGGTTTATTTAAATATTTATTTAATTTGTTATATTGTTTACTAATCGTGTTGAAGTCTTCTTGTTTATTAATATTGTTCTTATTAATATTAATAAATATACTTTCTGATATTAATCTTTTGAAATTATTTGGTTCTTTATCTAAAATTTTAACATTAGCAAAGTCAAAACTATGTGAAAAATCATTAATATGAGTAGGAATTGGTAATATTTTGTCTAAAGAAGTTTTTTTGTGCTCATCTATTCTCTTTTTCAAATTTCTCTTAGTTTGGCCTACATAAGTAGCATTACAATTATTGCACGGAATCTCGTATACAACATTGGTCTCGCACCATTTATCCAGCTTATCCTTACCTAACTTAATAATACTATTTAATTTATTTGACATACAAGGAACAATAGTAAAACCATATTTTTTAAAAGAAGACTTACATGTAAAAAATAATTTTTCATGAAACGGAATCGACATAACATTTTTAACTGCAGACTCATTATTTTTAGTTTTTGAGTTGCCAAGAGTGTGATATCTAACACGATAACGGATACAACTATCAATAAATTTCTCTGGGTAACTATTTTCGCTAAGTATTTTTTTAACTATGAATAAATTTTTATTGTGAAATTGATTGTGTGAGAGAAGAAGAGCTCTATCTACTAGATTGTAAATAATGTTGCGTTTTAATTGAATTGTATGGTTTGAATTAAAATACTTATTTCATTTTCTTTATCATTAACTAGCGTCCCCCGTCGCGGCTTCACCGGCTATTTGAGTGTCTAGAATTCATTTGTTAATAGAATTCATTCAATCATATAATTATGATTTTCTGTTTCATTTGTAATAATAAATCAATAAAAAATGTCTTAGTCTAAAACTTCTCTGTAAACTGCGTTAGCGACGTTGCCTTTTGGAGCCAATATTACCAGATTACTGGCGGAGCCTACCCTAGAACATCCCACATAAAACTGTCCGTGAGAGAAACAGTTTTCTATCAAGTCGATGCCAGCCATTTTCAATGACTGCCCTTGAGATTTGTTGATGGTCATGGCAAAGCACAACTTGATTGGAAACTGTATTCTCTTAAAATCAAACGGATAGTCTGATGGGATTAGAGGTATTCGCGGAATAAGAACAGATTCCCCGCGAGCAATCCCAGTGATTATTGTAGCTTCTATAACATTTTTACGAAGAGTTTTTATTTGTAGTCTAGTTCCGCTACACAATTTAGGAGGACAAAGATTTCTCAGCAACATTATAGGCGCTCCAACTTTGAGGTTCAATCTATAAGGTGGAAACCCGGGTGGAATCAAACTATTTAAAAATTCAACAGGGTAGTGGACAGCATCATCGGTTTCAATAACAGAATCAAATGATTTATATTCAGCAATCTGTTCTTCAAAAGCATTCAAGAGTAGCTCATTAATGGTAGCTGCTTTATCATTTTTTGGCGTTAAAATAGCTCGCTCGCACAATCAATATATGGGTTTATCTTTTATATTATTCACATCAGGATATATCTTGGAAATAAGTTCTGATAATGTGGTGACTACCGTACATAAATTTGATGGAATAACAATCTCATCTTCTACGGACGGGAAAGTTCCGTTGCCTATTTGGAGTAGTGTTTCTGCGAAAATTCCGGCAGATTCATCATTATTTAAATAAACTCTCATATTTGTGTGCAGAGAAAGTTTTTGAATATGAGGCCATAAATATGACTTCCTTATGCAAGAATTCACTTCATCCGCACGTGTACCTCTAGGTACAACAGGCAATGTTTGCCGGAAATCTCCAGCTAATAGAATAGTGACTCCCCCCATCAATCTATCATTTCCCCTTATATCTTGCAATGTTCTATTGAGAGCCTCAAATCCACCTTTATGGGCCATTGTGCATTCATCCCAAACTATTAACTTACACTCTTTCAAAGCTTGTGCCATATTAGACTGTTTTGAAATGTTACAAATTGGTGTCTGGAGTTTATTTAAGTTCAAAGGTAATTTAAAAGTAGAATGAGCCGTTTTACCTCCTTGCAGCAATGTAGCTGCAATTCCTGAAAAAGCAACAGCTAAGGCTATACGGTTGTGTTTTCTTATTTTCGAAAGTAAAAGATTAATGAGGAGTGTTTTACCGGTTCCTCCAGAAGCATCAACGAAAATCATTTGACCGCTACTTTTCTCGACGCTTTCTAAAATTATTCTGTAAACGTGAGACTGTTCATCGTTCAGTAAAATGTCGCTATCAGTTATAATTTGTTCCAGAGCATTCGTATCGTAACTGATTTCTCGAATATAGTCTCTGTTTTGTAGAGATAAATCATATCTAGATGGCTGAGGCAGACCATATTGCTGCAGACATTGACCACCCATTGACAACAAACTATCTTCCAGACAAACTAAGCATTTATTATAAATTTTACTCAACATTGAGTTGATGATCCCATCTTGTAAGTGAGCTTCCATTTCACGCCGAATATCTTCTGAAAGATGATCTTTGTACTTTTCCCAAAGACTTGAAGCATCAGATAAATGACAAAATAATAACATAACCGCAAATAAATTTCGCAATCTGAGTGGAGAGTCACAAAGTACTGCTTCTTCCAAAGTTGTATCCCAGTGCTTTTCGTCTTCTAATAAACCTAAGGCTTTACACCCTGCCTGAAATGTAGGTTGCACAATGCCATCAACAGTTTTCAATTCCAAAAAAGATTTTGGACCTCGAACTTCGTGAAGCAAAAGGCGTAGATAATAACACTCAGAGTTATTAGGGTGGATGGTACTCGTATATAGTCTACCTAGAGTCGTATCTTTCTTTACTTCAGGCCAGCCACTGACATCATCCCCACGTTTTCTTCTTTCAAATTTATTTTTCTTCCATGTGTAATAAGATGGAACTTCAACGTAAAGAAGCGTTCTTGCAAAACTATCTACCTGGCATAATTCAAAAAATGCAAAATGTGTAGTTTTAGGAGGATGATTTATGATATTCCTCAAGCGATTAGAATCTTTTTGATCGAAGTAGACGCGTTGACCATTTTCTAAATGAACAGCGAGGTGAAAGACTGTTGGAAATCTTTCATGAATAGGGAAACTTAAGATTCTCCATACTGCCTCGGAACTACTGATATATCGACCACTTTCATAAATTTTTACTTCGTCTTTTTTATCTTCTATAGCGAATACAGCCTGATCACTGCCTTTGGTGATATATTTACAAACATACTTTATCGATTTAACAGAGTTGCAGTATTCCACATTGATATGAGCTTCAAAAATCCGCGAAAGAACAGGATTGTACGGTACGACCCAGCGGTTATCAATGGTGATGCCATTGATTTCAACAATAAAACCACCATCTTCCGGTTTTCTACGTCGATATTTTGGGTATCCATCATCTCCTGTTTGAGTTTCTTGCAGAAATTCTTTAGGAAATTTTTTGCTGCAACAACCTTCTTTCATGCAAGGCGACCTGTTATTTAAGCTACCGCAAGGTCCGTGGATCATGTTGGCCTTGACGATTTCATAAAGAAGAGGATCTTCGGCTGGGTCTGGTATTTCTGCGCTAATAACATCATCTATCTGATCTGGAGTGAAACGTAGTTTAAGCCACAATAAAATATGTATGTGAGGTAAACCTCGCTTCTGCCATTCAACAGAATACATGTAACATTTCATTTCTCCAAATAATTCACCCTTCGTTAATAATGCTATAAGCGATTTCACTTTCAAATGGAAGACCCTAGCTATGATATCATGCCGGTCGTAAGACTTTTGGCCATGTAGTAATGCTTCTGTAATGTCGCTCCATCGGGGATTACACGTAAATGTTATAAATAAGTCCGGACGACCAAAATTGTGGATGTACGTCATAGAATCCTGGGCCTTTTCATGCATATACCGTGGTGATCCAGTAAAAGACGATGGAAGCACTACCATCTGACCTAGTTCGGCGACATCGGTATCTTATCTTCCAATAGCATCTTTTAAGTGCATATAATTGTCTACTCTAAGTTGCGCCTGGTTGTTTCGAATAAAGTTTAATCGTTCTGTTTCAATTTTCGCGTACATATCTACTAAGAATTGATTAAAGAGAGATCGACAGTACAGTAAATGGTTGATCTCTGTTTCTCGGATCATGATGCGGTATGAATAGATATTCATTGCAGATACTGTTTTTTTAAGAGGTAAATTTGTTTTTGGATCGATCTGATAAACATCTACAGAGTAACCGTCCTCACCCCGGCAAAACAGTAAAGGATACTGTAAGGCATCATACGAACGATGCACCTCATTTATTTTTTGTAACTTATCATCATGACTTTGTAATATAATATCCCTTTTTTCAAACTGCTGCCCAACTATGACCAATGCAAGTTCACTTGCTGCTGGAGCATTATATCGGCCACGATGAGCATTGGCTGGTTTCCTATCAGGATGAATTACAACTTCGAAGTTTTTACAATTTTGAGGTATTTTTTCGAGAGTAGTCTTCAAATCCTTTATGTAGGAGTTATAACGATGCAACATCGTCTGCAGTTGTTTTACCAGATCCTGGCGTACGTCAGGGATGTGACCAGATCTTATACGTACCTCTCTTTCATCCTCTTCAACAAAATAAATCTGTAGAAATTGAGGATTTTGTTGGGGCAAAGGTTGTAGACCACCAATTAAATGATACACTTGACCTTGTACTTTGAAAGTAGGCATAAATCCATGTTCCTTGATTTGTTTGGCTCCGAAAGATGTCATTTGGAAACAGCTATTATATTTTCTAATCCTGTCCATGAAATGTACATGGTCCGGGTGGGAGCCCATGATCAAACTGAAAAGTGGTTCGGGAAGACGCAAAGTAGGTGGCAGTTGCACTTTGCCGGCACTGCAGCACATTCCGGGTGGCTCAGTTTTATACTTTAAAGCGCCACAGTGTTTGCATTTGTGACTCATAGTGCCGATGGATACAGTTTTATCGGTTTCATATGATATCTCTGGATCGTATTTCATTCCGGAAAGAGCTTTAATCTTCCATGGAAATAAGCGCCTTTCTGAGCGTAATCCTGGACGGCTTTGTTCATAAACACTAACAGCGGCTCTATGAACTTCCGGATGATTTTGCTGGTAAGAAGAAGCAGCGGCTCTGTGAGCTTCCGGATGATTTTGCTGGTAAGAAGAAGCAGCGGCTCTATGAGCTTCCGGATGATTTTGCTGATAAGAAGAAGCAGCGACTCTATGAACTTCCGGATGATTCATCTGATATTTTTTAGCGGCTCTTTTGAGTTGATTTTTCCTTACGTTATTTGTGAATCTTGCACGACGTTTCTTATTACGCTTAGCAGAACTGGATATTGGATCAGAAATTTCCATACGCTTTGCGGGACTCGGTATTTTATCAGAAATATTTTGAACAGTTGTAGCGTCATTGCAAGGTAAATAAACATCAAAATGTCCGTTTGATAAGTCTAATGTGAAACGAAGTCTCTTAATGGGACTTCCTTCTACACCGAATCTTTCATACAGATGTCCATTGCGATATACCTCAAAAGTGAAACCAAATATTTGTGCAGCAGCTACTAACTCGCATAAACTTCCATAAGTGGAATGTTTTAACATATCGATCGAGTTTCCTCAGAATTTCTATAATTATTTCCAATATCATCATGAGACATGATCGAAAAATATTGCCAATTGTTAACAATATGATCTACAATCTGAATACGAATCTCCCGAGACAAAACTTGAGTGTCGTACATATGAAAAGATATTGCATTGAAGAGGCAAGCACCATCCGCCAACATGGGAACTACTTTATGTGGCGTCATAACGCCATTTATGCTCAATATTTCCACAATCATCGTGACAACGCAGGAAAACCGTGATATTACTCACAATAGGCTAGAGTTCTCAGACTCCTAATACCTTTCCAAGGCTTCATCGCCTCTATATATAATGAGACTCGATTATTTCTCTTGTGGTTGAAGCTCAGCGTAGCCATCTAGCGGCTCTTTATCGGTATTACATACTTTAAAATTCATGAGAGATATCAACACTGCACGTTCCCTTCGTATTATCATTTCGAAAGTTACGACACGGAAACAGTCTCGTTCTGTTATACTGAAATTTTTTTCTCTGCAAAAATTTTTTTCTCTGCGAAAATTTTTTTCTGTGCGAAAATTTTTTTCTCCGCAAAAATTTTTTTCTCCGCGAAAATTTTTTTATCCGCAAAAATTTTTTTCTCCCCTAAAACTTTTTTCTCCGCAAAAATTTTTTTCTCCGCTAAAATTTTTTTCTCCGCGAAAATTTTTTTCTCCGCGAAAATTTTTTTCTCCGCGAAAATTTTTTTCTCCGCGAAAACTTTTTTCTCCCCCAAAACTTTTTTCTCCGCAAAAATTTTTTTCTCTGCGAAAATTTTTTTCTGTGCGAAAATTTTTTTCTCCGCAAAAATTTTTTTCTCCGCGAAAATTTTTTTATCCGCAAAAATTTTTTTCTCCCCCAAAACTTTTTTCTCCCCCAAAACTTTTTTCTCCGCAAAAATTTTTTTCTCCGCGAAAATTTAGTAAAAATGGAAGAAGCGTTTCAACTGTTTGCACGCACGGAGGGTGTGATTTCGATAATTTTGAACTCATATATTCTCGTATCCGGGACAGTCTTTCAACGCATTTACTAGGAGATTCCTCGCGACGAATGTCTGCCATTTTCTTCTTTGCTCGAGAAAGACGTTCAGATTTAGCCTCTTGCGTTTCCTGCAAACGGTCTTTTCTCTTACGTGCAGCATCCTTTGTTGGTCGACCCATATTACAATATAAATTGAATGAAACTCAGCCCTTACAACTAAAAAGTTGGAAATAAAAATTTTTTCTGAAAAAAAGAACCGGCTTCGAAAAATGCACTGAAAAGTGTGAAAAAAATGCACTAAAAATGGTGAAATAATTCACAAAAATGTTCTCGAAGTCGGCGCCGAATTACAAATTGACATATACCGTCACAGATCCTATTGTGGATCAGTGCCTCTATTGTGAATCATTTACTTCTAAGTAGACATTATAAAAGTTTTGCATTACTTCTTTAATTATTTTCATACATAAGAATAAGTGCTTTCAAAATAGTAATAAAAGTAACGCAAAACTTTCACAATATAGTTTTAACATAAACTGATTCACAACAGAGGCACTGATCCACAATAGAGTCCGTAGAGGTAGTATCTTGCTCAAGAATATAATTTATAAATAATATTGAAATGGGTCTAATTTCGTTAAACCTGGAACGAAATATGTGTCCCACTATCGTATATCCCACTTAAAGTTAATGACTCATAATCGAAAGCACTAGTTTGAGAGAAAATGCTTTTAAAAAGAACTTCCAATGCAACAATCTTCTTCAAATGATAGTCATCGGCTAAACTATCACATATAATTAAAATAATACTGTTACAATTGTAACTGCTGGTGCGAGCTTTTATGTATTATACCCGGGATAATCTTAATGTGCTTAGGCCATCGCCACCTAGCGGCGGTACGCAAACTACGCTATCAAACAATTAGTCAAGAATAAGATTCCCAATGAAACAAAAAGAGGTGACGGTATATGTCAATTTGTAATTCGGCGCCGACTTCGAGAACATTTTTGTGAATTATTTCACACTTTTTAGTGCGTTTTTCTATTGTTCAGAAATTTGGTTTTGTCTAGACTCTTTGTTAACGTGTCTGCTAAATTAAACTGAGAATCTATTTTTACAATGTCGGTTACTCCATTTTCATAATTTTCATTTATGTAATGATATTGAACTTCAATGTGCTTTGAGTTTTTCGTAAAATTTCCATATTTTGCAATAGCAATTGCACCTGAATTGTCTTCGTACATTTTAAATGATTCGCTTAGTAAATTTCTAACAAATAATATTTCTGTCACTGCTTCAGAGATTGCAGTGTATTCGGCGAAAGTAGAACATTTTGTGACTGAAGTTTGTACCTGTGTTTTCCAAAAAATTAAGTTTCCAAATAATCTACTTACAAAACCTGTTGTAGATTTTCTATCTACATTATCGCCTGCATCATCAGAATCTACCATAGAGTCTAGTATTTTGGTATTAACATTACTGCAGTAAGTTAGTTTTAAGTCTTTAGTATTATACAAATACTTTAGAATTCACATTGCATATTTATAATGCGTTTGATCATAACAACTTTGGTATCGACTTAAATAATTTACACTGTACGCAATATCTGGCCGTGTGCTTGTACTTATATATAATAATTCGCCAATTAAATTTCTGTATTTTATATTTTCGTCGATTTCACTAGCTTGTTCTAATTTTAGGTTAGACTCCATTCGAGTATCATATAATTTTGCATTTTCTAAATTATATTTTACAGCCAAAGATTCAATATATTTTGTTTGACTTAAAGTCATTTTATCTCTATTTTCATTATAATCTATATCAATACTAATATAATTCTTAACTTTTTCCAAGTCTTTCATTGCAAATCTTTCCATTAGACTAGCTTTTACTTTGTTTATTTTATTTTTATCTTTGCAACAAATTAAGAGATCATCTACAAAAACTAATATGTATATTGGATCTTTGCATGTATTGTTTACATATAGACAGTAATCATAATTACTTCTAACAAAATTTAACTTTTCAACAAATTCGTTGAAGCAATCATACCATAAAGTGATTTAATTAATTTACAAGCGTTATTGTCACCAGTTTCATAACCATTGGGCTAATTAATATACACTTCTGTTTTTACATGACCATTCAAAAATGCTGTTTCTACATCCATTTGCTCCATAGATAATTTATTTTTACAACAGTATGCCAATAAAATTTTCAAAGTTTGCATTTTACCTACTGGTGAATAAACATATTCTCTTTGTTGAAATCCTCTTACAACTAATCTAGCTTTATAAACATTATTATTTTCCTTTTTGTAAACACACTTTACATCAATAACTTTTTTATCTTTTGGCCTTTCAACTACTTGACATGTATTGATTTTCTTTAAACTATTTATTTCTGAGTCCATCGCAATTTGCCATTGTTTATAATCACTGGAGTTCATTTAAAAACTATTATACCTACAGAGCTGAAATTTGGCATGTAAATATGTTTTCAGATGTTTAAACAATAAATGAAGTTGTTGTTATCTTAACTGATATAACTAAGATTTTCATGTCAACACCTATATGAATCTTTTTAGCGTCAAAGCTATAGGGTTTAGTGTAAGAGTGCGAAACAAGACAGTTTAATAAAAACTGTTAAGGTAGCCTATTTTTGCACAATTTCAAAAGTATCTGAACAAAAATCAGATGTGTGGCTTCAATACACTGTGTATAACACCATAATGTCAGGCAGTTCAGCTATGGCCTCTGACCAGATCTCATACTCATATGCAAATATCTTTGAAAACTACTTCCAGAGCTCATCGCTGGCTGTTTTTGAAATATAAACATTACCTGTTCTTTGTAATATTTGTCACAGGTATGTCAGAATAGCATATGGGCTATTCTCACAAACTTCGGATTTTATTATAAAAAAAAATTTTTTTTTTATATTTTGATCACATGTCTGAAATTTTTAGTATACGTTCCTTCAGCTGTTACAAAATCCAATGTGGTGCAATGTTTTAAAGCAATGCACCAAAAGTTATTAACGTTTTTTACACGTTTTTTTCATTTTTTCGTGATTTTCAACTTATTTTCGAAGAATTTTTTTTCGCTCTGTAACTTCTTAAATAATGATATAAAAAATGGGGCGAGTGAATTTTAGTTTAATAGTGCTGTAAATAATGAAGCACAAATGTATTTAGTCAAAATTTTTAAAGACAGTTTATGTGCTAATAAAAAATATGCGTTTTTGCTTCCGTGCACGTCTGCATTGTATAGACGAACTCTAGTGATAGACGTAAGGGCTAGCCCATTACGACCGCGAACGATTACAGGGCCGCGCTACGAATAGCGTGCCGTGCCCTCAGAACGAAAGGGGCTCCGTGCAGCCCACGGGACAGAGGGAACGCGCGCGTTCGTAACCCTCTGCGAATCCGACGGCGTGTTTAACGACGGTCGTGTTGAACACGCAAACGACGCTCAACCTACGCAATTTTATTTTGTTATTGCCGACTTGTTTTATATGGAAAGTAAATGTAGATTGTTAATTTATTCGTCTTTTCAGAATATAGTTTAATTTAATTTATTGTTATCAATTCAGTGTGCCTTAATAAACCCGGATCCACCTGCTCCTCGCACCGAGTTAGGCCAGAAATAAGACGACATTGCTGTGCGTACACAGTAGCATTTAGTCTTCGTGTTTTCGCGCTCCTTATAGGTCGCGAAAACCAAGTGCGTCGAGGAGACTCCGCACGAAGCCGAATCCTCGTGGATTTGGCGTATACAAGGGAAGAACCTGCACAGCTTCACCGGGGTAGGCTACAGCGGCGGTCCGCCGCGAGCCACCTCGAAAGTAAGAGCTGCGGCAAGCCGCGCACACGCGCTGCGTGTGGAGCATGACTGCAGGACGCAGGCTTGGTCCATTAATTAATATAATTAATAATTAAGCACCCCGTTATAACATATACTCTATCTTACTAAGTCTACTACCTTCAAATTTACACCATACATAACATCATAAAAAGTGATGCAAGGAATCTTGAGAATTAAAATTTTGTTTATATTTTTCTTTCTTATAAAAGGCTAATATTTATGTTAATAAACAGTATAATTTTGTAACCAACCTCTTCAGCACTCGATACAGGATACTCGTCAATGTCATCATTCAATTGACCAAATAATGTTTCTGAGTTATCAACCTAATAAACAAACATTTTATTTATAAAGTGACTCATATATTTCAAAAAACATTTTTTTTAACACTTACTTCGTCGTTATCACGAGCTTCGTCAACCTGCTTATACCTGTAAGCAGTCCTCTTTGAAATATACTCATCACCTAATTCTAAGTGTCTCTTATAGCTATCCATACTTATAGGTATACCACTTTATTTAAACAAACTTTATTCACTCTAATTTACTATTCAATATTATAACCCATCCACGTTGTTATAGTTACAGTTCACTCGTATAAACCGTACGTTAAGGGGGTATCGCTATATAGATCGATCAAATAATCGATTTTTTTTATTGCATAAATCGAAAGTACAACATTTCAAAAGTATGCTCTTAAAATTTCAGAGCAAAATTCGAATCCGTTCAGCCGCTATACGTATATTCGCTAACGTTCTTCAGCGCGCAGTACGCCCGGAGCAGGTAGGCAGGTAAGCGTTCGGATACAATGGCTCCCCGCTGAGCTGGGATACTTATACAATGAAAAGAGCAGATGTTCTCCGATTTATAAGTGTGTTTGTGTGTACCCTAGCAAGAATTTTCGAGTTAATACTATAATAGGACAGGCAGTGTAGAGTATAGGTATAAACTTGTTTTGGAGCGTTGGTTCGCTACAGTCGGCTCAGTTGTACTGTAACTGTTGTGTAGTTTACAGCGCTCTCACAAAATACATCATGACATCTTACCCGAAAGGTCAACATAGCGACAACTATCGTGCAAGTCGTAGGAAGAGATCTTTTCACGGTAATCAGCATACGACTGAAGAAGGCGAAGTGAAAGGTGTCAGTGCCAGTGCACGAAAATTAGCAGCAGCAACTGCGGATGACATTCCAGTCAATCAATCTCACCTATATCGGATCATCGAATTTGTAACTATTTTCTCGGTACTTTCCGAGATGCTGTGCTGTAAAACTTGCAAAGGAGCTGTGAATTTTGAAGAGGCTGGCTTCCGTGGTTTCGGCTGGAAACTTACTGTTTCGTGTAAATGTGGCATGATTACTATACCTTCTGGCCCTCACATAAACAATGGGTTTGAAGTAAATCGTAGTATAGTGTTTGTGATGAGACTTTTAGGCATTGGTTTGCAAGGAATAAATTTATTTTCGAATTTGATGGATTTTGGTGAAGGACTTAGTAATACAGCATACGACAGTATATTGGAGCACATTCATCAAGCGACAAAAATTTATTTCAAAATAACAAGTCAAAAGGCTGTCGAAGAAGAGAAAAAATTGAACGAGCAAGCAGAAAAGCCATTACTTGAAATGAAAGTATCCGGCGATGGATCGTGGAAAAAACGAGGCTTCTCTTCGAAAATCGGCATGACAACGCTGATATTATATAACTGTGGGAAAATTGTCGATTTGATTGTCAAAAGTACGTTCTGCAAAATGTGTCTATCATGCCCTCATAAGAAAAACACTCAAGAATATGTCGATTGGCACGAAAATCATGCTGACGAATGTGCTGCAAATTACGAAGGCTCTGCAGGAAAGATGGAGGTCGACGCCGTTATAGAAATGTTTGAGCGTTCGTTTGATTACTACGGCATACGATACAGCGTTTATATCGGCGACGGCGACTCGAAGACTTTTTCTGCCGTTTTGAAAAGGAATCCTTACGGAGATGAATTCCCGGTGGTAAAATGTGAGTGCATTGGCCACGTACAAAAGAGAATGGGAACGCGTCTTCGTAATTTAAAAAAAAATGAAAAATTGGGAGGTAAAGGCAAACTTACCGATGCCCGTATTAAAAATTTAAGTACTTATTACGGACTTGCCATAAGAAGGAACGTGTTTAAAACGCGTTTTTCTCGAAAAGAAAATTTCTTTATTGTCCGTGTTTGTGTGCACAGTTTCTCGGCGAGTTTTCAACTTATCACAAAAAAACGCCATTTTGAAGGTAATTTCATAATCTAGTCGATGAACCTACTTGTTTTTGAAATAAAAATTTATTTAACCACAATTCTGCAATAATAATAAATAAAAATTACAGTTTTTTTTCAAAAGTCTACCATTTTGCTATGGAATTTTTTTATACTTTTAATTTAGGTTAGTCGACGAGATTTAGACCTAATAATAACAAAATACTTTTTTTTTTATGTTTCAGAGAGATACGACGACGACAAGTCTGCACACAAAATTGTAGGAAGAAAAAAAAAGTTCATGGTTCATCATTTTTTTATCACTAGCATAAACAAAATAATGTAATAAAAAAAATAAGAAATGCATATTTAATGTTTGAATAATAAACCAAAAAATTTTCAAATAAAAATCTTGTATAGTTTTTTCAAAAAAAATTCGCAAAGTTTCAGTTTATTTTTGCCCATCTATATAGAGATACCCCCTTAAGGAAACATTTAAAATCTTTAAGCTTATTAATGTACAGCTAGATATGTTTTGGCGACTCTGTCTCTCTCTCTCTCTCTCTCTCTCTCTCTCTCTCTCTCTCTCTCTCTCTCGCTCCCTCTCTGTCACTCCCCTTCTCTACCTCTCCCTTTTTTTCTCACCCTTTCTTTCTTGACTAATTGTCTCCTTTGTGCGGTTAATTGCACCTTTGTCTATAGTCTTTGTGGCGATGTATTTAAAATAAAAAATAATTGTCTAATTAGTAAGTTTGTGCTACAAAAAATGGAAAATTCAAACTTTTATGCATGTTTATATGCATTAAAGCATAAAACGAAATATTTTTATGAGCCAGTGCAGGCGATTTTTTACAGTAAAATTCCTCTAGTCACATAACCTCCAAGGATGTAAATGATTATAAAAAACAATACAAATATTTTATAGTTTTAAACTACCAAGAATATGTAGAATAAACTGGAAACAAATATAAAAGAGAACAAATCTTAGATGAAGCCTTCATAATTTGTTTGGGTGGTAAGAAGAAAAAATGTAAAGCATGTAAAGTTTAAACCAATGTATTTATACATTTATGTGATTTCTAAGTGTGATTAGGACATTTTTATACATAACGTTTTTAATAAATATTAGATCTTTTTTCATGTGTGCAAATAATACAACTAAACGCAATTGTATTAAGTCTTGTAAGTGTAGTTGTAAAAATATATGTATGCTATAACAATATCTCTTTTCTTACCTATGATACCACGCTTAAAAAGAATAAATATATGTAATTATTTATATATTTAAATATAAAAAACTTTATTTTTACATACTTCAGCATACGAATTTATTTATGTGTTATTTGAATCACACTTATTTTAAATTTATATTTAGATTTAACAATTTTAATTCCAATGTTTTTGTACAGATTCAGAGCAAGATGTTCGATATAAAGCTTCACAGAGAAATAAAAGATTTATTATGTCAAAAAAACTCACATCGACTGATTCGAATGAAGACTTAATTGATAAAGGCAACGAAAATAAAAAACCGGTGAGTACACAATTTTTATTTTATACTAATATAGTACTAACTCATACATTTAATCTAATTTATTTGTATGCATATTATTTTTTGCAGATGAAATCTAAACTTTTGAAACAAATTAATCAGTTGGAGAATAGCCAACGCACACTGTTAAAGTACAAGCAGAATGTACTGGTAAATAATACTGAACAGCTTAGTATTGATATTAATACTCCTGATCTTACAGATATTTCAAAAACACAACCACGTGTACTGATCAAGTGTGTGGATAACGAAACACATTTAACCAGCGAAACAAGCAAAAGTAAGCAAAAGTAAGATATGAACAATAAATCTAGCCTATTAGAGTAATATGCTAACTTATAAACATAATAATCTTAATAATTTTAAACTAACATCAATAAACAAAAATTAGTCCGAGACTTCTCAGTTTACTTAAACTCCGTATATTTTCATTTCAATACATATGAGAACTGCATACGTAACATCCAATCTGGCATATATTATGATGCCATTTACACTGTATTTAACCTATAGATTTGAAATTTTGTGCAGAACTAGCAAGTTTAATTATTTAGAAACAGACTAATATAAAAGTTTTAAATAAACTGTCTCTGTTCAAATTTTGATCTTAAAGACTATGAACGCTATTACCTTTTTCGTGTGCAATTTCTTGTAATGGTTGTTACAGAGAATCTGTTAGCCTTGGGTAGTTTGTATTTGTAGTTTCTCATTCGAAAAATATTTTATATAGATGAGGGCTACTTTTGTATGATAATTTGATCATAAAATAATAACAACAATATAACGTAATATATAGTTTTTATTATTTTAAGTGGTATACTTGCAATTTTCATTATAATACCTATAGACTCTAAAGCAATTTTTGCACTATGCAGTTTTCGATCATATACTGAAATGAAAATATCTTTAATCATAATAATAAAATATTATATATCATTTTTAAATTACAGCCATATCAAAGGAACCGCGAGCAAGAAAAAGTTTTCCAACGTCTATTCCATTATTGCAATCCAGCTCTCAACAAAGTAAGTTTATTTTAAAAATGAAATTACAATGTATATTGTTTAAGCATATATTGAATTTAAAGCTTAAATTTCAGCTATATTAAGCAAATCGTGCGAAAAAACTACTTTTGCATTGAGTATTTCATTACCGCCCCGCACAAATATATCTTCAAACTATGATTACTCTCTGCCTACTACCAGTAGTGCTCAAACACCTCAGAAAGATTTTTCAGATCATCATAAATCACTTCGCACCGGGATAAAAAGAGTACTTTTTGAGTCATCCAATCAGAACAGTTCTTCAAAATCAAAAATGTCTCGCTCTCCTGTAAATACCTTCACACCGGAATCTTCACCACAATTTTCAGAAAAATCTTCACCAGCATTAAAGAATGTTTCAACAAAATCTGCTCGCATTGTATCATCTGAAAGAAGCATAAATGATTCATTTGAAAGACAATCGCATGAAGAAAATCTTACAAACTCACAATCAGATAGAATGTCCAATGATTCATTTCAGGAATTTTCTCCAGACCACGGAAGTCCTATACGTTCATCACAATAAGCAGAGCAGCAAGCAAAGCAACAAGCAAATCAACAAACAGAGCAACAATCACCGTTTATACGTTCACCGCAACTGCCTATTCAAAATAATAGGCAACTACCTCAAGCACAAGTACCACTAGTATATCCGGCAAATGAAGGTGAAGGAGATGACAGTTATGATGGTAACTTTACTACAAAATTTCTCAGTAAATTAAAAAAAATTAATAAAATTCAATTACATAATTCATCTTTAGATATTGATGTAACTGCTTGTGAACTAAAAAAAAATTACTTAAATAGTAATTTTTTACACGTATTGTCGCAAAGTGATTTAATTTTTTTGTGAGTCTATTTTAATGCATACGTTTACATTTTTATTTTAATGATGAAAAAAAAAATGGTAAAGAAACCAAAAAAATGTATAAAATTATTATGAATAATCACTAAAATATTTTTTTTCGACAGCTGGACCTGAACTTCATGAGAGATACGAAGAAACTGGAGAAAAGGTATTGTCAAAACAAACTAAATTCCAATATCACTTTATATGTCTAATGTATTGTTCACACACATATTTTTTTCGCTATCTTTCTTTTATGAAAATAATATTTTATATTCTAGGTCTACCTTGGTTTAGATGTCTTTGTGGGGAAAAAATCATGGAGAATAGCGAAATCAGAAAGATATAAGGGTTTTTACGGGACTTGGGCCTTATCTTATGGACGAGGAGGGCTTTAAAAATTCGATATCTTAATATAAGCAACCTTCAAAGTGGCAGTCGAACTGACAATCCTCAGCTTTGTTCGCCAAAGAAAGTAGATTTATTTTTAAGTAAGTATCAAAAAACTTCATTTTAATCAGTTTATCTTTCTTTAATAAAAGTATTATATTATTAATATTCTTTTTAAGGATTGTACAGCATTTACCTCAAAGAGAATGAGTTTTATAGAGAATTAACTGAAGAGCAGAAAGACTTGATGATTAAAAAATCGACCTCAGCTTAAGCGACTTACTGAGGAATTCTAAAATACCTCCGAGACGATAAAAATATTTAATAACTAAATTAGAACTAAGGTTAACTTATGATAAAATAAATGTTCCTATAAATAAATATCATTATTTAATAAAGATTATTTTTCATGAAAAAATTGATATTTTTGTTCTGCGTTTATTATTACACTTATATAAATATAATATTTATAATAATATTTATCACAACATTTAACAGACATGCGTTGCATGAGAATCACATGAGACTCACTTGAGAATCATGCAAGACTAATGCTAGAATCATGCGTGAATTTGGCACGATTTTCGCTTGAGAGTCAAGTGAGTCTCCCTTGATTCTCGCCCGAGTATTTTCAGTAGGAATTCCCTCATTTCTATAAGAATGGTTATTATCAGATAGAAAAATTTTCATGAAATACTAGCTTAAATAAAAATAATATTATGCACACCTTCTAGCAATAAAATTTCAATCTGCAACTTCTCATCATCAGATTCACCACTTCGTAACCGATATTTGAAATTTCTTTTATGCTTTTTTACAGTAAAACTCTTTATGTCAGACGTACAAACGATTTGTTTTTTATATGTAGGAGTTCCATTTTTGTCGAGATAAATCACATAGGCAAACATTTTGCTTCTTCTAATACAGCTTTAAATAAGCAATCGTGTATACAAAATAAAGTACTTCTCGAATTATTACTTATATTGATGCATATGTACACCACGCGGTATTCTTGCGTTTTGAACCCTTTTATTCGCGATCGAGATGCGCGATCGATACTAGGCAATAATGGCGGCCGATTGCCGAACAAAGAAAATGTACTATATCATGTACGTAATAAAGACTCGTGCGGTCGCGGTCGTGCTGACATAACTCGGTGTTCGATGTACTATAGTACATATCAGTGCGACATACAGACCTACTGCGAAACTACAGCTTTTTTCGCACTGGCTGTATGGTGGACGATGTTTTTAGAACCAAACGGTACACAGCTATGTGCGCACATATATACACATTTGTGTATGGGCATGCGTGTATTGTTAGCATTCGGCGACTATAATGTTTTGTACGTTATTATCACATTTTCTGTTCAAACTTTGAAAAGTAATTATTCCTGTAATTAACGAATTAATTGTGAAAGAATTGTTTTACAAGGTATGCGTAAGGTATTTATTACTTAATTTAATTCATAACATATATATCTAAGATACGAAAGTTCTATAAATATATAAACTCTAAAATTACATGCTTATATTTTACAACGGTTTCATAGAACTTTGTTCAGTATTCTTATGACACATTGTTAAGGATTATACCTATATATACCTATATATATATATATATATATATATATATATATATATATATATATATATATATATATATATATATTTATATATTTATGCATACTAAGTGATTCAAATTATCTGGTCTATATTGAACTTGACTAGAGCGCCACTTCCGCCTTCTCGCGCACACCTCAGACAACCCGAAGATGCCGAGCCGTACAGTCACGTTCCAATAAATAGCTAACGTTTATACGTAACTTGTGCGTAGTTATTTAACTTCACCACATCTCCGAATCATTGAACTACTAAAACATTGGTCCTTCGCCGGATTAGGAGTTCTCGGTGAGTTTTTAGTGTTGTGGCTCTTGAAAAAGCATTAAAAACGGGCGTGACTTAAGCTCGATATCCTCGGGAGCGGGAGACAGACTCCGTTGGTTCTACGCTGCAAGCTGCTGTCATTTTATGACACCAGCTTGGTTTAAAAAGTCCGATTAAAAGTTGGAGAGGGAAAAAGATAGATAGATGCGACGCCATCTTGGCGATTCGGCGCGTGCCGGACGCCATCTTTAAAATTTTGGCGCGTTTCGCCGTGGTGTGCGCGGTCGCGTATGCTTTTCGGAGCAACTTTTTGGGCAAGAGAGAGAGAGAGAGAGAGAGAGAGAGAGACACAACTACATCTCCTCCTTGCTATTGCAGTGGAAGTGTGCAAGTCGGCAAATGTGTGTGCATGTCCCCGCAAAAGCTACCGTCAGCATGGTGATCTCCAGCGGCGCTCTTGTATCATCGGCGGAGGACGCTGGCTCGCAGCAGTGTCAGCGGCAACCCACACACGCACGCTAGCACCTACGGCAGCGGCAGCCGACGCACCGCAGTATCAAGCGCAAAGTTGCACACAAGCTCGCAACAGTGGCAACAGCACTAGCGGTAGCCAGCGTACATATGCACACGCGCGGCTCTGCGAATTGCGATTGCCAGCGGCCGCGCCAGAGCACAGGCTCGCAGCTCTAGCAGTACCAGCAGTGCCGACGGCAACACGCACATACACAGACATTCAAGCGGACCACACGCTCGCAGCTACAGTGCAGGCAGCAGCCAGCGCAACGCACGCTCGCAAAAACAACAGTGACGACGACAGCCGGCGTGCACACGCAGCTCTATATCCTGCAGTAGCAGCGCGCATAGCACGCGGGCTCCAGCATCAGTGGACGACGCACAGGCAGTTTCGAGGCACAAGACACAGGCGGATATCAGCTACTCTCAGCATTTGCTGGTGCCAGCAATGCTCGAGTACCAACAGCCGCAGCTAAGCATGGTCACGCAGCTCCTCAAGCAGCGCATTGGTGGTTTGGCGTCCTTCAGCCAGCTTAAATTTATGGTGGTGGAATTGCTTGTGGGAATTTAAGATTAAGTCGTCCAAAAACAACATGTACTAAGTAGAGAGCAACATGCAGTAAGTTATTTCCAATTGTTTATTTGAATTATTTCAAAGCTTGACTGGGCTTCGCTGCTTGCTTTTATTATTAGTTGGATTTAATTATCAATTTGCTTTTATTGTAATTTGAAAACTTTAAGGCCCAGCAAGACTTCGCTGATTATCTTAGTTGATAGTACTTATATATTAGTTATTGTAACTAGTACTGTCTACTTTATTGACTGTTTCAAGACCAAAACAGATCTTATTTATTCAATGCATAGATGTTTGTTGAAAATATGAAAGCCGTCACAGGCTTCGTTGCTTGATATCAAGGCCAAACTAGGCCTCGCTGATTGATTGAATTTAATTGTTATCTTAGTGCTAAATTATAAAGCCTAAATAGTTTTTATTGATTGTCTTAAAGCTGGAAAGAGCTTCGTTGATTGGTTTTATTGATTTTTTGGTTATTTGGACTTGCTGTATAAGAAGATTTTATTGAAATCAGTTGGTTCTCGCACTTTAGTACTGCTGTAAATACTTATTGATATAGGGACATTTGTAAATAATTAGCTCTTAAATATTTAAGTTTTATTATAAGGTTGGATAAAATCTATTGGCTGTCGATTCGACATTTTATTCAAATAGTTTGAATTTTTAGCTGTGTGCTAGTTCAATGAGAACTGTTGGATACTCGTATTGAAACTTCATCAAATTAAGTAGGCTGTTCTTGTACTTATCGTATGATTAAATAGACTGTTCTTGTACTTATCGTATGATTAAATGGGCTGTTCTTGTACTTATCATCTAATTGAATTACCATAATAGGATGTTCTTGCATTTATTGTTTGATTAAGCTATCGTATGAAGTTTAATTCATTGCTAAGTTGAGTAGAGCATTTTGCGCAAACATAAGGGCGTTCAGGTACTTGTCAATTCTTGTCTCGTTTTCAGGATTAGTGACTTATTAGTTATTTTGCAGCATATCATATTGTTTAAAATTGAATAAAATTTTTTTTAGTGCTTCCATTGCCTTTTCTTGTTCTTATTGAAAATTCAGATTGACTCTGGCAAGAGTTGGAATATTTTTTCTGCTTTACGCATTCTCTTAAGAACTTGTAGAAGTAATTAATTGTATTGAAATAAGGTTATATTAGTCAATTCGCAATGAAAGGCTTTGTGACATCACAGAGCGCTCTGATTTACAAAATTGATCGGTCTTACGAGAATTTTACAAAGAAGAGAATCAAGAAAATGACTAGAGGTGCGACTACAGCGCAAGTTACTAACATTGAAAACATTTGGAAAAAAATATAGCTAGCTCATGAAAATATTTTAGCAGATAAAGCAGTTGACTTATGACAATATTTTTAGCTATACTAGCCAAGATTATTGCGCCGCACATGCAGGCTTTACCATTATTTTTATTCGAGACTTTAAATAAATGCTCGATGTGTCATAAACCTCATTTTATTTTATAATATGAACAGTTTAAGGCTTTGCCAGTGTCTCAGCGACATACCTTTGTAAAAAGGAAAAGACTGTGCTACAATTGTTTGGACAGTCATTTAATCGATAGTTGTTCTTCAAAAAATAGATGCAAGAAATGCAATAGCAAGCATCATACAATTTTGCACTTTGTTCATCAACAAAGGCAAGAAACTATCACTCTTCCAAACAATGGTAATCGGCCAACAATTCAAATCCTTCAAGGCCTCAAAATAGTATTTCTTCAGAAACAAGTGTTTCAAATAATCACTCGGGAGTAGTACAGTCGAAACCAGAACAAGTCTTATTAGGAACAGCATGGGTATATGTAGCCAATGAAAGATCAGAACAAGTATTAGTAAGAGCAATTGTAGATCAAGGAGCACAGTCCTCATTTATATCTGAGTCGTTATGTCAAAGATTGCAATTAACAAAAATACCAGTTTCTGTGCTGGTAACCGGCATTGGTAGTAAGGTTAGATGCACAGGCTCAACTGATTTTACAATCAAACCTTACTTTAATTCAACTTTCAGTTGCCATGTCACTGCATATGCTCTACCCAAAGTGAGTAGTTACAAACCGAACATCAGAGGCAAGGAGGCGACTTGAGGCCATCTGCATGGTTTGAAGTTGGCTGATGCACAGATCTGCGAGCAACACTTTCAATCCATTCACAGTCGATCTACAGAAGGAAGGTATAAAGTAAAATTGCCATTTAAAATCAATGATATACCGGATCTGGGAGACACCTACCAGCCTGCACTTAGATTGTTGACTAGGATGGAAGAAAGGTTTCAAAAGGATAAAAAGTTTGAGAAGGCTTATCATGATTTCGTGCAAGAATATTTGAACCTGGGTCATATGTCTCTCATTTCAGATTCTGCCATTGACATTTCTCGCAGCTGTTTCTTACCTCATCATGGTGTATTAAAGAAGAGCAGCTCAACTACTAAACTGAGGGTTGTTTTTATTGGTTCTATGAAAACTCGAGCTGGTCATCGTTTGAATAGTAGTTTGCACGTTGGTTCTAATTTGTTGCCCGATTTGTCCATTCTTGTTACAGCTTGGCGCAAGTATAGGTTTGCTTTCATTTCAGATGTAGAAAAAATGTTCAGGCAGATTGGAGTTCACCAGGATGACCAAAATTGGCAGCTGATTCTTTGGCGGTTTGATGTGAATCAACCGGTAAAGATTTATAGGTTAAAAACAGTAACATATGGTGTAGGTCCCAGTACATTCTTAGCAAGTCGAGTTGTGAAGCAGCTGTCTCTTGACGAAAGGGCAAAATTTCCTCTAGGTTCTGAAGTTTTGTTATCAGAGGTTTATATGAACGATGTTGTCTCTGGAAGCCACAGCATTAAAACTGCTCCTCAAAAACAGGCAGAAGTGATTGAATTGGCCAAGATGGGCGGTTTTACGCTGCGTAAATGGATGGCAAATGAAGATTCATTGTTAGAGGGGTTATCGAGTGATCTTTTAGCTGCTGAATCAAGTCATCTTTTTAAAACTGAGTCATTTGGTATATTAGGTCTTCGTTGGTTGCCAATGGTGGATTTATTCAAATTTAGTATGGAAGTTGAAGTTGATGTAATTTAGTGGCCAAGAAAACTAGTGCTTTCAAAGGTTGTAAAGCTCTTTGACCCACTTGGTTTGTTGGCTTCAGTAATTATCACAGCAAAGATATTTTTACAGAAACTTTGGGTTTTGAAGTTGGGATGGAACGACTTGTTACCAGTAGCTGAGACAGATGAATGGAGAGAATGATATACACAGCTGATTGATCTTCAGAAAATTGAAATACCTCGTTGGTTAGGTTATACACCTGACGTTGTATCTTTGCAACTTCATGGTTTTGCAGACGCGTCAAAGTCTGCTTATGGAGCGGTAGTGTATTTGAGAACGGTTGATAAGGATCTAGCCATAAAAGTTGCATTAGTACAAGCTAACTTCAGAGTAGCACCTTTGAAAACGTTGAGTATTCCAAAATTAGAATTGTGCGCTGCACATCTGCTTGCTAAGTTGGTAAACAAGATTTTGTCTCAGTCCGATCATTCTAAGTTAGAAGTTTATTTATGGTCTGATTCATTGGATACATTACACTGGTTCAAGGACATTCCCTCAAAATGGCCGCCATTCATTGCCAATCGTTGTTCAGACGTTCACACTCTAGTTCCTGAAGCTCGCTGGTCGCATGTTAGGACGAACGACAATCCTGCAGATTCGGTTTCTCGAGAAGTTCGGCCGGCGGAGCTGCAATCTTTACAAATTTGGTGGAAGGGTCCCAACTGTTTGTCACTGGAGCAGGATAAATGGCCTGTCTCATTATTACAAGTTCAAGCCAGTGATGAATCAACGAGACTCTGGTCTGTGGAGAGCAGTTCGGCTGCGCTTGTAGCATCGATAACAGTCAGTAATGCACCTTCAGATAGTAGAGTAGTTGATGAGTTTTTGCAACTGTTTGATAGATGTTCCTCACTCTACAAACTCTTGAGATTTATGGCTTATATTTTAAGATTAGTAGATAGAATTCGTGGAGTTTTGAAACGAGATACTCAAGCGAGCACATTTGCACAAAGTTGGTACAGTGTCCAATTTCACAACAGCAATGTAGTGGTATCAGCATCAGAAATAGCCAGAGCATGTTTAGTATGTATATATTTATTGCAAAATTCTAGCTTTTCGAAAGAAATCGAATTATTGAAACAGAGAAAAACATTAGCAAATTCTTTGACTCTAGGTGGACGCTTAAAAAACTCGTTGTTGTCTTTTGACCAGAAATACCCAGCCATTTTGCCGTTGCAGGGCCATTTCACAAAGTTAGTTGTCGAGGATTGTCACATTAGAACGCTGCATGGTGGTCTGCAGCTCATGCTGGCCACACTTCGTAACCAGTACTGGCTGATGAAAGGAAGACAACGGGTTAAAGCCGTTACACACAACTGCGTAACGTGCGCTCGTTACAGAGCTACTCAAAGCTATCAGCAAATGGGAAATTTAACTGCTCAGAGGACACGTCCTAGTCGTCCATTTAGTCACTCAGGCGTTGATTACGCAGATCCGTTTCACATACGCACATCGCCATGTAGAGGACAATCATCGTATAAGGGTTACATTTGCTTATTTGTTTGTCTAACTACACGTGCTGTACATTTGGAAATAGTTTCTAATTATTCGGCAGAGGCCTTTCTAGCAGCTTTTCGCCGTTTTACTTCTAGGCGTGGTCATTGTCAGTAACTACTTAGCGATCAAGGCACAACGTTTGTTGGGGCTGATACTGAGCTTAAGAAGATGTATAGTCATGCTTCAAATTATTGTCAGCAGTTAGCTACTGCTTTGGTTAGAGAAGGAACTGAGTGGAAGTTCAATCCGCCTGTAGCCCCTCATTTTGGAGGTATTTGGGAGGCGGCTGTAAAGTCCACAAAATACCATCTGCGGCGGGTCATTGGAGAGGCTAAATTGACGTTCAAAGAGTTCTCCACGTTGTTATGTCAGATTGAGTCTTGTCTCAATTCACGTCCAATCTGTCCTATGTCCGACGATCCCACTGACTTACAGCCGCTCACTCCGGCGCATTTCTTGATCCTCACCGACTCATTTATTGTTCCAGAAGCTGATTGTTTACAGGACAATATACCACCTGCCAAATGTGGGCAACTATTACAGCAGATGCTTCAGAGTTACTGGAGACGTTGGTCTCAAGAATATCTGCAAGGGCTGCAGAGACGAAACAAGTGGATGTCCTCTACGCGTGATGTACAGCTGGGCGATTTAATTTTAATACGCAGCGAGCCTACTCCGCCTTCACATGGCAAGGGTCATACAGCTCCATCCTGGTAATGATGGTCTGACCAGGGTAGTCACTCTACGCACCGCCAAGGGCACTCTACAGCGTCCAGTTACGAAGATAGTTATGTTGCCAGTTGATGTTGATTATAATTAACTTGATTGCATTGTATAAATTTAGAAAATTTTAAAGTTTGAAGCTATATTGTTTAAAGTCATTCAGAAAATTTAAAGTTTGTTTAAAGGTTGTCTAATTCATTTATGAATTAATTATTGTATCATCTGCGAAGATAGAAGGACGGAATGTTAAGGATTATACCTATATATATATATATATATATATATATATTTATGTATACTATGTGATTCAAATTATATAGTCTATATTGAACTTGACTAGAGCGCCACTTCCTCCTTCTTGCGTACACCTCAGACGTCCCGAGGTTGCCAAGCCGTGCGGTCACGTTTCAATAAATAGCTAACGTTTATACGTAACTTGTGCGTAGTTATTTAACCTCACCACATCTCCGAATCATTGAACTACTAAAACACACATAATAGTCATTAGATTTTTAAATATTTTGATGTGTTATTTTTTTTAAATATGTGGTTTTTATTAAATATTTTCAAATTTATATATTTTAGATTGATGACCACAAAACATTATAAAAATGGCTGATATTGATAATAATAGTGATAACAGTTTAACAAGTAACAGCCATAGTACTTCGGATGAAAAAGTTGTTAAACGAAAGAGATATAACAAGTTTCTATTCAAAGATTATGATCCATGTGATAATGCTCTAATGCGCACTGCTGATGTCAACATCATGAGTGCTACTGCTGAATCATTTCCAGAAAAAGTCGATCATTGTAAGTATAATAAAAAAGATAACCATTCGTTATTTTTGTTTACTCTACTCTATGCACGTTAAAATTAATAATGTAAATATTTTCGTGAAGTAATATATATATATATATATATATATATATATATATATATATATATATATATATATATATATATCAATGTTTTATTCTCCGTAGATTTATCAGATAATTTGAATAAAATGTAGGAAGAAGTGAAATCCGTAGGTTTTCCAGGTAATTCAAATGAATGCAATGAAATTTGTGAAGAAGTGGATCAATTACATGAAGCTCGAGTAAGAGCCACAGAAAGTTTAAATTTTTCGAAGTCAGAGGATAATGGTGTTATGGATTCACATATGTCAGAACCATTGT
Source organism: Gastracanthus pulcherrimus (assembly GCA_949152435.1). NCBI lineage: Eukaryota > Metazoa > Arthropoda > Insecta > Hymenoptera > Pteromalidae > Gastracanthus > Gastracanthus pulcherrimus. The sequence continues at coordinate 100,088,709 of OX424573.1, forward strand.
ATGACAAATTGACTGATGACGAAGTAACTGATGGTACGCAAGAGGATGACGATTTAAGTAATATTAATTACAACGATACTACTCATGATTATGTTGATCATTTGACAAGTAGTGATAATTACCGCGATAAAAGTGATAGTGGTAACGCTGAAAATACATTTATTCTATTTGAGAAGATTATGTTCCCAGCTGCAGAATTGACTGTACAATGTATTATTTTAATATGTATAGCTTTTGCATTGCGATATCACATTTCAAGTGAGGCTTTATTAGAATTAGTGAGTATATTATTAAAATTATGTGCAAGTCCTGCTTTGACTAGTCTAAATTTATCAAAGTACTGTATGTCTCCATGTTTTTCTATGCAAAATGAAAACATAACGTACAATTATTACAATTGTACACATTGTAAAAATAATATTATTTATTCAGCGAATGATCTAGCAAGACTAGAATAAGTGTGCTATAATTTGTAAAAAATGTAAGAAACGCAATTGTGTTACTGCAGCGTCACGAAATTATTTCATATCCTTTAATTTAGATTATCAATTAAAAGTTCTATTTTCTAATAGCTACATTTTTAACAATATTTTGCAAAAAGTACAAACTGAAAATTATCAAAATAAGGGATCAATTTATCAAAACATTATAAAATCCAATAGAAATAGTGATAAAGAACTATTGCTAACTTTAAATTTCAACACTGATGGAGCGCCACTGACAAAAAGTGGTAAAACCTCTTTGTCGCCTTTTCAAGTTGCATTAAATGAATTATCGTCTGAATTATAATCACGTTTTATGCTTTAAACTGGACTATTAATGGTTCAAGCAGAACCCAATAGTAACTTAATGAATTTGTACTTATTAAAGTTTGTCCAACAAATTAAACTACTGTATTATAAAGGTATACATGTGATACATAAGAATAGAACATATTTAGTGAGATTGTGTACGCTTAGCTATTCTGTAGATTCTGTCTGTCGGTCAATTGTACAAAACCGTATTCAGTTTAATTAATGGATACTTCGGCTGCAGCTGGTGCTATCAGATTGGTCAATATATTACAACAGTTAGAGGAATTCGATACATATTAAATCAAAAAAGTGAACTGAGAAATTATGACAGTCACTTACGGGATGTAAAACAAGCTAAAGATGTAGGTTGTAATACTAGAGGTGTTAAAGGTACTCTGCATTACTTGAACTTCCACATTTTTATATAGTTTGGTCTATGTCATACCAGTACATGCACGGTATGATTCTTGGGGTCGTACTTCAATTGATTAATTTTTGGAAGAAATAGGAATGTAATTTTCAAATTAAGAATAAAAATTGGAAATTAATGGATGAACAATATATTAAGATTACGCCACCTCATGAAATTCATAGATTTCCGCGAAGTGAAGTTATTAATGGTACGACAAAACCTAAAGCTTCTGAATTTTAATCATGGCTCCTTTATTTCAGCTTGCCACTTTTAAAAAACGTTTTACATCCTGATGCCTTAAGGCATTTCACGTTGTTAGTAGAAAGTGCATATACCCTTTTAAGCACTGCTTATATTTCAGAATCTGAACTTAATGAATGTGAACGAAATATCATAACTTTTGTATGTCAGTTTGAATATTTATATGGAAATGAAGCTATGACGTTCAACGTACATACTTTGTTGCATTGTGTCCAGTCAGTAGGAAAAATTGGACCTTTACATCAAAACACGGCGTTCCCGTTCGAAAGTTCAATTTATACGTTAAAACAATATATAAATGGTCCTATCGGTATGGATTGTCAAATTACGAGAAAACATTTGCAAAAGCTTTTATTTCAATGCAATGCTAAAGAGCTTATTGCAGAGGATGTTTCTGAAAAAACATTAAATTATTGTTCAAACACATTCACACCGAGAATATTAATCACCTACTGAAAGCAAATTGAAAACACATTTTGCGGAAAAGCTGTTTTCACAAATTATGACCAAATGGGTACTTGTATGACCTATAAAGAGATCATATACAAAGGTTCTGTTTACCATACTAAAAGTTACGTTCAAGAAAAGAAAAATGATGATAGCATTGTTCAGTTAGAGTCAGGGAATTTCTATCCAATTATAGAAATTATACATTGCGGCAATGAAAGTATGTTACAGTTACAATTAATTACTACATTTACAAGTGACCCATTTTCTAGTGTTCGACATATACAGCAAATTGTAAAAGAGGATACAAACTTTTATTCGATAGTAAATATAAATGTAGTAAAATGCAAAGTAATGCCTAATACTTCTAAGATTCAATAAATACTTTTAATATAAAATAAAATTTCTTTTAATCCTCTTGAATTCTGTAAGTACGTTACAAAATTTAAAAAACCGTTTATTTTAACTAATGTCGATTACATCTTATTACATCCTATTTATCAATATCATATCGAAATATATATCTTATTATATCAAAATTACTCTGATTGACGCAATTGAGGAAGTAACGTAGTATAAGCTTCTTCAGATAAAACCAGACTTACCAATATTACTATAAATCATTCAAATATGATACGATAACTTATAATGATTACAACCGATTCTTTACGGTTACAAGAAATCATTTGACTGTCGCATTTAATCCTATGTAAATTATAACTTATTATTTCCGATTTCAAGGAATAATTCTTGTCATATCTATTCACATAAAGATTAAACCCAATCCATTCCGATTATAAGAAATCATTCAAGTGTCTTATTAAATCCCATTCAGATTAAATCCAATCCTTCCCGATTGCCAAAAATCATTCGAGCATCGGATTAAATCCTATTAAAATTATAACTTATAATTTCCGATTATAAGAATTGATTCAAGCTCATTATTAAATCCGATTAAGATTAAATCCAATTTTTTCTGATTACAAGAAATAATTCAAACATCTTATTAAATTCCATTAATATTAAACCCAAATCTTTCCGATTGCAAGAAAGCAGTCCAGCATCATATTAGATCCTATTAAGATTAAACCCAATTCTTTCCTATTAGAAGAAATCATTGAAGCATTATATTTGATCCTATTTAAATCATAACTTATAACTTCCGATTACAAGAAATAATTCAAACGACGTATTAAATCCCATTAAAATTAAATCCAATTCTTTCCGATTACAAGAAATAATTCAAATGCCTCATTAAATCCCATTAAGATTAAATTATGTAGATTATAAAGTTTTATTTCCGATTACGAGAAATCATTCAAGCGTCGTATTAAATAATATTATGATTACATCCTATTTAATCCTATTTCTCATTATATTTGAAAATATTAATGTACTATTATAACCAATTTATTCCGATTATAATAGATCGGAAAATATCCAATTAGTATTATTACTATTAAATCCTATTATATCAGATTAGGCAGTAATCGGTCTATCCGATTGATCGGATTAAAACCGATTATATTGTATATAATTTTAATTTGGTATAATCGGATTTAATGAGTTATTTTTACCAAGGATACTGGATGATTTTGTATCCTACCGAAAAACAATATTATAGTCTATCAAATAAACCTCATAAACGTCTAATGTACACTTTATTGCAAGAAATATTAATAAAAATGTAATGTAGACTAGTGCACTATTAGCTGGGCAAGCAAAGAACATTTGTCCTAATAACTGGACATCACTGTCCTAGTACATAGAAACGCTTATTTTGGCTTATTTCTATTAAAATAATATATATTTCTTGAGAAAATCAAGTTTGAATGAACAATAACAGTATTATTGTTATATTTTTCGAGTGTATAAGTACTTAGATGAAAAATTTAAGACTGATTATCATATAAACACTAACATTGTTAAAAATTAAATCAAAATATTGACAAAGTAAATAATAGAACTAATGGTAATCACTTTTGAGAACTTAATTACGCAGAGAAAGGCGTGTTTTGTATCAAAATATGTTTATAATATTGAAATTCATATAGGTGTCCAGGTACTCGGCACTCTAGCTTTTCTGTGTACTAGAGACTGAACACTTGTTTTTTGCAAGAAAAACGATATTTTGGCAAATATTAGCATTTTATTTTGATTTATTATGCGATTAAATAAGCTCAGAGAAAATTTGGGCGTCGAAAATAATAATAAAATATTAAATAACTTCTAATATCAAAAAGGCATATCTTAGCCATTGCTTAAGAAGATGGCGTGCTGCTGTGCATGCATTAGTTCCATTGCAAAACTATTTTTTTAGAATACAAATCAAACACAGAGTTTTATAAAATTTTTAATATATGTAGCTGGAAAGTAACAGATTATGATTACATATAATTTTTTTCATTAAACGCACTGTAATACCCGATATAACGTGATATTCGAGCTGCTGTCCAGGTACTGGGACGTGTCCAGTCATTGGTACACTTACCTTACAGTTAATAAAGTCGTATTTCAAAACTTCCGTAAAGAATTGGGCGAGCATATTAATTTGCGTGCGTATGTGTGAGCGTGTGCGTGTATATATATTATTCGAGGGTGATGTTTAGGTGTAAAATATATTATAAAAATCAACGTCTAAGTTTTAAACTTTATTCACTGATTTATATTGCAGATTAAAAACGTCTTTTTCAACTGCAATATCGAGATAGGTGTCTCTAGGCAGGAGTTTTGAAATACGTTTTTATTAATTGTATTAACGAAATACCTTCTTATGAACGGGAAAATTGAAATAACTTTTTATAAATAAAATGCGTCGAATTATTATTATTTTTTATATTTACCCTTAAAGTTCAAAAGAGTTTGGACTCATCTCAACTGAGCGACGTTAGGAGCGAGGTAATCCTGCTAGTTTAATATTATCATTCTTCTATGTAGTGCAACAAATAAAATACATTTAAAGTATATATAAAAATATATAAAAATACTTGTCCTGACTGACTGACTGACTGATTCATCAATGCCCAGCCAAAACCACTCATCCGATTAACTTGAAAATTTGTGAGTACCTTCTACCCACATAGTAGGTGCTCACTAAGAAACGGTTTTTTTAAAATTCCACCCCCAGGGGATGGAAAGGGTTAAAATGTGTTTTTTCGATTTTTTACTATGTTTCTGCGGGAAAAGGAGATTTCGAGACGGTTCTCGCGGCAAAAAGTCTGGAATAACATCAGGAAAAAAGCAATTTCTGGGTTTTTCGGAATTTCACCCCCAGGGGGTTATATCGAATATGCATTTTTCGTTTTTTCACTATATTTCTGCGGGGAAAGAGATTTCAGGATGGTTATTGCGGAATTATATCTGGAATATCATTACTCAGAAAAAAATTTCTTACCTTTTTAAATTTCACCCCGAGGGGGTGAAATGCGTCAAATGTGCATTTTTTCCAGCTGTACTATATTTATGTGGGGGAAAGAGATTTCAGGATGGTTCTTGCGGCATCATATCTGGCACGACATTAGGAAAAAAACAATTCGAAAAAATCCACCCTCCGTGCGTGCAAACGGTTGAAACGCTTCTTCCATTTCTTACTAAACTTTCGCAGAGAAAAAAATTTTCGCAGAGAAAAAAATTTCAGTATAACAGAACGAGACTGTTTCCGTGTCGTAACTTTCGAAATGATAATACGAAGGGAACGTGCAGTGTTGATATCTCTCTCATGAATTTTAAAGTATGTAATACCGATAAAGAGCCGCTAGATGGCTACGCTGAGCTTCAACCACAAGAGAAATAATCGAGTCTCATTATATATAGAGGCGATTAAGCCTTGAAAAGGTATTAGGAGTCTGAGAACTCTAGCCTATTGTGAGTAATATCACGGTTTTCCTGCGTTGTCACGATGATTGTGGAAATATTGAGCATAAATGGCGTTATGACGCCACATAAAGTAGTTCCCATGTTGGCGGATGGTGCTTGCCTCTTCAATGCAATATCTTTTCATATGTACGACACTCAAGTTTTGTCTCGGGAGATTCGTATTCAGATTGTAGATCATATTGTTAACAATTGGCAATATTTTTCGATCATGTCTCATGATGATATTGGAAATAATTATAGAAATTCTGAGGAAACTCGATCGATATGTTAAAACATTCCACTTATGGAAGTTTATGCGAGTTAGTAGCTGCTGCACAAATATTTGGTTTCACTTTTGAGGTATATCGCAATGGACATCTGTATGAAAGATTCGGTGTAGAAGGAAGTCCCATTAAGAGACTTCGTTTCACATTAGACTTATCAAACGGACATTTTGATGTTTATTTACCTTGCAATGACGCTACAACTGTTCAAAATATTTCTGATAAAATACCGAGTCCCGCAAAGCGTATGGAAATTTCTGATCCAATATCCAGTTCTGCTAAGCGTAATAAGAAACGTCGTGCAAGATTCACAAATAACGTAAGGAAAAATCAACTCAAAAGAGCCGCTAAAAAATATCAGATGAATCATCCGGAAGTTCATAGAGTCGCTGCTTCTTCTTATCAGCAAAATCATCCGGAAGCTCATAGAGCCGCTGCTTCTTCTTACCAGCAAAATCATCCGGAAGCTCATAGAGCCGCTGCTTCTTCTTACCAGCAAAATCATCCGGAAGTTCATAGAGCCGCTGTTAGTGTTTATGAACAAAGCCGTCCAGGATTACGCTCAGAAAGGCGCTTATTTCCATGGAAGATTAAAGCTCTTTCCGGAATGAAATACGATCCAGAGATATCATATGAAACCGATAAAACTGTATCCATCGGCACTATGAGTTACAAATGCAAACACTGTGGCGCTTTAAAGTATAAAACTGAGCCACCCGGAATGTGCTGCAGTGCCGGCAAAGTGCAACTGCCACCTACTTTGCGTCTTCCCGAACCACTTTTCAGTTTGATCATGGGCTCCCACCCGGACCATGTACATTTCATGGACAGGATTAGAAAATATAATAGCTGTTTCCAAATGACATCTTTCGGAGCCAAACAAATCAAGGAACATGGATTTATGCCTACTTTCAAAGTACAAGATCAAGTGTATCATTTAATTGGTGGTCTACAACCTTTGCCCCAACAAAATCCTCAATTTCTACAGATTTATTTTGTTGGAGAGGATGAAAGAGAGGTACATATAAAATCTGGTCACATCCCTGACGTACGCCAGGATCTGGTAAAACAACTGCAGACGATGTTGCATCGTTATAACTCCTACATAAAGGATTTGAAGACTACTCTCGAAAAAATACCTCAAAATTGTAAAAACTTCGAAGTTGTAATTCATGCTGATAGGAAACCAGCCAATGCTCATCGTGGCCGATATAATGCCGATAAAAAACAGTATCTGCAATGAATTTCTATTCATACCGCATCATGATCCGAGAAACAGAGATCAACCATTTACTGTACTGTCGATCTCTCTTTAATCAATTCTTAGTAGATATGTACGCGAAAATTGAAACAGAACGATTAAACTTTTTTGGAATTGAAAACTGTTGATGCATTGTACAACCTACATTTCAGGCAGCGTGTAAAGCCTTAGGTTTATTAGAAGATGAAAAGCACTGGGATGCAACTTTGGAAAAAGCAGTACTTTGTGACTCTCCACTCAGATTGCGAAATTTGTTTGCGGTTATGTTAATATTTTGTCATTTATCTGATGCTTCAAGTCTTTGGGAAAAGTACAAAGATCATCTTTCAGAAGATATTCGGCGTGAAATGGAAGCTCACTTACAAGATGGGATCATCAACTCAATGTTGAGTAAAATTTATAATAAATGCTTAGTTTGTCTGGAAGATAGTTTGTTGTCAATGAGTGGTCAATGTCTGCAGCAATATAGTCTGCCTCAGCCATCTAGAGATGAGTTATCTCTACAAAATAGAGACTATATTCGAGAAATCAGTTACGATACGAATGCTCTGGAACAAATTATAACTGATAGCGAAATTTTACTGAACGATGAACAGTCTCACGTTTACAGAATAATTTTAGAAAGCGTCGAGAAAAGTAGCGGTCAAATGTTTTTCCTTGATGCTTCTGGAGGAACCGGTAAAACATTCCTCATTAATCTTTTACTTTCGAAAATAAGAAAACACAACCGTATAGCCTTAGCTGTTGCTTCTTCAGGAATTGCAGCTACATTGCTGCAAGGAGGTAAAACGGCTCATTCTACTTTTAAATTACCTTTGAACTTAAATAAACTCCAGACACCAATTTGTAACATTTCAAAACAGTCTAATATGGCACAAGTTTTGAAAGAGTGTAAGTTAATAGTTTGGGATGAATGCACAATGGCCCATAAAGGTGGATTTGAGGCTCTCAATAGAACATTGCAAGATATAAGGGGAAATGATAGATTGATGGGGGGAGTCACTATTCTATTAGCTGGAGATTTCCGGCAAACATTGCCTGTTGTACCTAGAGGTACACGTGCGGATGAAGTGAATTCTTGCATAAAGAAGTCATATTTATGGCCTCATATTCAAAAACTTTCTCTGCACACAAATATGAGAGTTTATTTAAATAATGATAAATCTGCCGGAATTTTCGCAGAAACACTACTCCAAATAGACAACGGAACTTTCCCGTCCGTAGAAGATGAGATTGTTATTCCATCAAATTTATGTACGGTAGTCACCACATTATCAGAACTTATTTCCAAGATATATCATGATGTGAATAATATAAAAGATAAACCCATAGATTGGTTGTGCGAGCGAGCTATTTTAACGCCAAAAAATGATAAAGCAGCTACCATTAATGAGCTACTCTTGAATGCTTTTGAAGAACAGATTGCTGAATATTTATATTCAGGTAAAACAACTGCAGACGATGTTGAAATCATTTGATTCTGTTATTGAAACCGATGATGCTGTCCACTAACCTGTTGAATTTTTAAATAGTTTGATTCCACCCGGGTTTCCACCTTATAGATTGAACCTCAAAGGTGGAGCGCCTATAATGTTGCTGATAAATCTTTGTCCTCCTAAATTGTGTAACGGAACTAGACTACAAATAAAAACTCTTCGTAAAAATGTTATAGAAGCTACAATAATCACTGGAAGTGCTCGCAGGGAATCAGTTCTTATTCCGCGAATACCTCTAATCCCATCAGACTATCCGTTTGAGTTTAAGAGAATACAGTTTCCAATCAAGTTGTGCTTTTCCATGACCATCAACAAATCTCAAGGGCAGTCATTGAAAATGGCTGGCATCGACTTGATAGAAAACTGTTTCTCTCACGGACAGTTTTATGTGGGATGTTCTAGGGTAGGCTCCGCCAGTAATCTGGTAATATTAGCTCCAAAAGGCAACGTCACTAACGTAGTTTACAGAGAAGTTTTAGACTAAGACATTTTTGATTGATTTATTATTACAAATGAAACAGAAAATCATAATTATATGATTGAATGAATTCTATTAACAAATGAATTCCAGACACTCAAATCGCGGGCGAAGCCGCGACGGGGGACGCTAGTACAACATAAACATCATATTAGAAACACAAAATTATATTCTTTAATACTTATTATAATTTATTAACATTATTATTACCTCCATTACAAGAAATAAAGCACATTTAAAGTTTATTTTATTTTCATTTAATTCACGCTTTCCGAATCTTTCCCATTTACGAAAGAATACAGATACAGAAAATAATAAATCAACATTAACAGTATATTACAAACATAATTAATATTATGTTTGTTAATAGTTTTTATGATTTATTATCATTATTATTACTACCAATGCAAGAAATATGATACATATAAAGTTTATTTTATGTATTTAATTCACGTATAATTTTGTCCGAATTTTCCGAAATACCCTGATTTACGAAACGATAAATCAAAATATAAATCATATTAGACACGTAATATTACATTTATTAATAGTAATTATGATTTGTTATCCTTATAGTTATCTCTAATACAAGAAATAAAATACATATAAATTTTATTTTATGTCTTTTATTCACGTTGATTCATTCCCATTTTCAATAGTTCAAGGATAAACAAAATGATAATTCAACATAAACGGTATATTAGAAATACTATATTCTGTTAAACGTAATATTTCATAATCTATTATTATCATTTCTGCATGTAGTGCAAGAAGTGATCACATATAACGTTTATTTTATGTTTTTTATTCACGTTGAATGTTTCCTATTTTCGAAAATACCCAGATTCACGAAATGATAAATCAACATAGAAATCATGTTAAAACAGAATAATATTTTGATTAATAGTTATTATAATTTATTATCATTATTAATACCTTTAATGCAAGCAATAAAATACATTTATAGTTTATTTGATGTCTTTAATTCACGTTGAATCTTTTCAATTTTAGAAAATACCCAGATTTACCAAATGGTAAATCAACATAGAACTCATATTAGAAAGGTGTAACAGGTGGGACAATTGTTAATAACAATTGTCCTTGGCTAATAAGCCGTCGGCCGAGCTGCTGTTGTGCGTTAGCGTGCGCAGCACGCGACGCGTGCTGGCGTCCACTATTCTTCCTACAAGGAGCTTCTGCCTTGCTACCGCTGCTCTGGCCAATAATAGATTAACAATAATAGATTAACAATAATAGATTAACAATAATAGATTAACAATAATAGATTAACAATAATAGATTAACAATAATAGATCAACAATAATAGATTAACAATAATAGATTAACAATAATAGATTAACAATAATAGATTAACAATAATAGATCAACAATAATAGATTAATAATAATAGATCAACAATAATAGATCAACAATAATAGATCAACAATAATAGATCAACAATAATAGATCAACAATAATAGATCAACAATAATAGATCAACAATAATAGATCAACAATAATAGATCAACGATAATAGATCAACAATAATAGATCAACGATAATAGATCAACAATAATAGATCAACAATAATAGATCAACAATAATAGATCAACAATAATAGATCAACAATAATAGATCAACAATAATAGATCAACAATAATAGATCAACAATAATAGATCAACAATAATAGATCAACAATAATAGATCAACAATAATAGATCAACAATAATAGATCAACAATAATAGATCAACAATAATAGATCAACAATAATAGATCAACAATAATAGATCAACAATAATAGATCAACAATAATAGATCAACAATAATAGATCAACAATAATAGATCAACAATAATAGATCAACAATAATAGATCAACAATAATAGATCAACAATAATAGATCAACAATAATAGATCAACAATAATAGATCAACAATAATAGATCAACAATAATAGATCAACAATAATAGATCAACAATAATAGATCAACAATAATAGATCAACAATAATAGATCAACAATAATAGATCAACAATAATAGATCAACAATAATAGATCAACAATAATAGATCAACAATAATAGATCAACAATAATAGATCAACAATAATAGATCAACAATAATAGATCAACAATAATAGATCAACAATAATAGATCAACAATAATAGATCAACAATAATAGATCAACAATAATAGATCAACAATAATAGATCAACAATAATAGATCAACAATAATAGATCAACAATAATAGATCAACAATAATAGATCAACAATAATAGATCAACAATAATAGATCAACAATAATAGATCAACAATAATAGATCAACAATAATAGATCAACAATAATAGATCAACAATAATAGATCAACAATAATAGATCAACAATAATAGATCAACAATAATAGATCAACAATAATAGATCAACAATAATAGATCAACAATAATAGATCAACAATAATAGATCAACAATAATAGATCAACAATAATAGATCAACAATAATAGATCAACAATAATAGATCAACAATAATAGATCAACAATAATAGATCAACAATAATAGATCAACAATAATAGATCAACAATAATAGATCAACAATAATAGATCAACAATAATAGATCAACAATAATAGATCAACAATAATAGATCAACAATAATAGATCAACAATAATAGATCAACAATAATAGATCAACAATAATAGATCAACAATAATAGATCAACAATAATAGATCAACAATAATAGATCAACAATAATAGATCAACAATAATAGATCAACAATAATAGATCAACAATAATAGATCAACAATAATAGATCAACAATAATAGATCAACAATAATAGATCAACAATAATAGATCAACAATAATAGATCAACAATAATAGATCAACAATAATAGATCAACAATAATAGATCAACAATAATAGATCAACAATAATAGATCAACAATAATAGATCAACAATAATAGATCAACAATAATAGATCAACAATAATAGATCAACAATAATAGATTAACAATACGCGCAGACCAAGCGACGGTGCGCACCCAGCTCGTTCGCCGCTGGACGCGTTGCCTCACGATGGGCCGTACGCGCGCCTGGTGTCACGGCACCTCGGTGTACTCTAGGGCGCGGTGCCCACGGTCAGCAGCTCTGTACACCGCTCGCGGTTTATACGATTTTAAACGCGCGGGCTAGCCTTTACCTTATGTATGTGCCTCGAGGACGATCGCTCTATCTCTCTCTCTCTCTCTCTCTCTCTCTCTCTCTCTCTCTCTCTCTCTCTCTTTCTCTCTCTCTCTCTCGCAGTCGGTGCTAGCACGTCCTCTCGTCTTGCTCTTCTCAGTTTCGCTTCTCCTTCTCCTCCACTCTACTCTGGCTGTTCGTGGGATGCGCCTCCACACTCACAGCACAGTGGGGAGATATCTCGCGTACGCACTCCACTCGCAATGCGGCGTCGTGGCAATAGGTCGCTCCGCGTGCTCTCGTTTTTACGCGGGAAGATGGCGGCGAGACTTAATCGGCGTTGACGCGCGCGGGTCGAACTCCTAATCGCGTTCTCTTTGGGTAACTATAACTACCCTGCTGCGCGTGCGCGTCGCCTATAGTGCGAACCTACGCCGGTACATGGCCCTCATTTCGTTACAACCCTCTCCCAGACGTTGCTTGCCCTCGCAAGCAACTTCTGCCACCCAACCTACGAAATGCTAGATCGATCGGGATGGGATTGGTTGGGTTAGGTCTAACTGACTTTCTTATTCTCCTTATATCATCCCAACTTTTACTTTAGAAAAAATATAAAATAAATGCATACGTACAAGGGAAGCGAGAGACCTTCTGTCATCTGCTCCACGGACTTACTCCGGCCTCCTGGTCTTCTCGGATTTCCCCTCCTTCCGCCACCCCGCAATGGTGGCGGCGTGGCGGGTATCCTTTGCGCTTATTTTCCGTGGCATCTGCTACATCAACGGACGAGAGTGCCGCTACTCCCACCTCTAAGCTGGCTACTTCACAAAGTAATTTAGGTCCCGTACCCTTGAAATACATCGTATCGGTATCTGGGTCGAGCATGGCCCTGAATTCCTTGACAAAATTGACACCGATGTAACACGCATCGTCCAAGTGAGGTACTATGCCTACTCTTATTTCTTTGGTTATACCCGCCACAGTAATGGGGAGCATAACATGGCCAACTAGTGGGCGACAAGTACCGTCTGGTAGCTTCACCCGTTCTGCGCACTTCAGGGAGATTTCTCGCCCTAGTGCGCTGGCCATCTGCAGTCCAACCGCCCCCATGACCGTATAGGACTCTGAGCCTGTAGTCCGTGACTTCAATCGACATCCACCATCGTGTTTCGTCTTCGGGGTTGTACTTCATTCCCCACGGTCTGACAAGGTCGTCTACTTTTACTAAAGAATCGAAGCCGGTGAACGCCTTCGCTTCGGCCTCTCCTTCGGGAGTCGGATGGCTTGACCGTGGCTGGACGTCCAAGTCCTCTGCTGTTGCCGTAGCTTCGACTTCCTGAGCAGCTACGGTGACCGTATGCTCTTTCGGAGGCTCCTCCAGTGTTATCTCTCCTTCTGGACGAGAATCGCCTGGCTTCTTTTGAACGTCCACATCCTCCGTCGTAGTCTCGGCTACGACGGGAAGTGTTTCTGCGGGGACCGGTGTCTCTTTAGGAGTGGCTTTGGTCCTTTCTAGCCGCTCCTTTGCTCGTTTCCCGAGTATTTAGGGCAATGCTTCCGCATGAACCCCATCTCTCCGCAGCCGTAGCATTTCATTGGCTGCGTGGGGTCAAACCTTGGTTTACTCCCTCCTGGCGGGGTGCCAGGAGGTTGCGGCCTTTTGGCTCCCTATCCCGATCGAGTTGACGACCCAATCGGTTTTCCACCTTTGTCAGGCTCTTTGGGGTCCGTGCTGGTCCCCCCGTCCTTTTCGCTCCTGGGGACGGCGCCTTTGTCCGACATGTTTAGCCGAAACTGGCTTAGTTTCTCGTCTAACATCTTGGCAAACATTGCCGTGATATCAGATGTCGAAGGTTGTGGTCCTTCCTTCGAGATGGCAGATACTTCCGCTTTCTGTTTCTTTGCCTCTTGAATGGGTTTATACGCAATCTCGGGTAACAAAGAAGCTTCCGGAGGCGGGAACAAACGTATACTCTTCTCTCGTTCCAACGTTTGCTCGGCGTCTGACGCGGCGTCCAGCAGTGTCTCCACGCTAGTGATCTCGCACCTGCGGACCATTTTCTGTAGGTCCGACCGCATGTTTCACCCATAGCCTCTGTTGGTATTGACGACTTGTACCATACCATCGCCTGGCTGAAGTGGTGAAGTCATTCCAAGCCCGCCACTTCGTTCGGTTATTCCTATACCAGGTCGCTGCGTTGTCTGTGAAGAGTTCAGACAGCGCTGCCAGAAGCTCATCGCCCGTTAGACTGCTCAATGCGTTGCAATCCTCGATCCGCGCCAGGAATGCGTCTATACTCTGGTTCTTGCTGCCAGAGAACCTGACGTTCCATTTTCTTACTATTTGCCCTACATCTTTATTCGAACCGAACCTAGACGTTCCGTCCAAACTTCCTGGTGCGAATCTTGGGCTTGAAGTGTTTCCAGCATTGCCACTCCTACTCACATCTGGTCGATCTCTTGGCCGCTGATGGTCATCGCTTATAGTCGTTCGTCGACTATCTGCCCCCTCCCAGGCGCTGCATACCATAGTAGGTGGCGCCGTTGTAGCACGAGATTCGTCCAGATGCCTGTCACCGTGTATTGTGAACGTGTCTTGGAAATTCACATGTCCCGGGCGTCTGGTTTCCTCGTTCTTTGTACTTGACAGAATCTGCTCTCGCTTCAGGGTGTCTACTTGCCGTTGAAGCAACTTGACCTGTGTGAGCAGTTCTGACAATACGAACGATATATCCTTTGGTATTTGCAATTCGGTTCCTTGTGCTGACACTAATGTAATCATCTGCTCAAGTGGCTGTGTGGCAGACTCCATCGTTTGTTCATCGGCTGTTGTCTCGTTGGTTGTTGGTGTTGTTTCGTTGACCTCTCGAGGCCCACGAAGCGACAGTTCAAGGTTTCTGAGCATGTTCGTGTCTGTGATCAGATTTGCCAGGCTGTGCCCGTTTGCCTGGCCTGTCTGCGTGCCGTCTTGAATATCGGCCGCTATTGTTTCGTCGATGAACTGACGCCTGCGTTGGGCTCTGACATTGATGGTGTCGCCCTCTTCATCGTCTTGTTCCACGAAATCGTTGGCTGTGTAGTTGCCGAGCAACCATTTCTGCCGACGATATGCCTGTGCGAAGTAGTTGCCCTCTGTGGACATCTTCAACTGAGAGAGTGTTTCGTTTAGCTGCTGACCACTCAGTTCCGTCAGCCACGTCTCTACAGCTGTCTCTGTTGTGCTGGACATTCTAATCTTCTATAGGTTGCTGACTTCGCTCGCAATTACCTATATGTTTCTCGCCACGCGAGATTTTTTATTTCGCTTTTATTCGCAAGTGTCTGCAAGTGTATTATACACCTAAGGTTCGAGAACAATTTCGCAATTAAATCTTTCTCGGTTGAGCAGAGTGTCAGACTGATCTTTGTTGCGCTTTTCTCGGTGCGTTCTGTTTCGCAAGATCGTCTTTGTACTATTTTCTTAACTAATCACGGGTTTCTTTTTCCTATTTCGATCTATGCGAGTATTCGGGTTCGAATCTCGCTTCAAACCGGTGACTTTAATTGATTTTCTCAACTTTCGTTTTGACCCGGTAACTTCGAGTGACCGGGTTCAAATCTCGTTTTGCAAGTTAGAAGTGTGTGTGGAATTTGACGCAAAAATCTTCGAAACGAAAAATGAGTTCAGCCTTTATTTCCCTCAATTTTTCTGTTATGATGTTTTTGGGGAAGAAAACAAAAAGAAAAAAAATTTAAAAATTGCTAATTCGAATTATTCCAAAAACTTTCGAAATTCGAACCGTCAAAAATGCAAACCACTGAGAATTCGAAAATCTCAGAAAAAAAATGTTTAAAAGGTTTTGAAAACTTCAAAAACCTCGGAAAATCCTCAAAAATTCAAAAATTCAAAAATTCGAAAATTTTAAAATCAAAAATTTTGAAAACCTGAAAATTTAAAGCCTCAAAAATCCCAAAAGAATCCGAAACCCTCAAAAATAAACCCAAAAAATTTTCCAACAATTCGAAAATCCAAATGTCCAGAAATTTCCAAAATCCAAAAAAAAATCGAAAATTCTGAAAATTTAAAACTTCAAAAATTTAAAAGCTTAGAAAATATATACCTTCAAAAAAAAATCAAAAAAAAAATTAAAAGTTCAAAAATTCAGAAAATATGGAGATTAAAAAAAACAAAAAACTAATTAAAAATAAAAAAAAAAATTTTTTGCAATTATTGTTTATTAATAGTTAATAAACAATAATTTCTCTTTCAAGTTAATCTTGAAAAAGAAATTAAAAAAAATATTGTAGAAGCGTGGCTCCTGTGCCGAATACGTACGGCCCTGTTCTCGTACACTTGCTGTTGAGCCGGCTAATCGTACTGCTCACTGCGCAGCAGCTCTACTCTACAGTTTTCCACACACACTTCTCTGCCGTGATTAGTTATTTTTTTATTTATTTATACTTCTTAAAATTGTTTAAATATTTTCCGTTAATTAATAATTATCTGCGTGAGTAATATCGGAAGGGCCCCATCTGTAACAGGTGGGACAATTGTTAATAACAATTGTCCGTTGCTAATAAGCCATCGGCTGAGCTGCTGTTGTGCGTTAGCTTGCGCAGCACGCGACGCGTGCTGGCGTCCACTATTGCTCCTACCTGGAGTAAGCCAGCGGCACAACGCCGCTGAGCTTCTGCCTTGCTGCCGCTGCTCTGGCCGTCCTGCTACAAAGTTCGGTGAACCCCGGTGGATTCAGCTCCGTGCGAATTAACAATAATAGATTAACAATAATAGATTAACAATAATAGATTAACAATAATAGATTAACAATAATAGATTAACAATAATAGATTAACAATAATAGATTAACAATAATAGATTAACAATAATAGATTAACAATAATAGATTAACAATAATAGATTAACAATAATACATTAACAATAATAGATTAACAATAATAGATTAACAATAATAGATTAACTATAATAGATTAACAATAATAGATTAACAATAATAGATTAACAATAATAGATTAACACTAATAGATTAACAATAATAGATTAACAATAATAGATTAACAATAATAGATTAACAATAATAGATTAACAATAATAGATGAACAATAATAGATGAACAATAATAGATCAACAATAATAGATTAACAATAATAGATTAACAATAATAGATTAACAATAATAGATTAACAATAATAGATTAACAATAATAGATTAACAATAATAGATTAACAATAATGGATTAACAATAATGGATTAACAATAATGGATTAACAATAATAGATTAACAAAAATAAATTAACAATAATAGATTAACAATAATAGATTAACAATAATAGATTAACAAAAATAGATTAACAATAATAGATTAACAATAATAGATTAACAATAATAGATTAACAATAATAGATTAACAATAATAGATTAACAATAATAGATTAACAATAATAGATTAACAATAATAGATTAACAATAATAGATTAACAATAATAGATTAACAATAATAGATTAACAATAATAGATTAACAATAATAGATTAACAATAATACATTAACAATAATAGATTAACAATAATAGATTAACAATAATAGATTAACTATAATAGATTAACAATAATAGATTAACAATAATAGATTAACAATAATAGATTAACAATAATAGATTAACAATAATAGATTAACAATAATAGATTAACAATAATAGATTAACAATAATAGATTAACAATAATAGATGAACAATAATAGATGAACAATAATAGATCAACAATAATAGATTAACAATAATAGATCAACAATAATAGATCAACAATAATAGATCAACAATAATAGATCAACAATAATAGATTAACAATAATAGATTAACAATAATGGATTAACAATAATGGATTAACAATAATGGATTAACAATAATAGATTAACAAAAATAGATTAACAATAATAGATTAACAATAATAGATTAACAAAAATAGATTAACAATAATAGATTAACAATAATAGATTAACAATAATAGATTAACAAAAATAGATTAACAATAATAGATTAACAATAATGGATTAACAATAATGGATTAACAATAATGGATTAACAATAATGGATTAACAATAATAGATTAACAAAAATAGATTAACAATAATAGATTAACAATAATAGATTAACAATAATAGATTAACAGTAATAGATTAACAATAATAGATTAACAATAATAGTTTAACAATAATAGATTAACAATAATAGATTAACAATAATAGATTAACAATAATAGATTAACAATAATAGATTAACAAAAATAGATTAACAATAATAGATTAACAATAATAGATTAACAATAATAGATTAACAATAATAGATTAACAATAATAGATTAACAATAATAGATTAACAGTAATAGATTAACAATAATAGATTAACAATAATAAATTAACAATAATAGATTAACAATAATAGATTAACAAAAATAGATTAACAATAATAGATCAACAATAATAGATCAACAATAATAGATCAACAATAATAGATCAACAATAATAGATCAACAATAATAGATCAACAATAATAGATCAACAATAATAGATCGACAATAATAGATCGACAATAATAGATCGACAATAATAGATCGACAATAATAGATCGACAATAATAGATCGACAATAATAGATCGACAATAATAGATCGACAATAATAGATCGACAATAATAGATCGACAATAATAGATCGACAATAATAGATCGACAATAATAGATCGACAATAATAGATCGACAATAATAGATCGACAATAATAGATCGACAATAATAGATCGACAATAATAGTTCGACAATAATAGATCACCATGGGCCGTACGCGCGCCCGGTGTCACGGCATCTAGGTGTACTCTAGGGCGCGGTACCCATGGTGAGCAGCCCTGTACACCGCTCGCGGTTTATACGATTTTAAACGCGCGGGCTAGCCTTTACCTTATGTATGTGCCTCGAGGACGATCGCTCTATCTCTCTCTATCTCTCTCTCTCTCTCTCTCTCTCTCTCTCTCTCTCTCTCTCTCTCTCTCTCTCTCTCTCTCTCTCTCTCTCTATCTCTCTCGCAGTCGGCGCTAGCACGTCCTCTCGTCTCGCCCTTCCTATTTTCGAAAATACCCAGATTTACGAAATGATAAATCAACATAGAAATCATGTTACAAACAGAATAATATTTTGATTAATAGTTATTATAATTTATTATCATTATTATTAACTTTAATGCAAGCAATAAAATACATTTGTAGTTTATTTTATGTCTTTAATTCACGTTGAATCTTTTCAATTTTAGAAAATACCCAGATTTACCAAATGGTAAATCAACATAGAAATCATATTAGAAACGTAATATTACGTTTATTAGTAATTATTATGATTTATTATCATTATTATGACCTCCATTACAAGAAATAAAGCACATTTAAAGTTTATTTTGTTTTATTTTAATTCACGCCGAATCTTTCCCATTTCCGAAAGTACATAGATACAGAAAATAATAAATCAACATTAACAGTATATTACAAACATAATATTAATTTTATTAATAGTTATTATGATTTATTATCATGATTATTACTTCCAATGCAAGAAATAAGATACATATAAAGTTTATTTTATGTCTTTAATTCACGTATAATCTTGTCCCAATTTTCCGAAATACCCTGATTTACGAAACGATAAATCCAAATATAAATCATATTAGAAACCTAATATTACGTTTATTAGTAATTATTATGATTTATTATCATTATTATTACCTCCATTACAAGAAATAAAGCACATTTAAAGTTTATTTTATTTTCTTTTAATTAACGCTGAATCTTTCACATTTCCGAAAGTACATAGATACAGAAAATAATAAATCAACATTAACAGTATATTTCAAACATAATATTACGTTTATTAATAGTTATTATGATTTATTATCATTATTATTACTTCCAATGCAAGAAATAAGATACATATAAAGTTTATTTTATGTCTTTAATTCGTGTATAATCTTGTCCCAATTTTCCGAAATACCCTGATTTACGAAACGATAAATCAACATATAAATCATATTAGAAAATTAATATTACGTTTATTAATAGTTATTATGATTTGTTATCCTTATTATTATCTCCAATACAAGAAATAAAATACATATAAATTGTATTCTATGCCTTTTATTCACGTTGATTCATTCCTATTTTCAAAAGTTCACGGATAAACAAAATGATAATTCAACATAAACGGTATATTAGAAACACAATATTCTGTTAAACGTAATATTTGATGACAATAATTTTAGCTAATTCAGCCAAGATTATTGCGCCGCACATGCAGGCTTTAATGTAGTTTTATTCGAGGATTGAAATAAATCGTACACGGGAATTTAGGGTAATACTATGAACACTTGTGGTTTTATTCAATCTAAATACAAGAGTTGAGCGCCAGCTGAGCGAATTCGCAGAACGATTTTACAAGTATTCTACCGACACATAAAATTACTTATACAATAATCTAACTATGGTGAGCACGCGGTACGGTGGGAAACGGTAAATGGTCGGGAGGGGAAGAAGCTACTTCTCAGGGACGCGAATTCAAGTAATATCCGGCGACGAAATACACGTGGAAGGGCGGCGACGCGATGCTCGACACGCACGCGGCGCAAGGTTTACAAAAAAGCTATATTCGCGAGCGGAACGAGCGGTTTTGGTATTCGCACGGAGCTGATACAGGAAAACGAAGCGTCTATGTACGTGGCTCAGTACGAAGTGGACTCGTTGTCTCTTCGTTCCCGCGGCGCTACCCTCGGGTTTCGGTAGTGCGAACCGAGCTCGCCTGAGGGCGCAGCGCATGCTTTGGCGAGGGAGAAAGAGAAGTGAGAAGAAGGAAAGGGAGGCGTCTGCTTGCGGTGACGTCACGCTATGTGGCATGCAGTCGACGGCTTGCATACGGTGTTAGAGAGGACGTGGAAGGACGAGTGGCCAGGACGAGGAAGTGCGACGAGGGAGGCAGCAGGAATGGTATCTGGGCAACGGTGCCGTCGAAGGGGCACGAAGACGAGAGCTGCAAGGCCCAGGACCGCGAACTTGCAGCAGGAGCAGTGGGCACGGTTGACCTCGAAGAGGTTATGTTTACATACAGCTTCCTACTGCATTCATCCACTGCCACTATTATCAGGTGCAATTAGTGTTTAGTTTATCACTGTAATCTCTTCTTTAGTGTACCTGTGTACCTGAGGGACCACCCTGCCTCTGCAAACCCTCCAGACCAGGTAAGAGAGTTCCAATTTGATGTGCATGTCTGCTGTAGACTAACTCTTCTTTATATTTTCTAGGGTGTATGCTGCAGGTCTCCTTCATGTCTAGAGAAGCAGCCGCTCCGCCCAAGGTGGATCTATTCATGCTTTTCAAGGCATAAAATCAGGTGGGTATCATTCTAATACCATTTTACTTATATTCTCGGTTTCTAATCTCTTGTGTGTTACCTTAGGTTGGTTCGAAGGGACAGGAGTAAGGTGAGGAGACGCCAGGACATGCTCAGCGCGCCCCAGCCGAGACTAGCCAGCTCCCACCTATGCGAGGTTTTATGGGATGGCAGCTGCGCGTCCTCTTCAGCTGCTTCAGGGCATGAGAGCTCGCTTCCTCTGTGTCGACCAGGGGGATAGTGTATGTGTGTGTGTGCGTGTATAGTGAGTGAGATGGGTAGGTAATGTGCTGTCGTTCACATTGTGTATCGCACACAAAATGTGGTGTTACAAACTCCCCCCTACTAAACCGAAGCGCGGCTACGCGGTTCGCGGTTTACTAGGGACGTGCTCACTCGGTCCGCAACGAACTAACTTATATGCTAACCTAATCTATGCTAACCATTTGTTCTTACGCTTCTAACTAGGTAAATACTTAGCCTACGCAAAATGTATAATTTAACTTAAATACTTCATTTAGTCTCATTTCTTCTAGTTCTCTTGTTGAACATTATCTGTAAGTATTCCTTAGATGATACATTTAAATACCGATAATTACTTACATTATTCTGTACACGTAGTTAAATCGTGGGTAGTACGGTTGTGTCTAAAAGAAACTAATAACATGGATATATACAAAGTTATTCTTATAATCTAAATTCTTAAAGTCTAGATTTCCTAACTTAGTATGGGACACTTCATAATATTGTGCTTAGTAGAATAATATTCTATATAATCGTTAATACCAAATTTTTGTCCATGTAGCTGGCACTAGGTTACGTGCCGATTTTACTACGTACTAGTTACTTGTATCCAGTGAGTGAATGCTCGGTGCGTTCGCGTAACGAACCCACGCTCTAATATACGGTTGAAGTCCTTTAGCGAGGTAGTTAGAATCAGTCTTGGCAATCACACATGTCAGTCTTTTTTTTTTTTTTATATACCTTAATTTACTTTACACCACTTTATACCATGTACTCCATTTTACGTATGTATAATCCCTTACATTTCTAGGTTACGAAATATGATTGCAATATTTACAAGGAAGATTCGGTATTACGATAGGGGAGAATTAGTTTTGTAGGGCATTATTGACGATAAAGAAAAAGAAACAGGGTCGGTATTGGCGATAAGAGGCGTTCGGTGTTGACGATAGTAGGGGCTCAGTATTGCGAAAGGAAGGAGGTTGGTATTACGATAAAAAGTGTTCGGTATTGGTGATAGGAGGGATCAGTATTGCGGAAGGGAGGAGGTATTTCGATAAAAGGTATTCGGTATTGGCGATAGGAGGGATTTTTTTTTTTTTTTTAAGGGTTCCTTATTTTGAGGGTGAGGTAAAGTAGACAGTCGCTCCCGGCATCACCACCAACACCGGCTGAGAACCGTAGGTCCCTGGAGCTATTGTTGCCGCGGTAGGCACGGGCACAGATGTCGGCTCTGGGGCCGGTAGTGGTGTGGGGGCCGGTTCGGGTTCCGCCTGCTTACGAGTTGGTGGCTTACAGGGGAGATCAAGCGACTTCGCCTGCCCCAACGATGTTGTTCCCGAGCATCTCGGGCCAGTGTGCACGTCAACCGCATGCTGGCCGCACCGATAGCAGAATTTGTAACTCCTCCTTTATTTACATTGTGCATACCGGTGTCCCTCTTCATTGCAGTTCCAGCAAGATCCTTGAGATGACACGGAGGCCGAGTCATCTGGCTGATACGAGGCTGGGGGCTGGATCCTCAGGTCCATTAGGCTGGGGATGATCCTCTGTTCAGTGATCGCGGTCGACGCGAGCGGTACTGGGCTGGGCTGAGTTCCCTTCACAAAATTAATTGGTCCCACCGGCATTATTAAGGGTTCCTGCTCTGCTCCGACCTGCTCCCTGAGGCTCCATCCTTTCTCAATCAGCAACTCCTTCTGCGATTTGGTTTGGGTTGACACTGCTCCGTTGTATGTGATCTCATCACCCCGCAGAATGCGCACCTGTCCCTTGTTAGGGTCGTTTACTACTCTAATAATCTCTTTGGCACATTTGGGTTTGGGTTTACGATAGGAGGGGGGGTTCGATGGGTATCGCGCGATAGGAGGGTAGGTTTTCCTCGGATGGGAGGGTATCGGCGGGTATTTATCCTCATCCGGTTCTTGGGGCTGTTCAGCTTGTCGTGTTGAGCGGTTGGCTCGGGTGGTGTCTAATGTTGGTGCCCTGAACACCGTCAACGTTTTGCAAGGGTCAAAGGGGCACGCGGTTCGATATTTCCGTTCCCCGTACGACCCTTTTGGGATGGCCCCCTTTAAGCGGTCAATTTGAGCTACCGGTTTCCTTAATCTGTACGACCCTGAGAAGGGGTCGTATAGTAGCTCTGGTTCCTCCAGGGCTACTGTCTTCACCGGTTTCTCAATCACCGCCCGCGGGGTGCCACCTCCCCCGAAACGAAACCTCGACCCGCTGGTCGGGGTGAGGAGGTCAGGACGACTCTTCTTGGGCCGACCGCGCCCTCGCCGGCCTGCTTGCGGTTCTGGAGCCAGGCTCCCCTGCCGATTCCTGGTCGGTCGAGAGCCGTCGCCGGCTTGTCCGGTTTCCCTGCTTTGGCCAATGCTCTTCGTCGGCCGATTGAGGAGATTGTAGCGCGAACGCCTCTCTCCGCCGGTGCTGTCCCGGGCCGAGTCTCGGCCATTCGGGGTAGCTTATATCCGCGGCCTTTTTCCATGCTCTGCATCCTGGTCACTGAAGCTGTTATCTGTTGGAGGAATAGGCTGTTGTGAGGGAACTGAGTAAAATTTTAGGTCTGAAATATGCACTTTCGCTCTTTTCTGACTATTAACGTCCTGCAGTTGATACACGACTGGTGACAATACTTTTTCAATTTTTAATGGACCCACAAACTTTGGAGCGAGCTTCGCTGCAAAGTTATCTGCTGCCGAAGACAGCACTTGGTTACGATGGAGTACAAGGTCTCCCACGTTAAGAGTGATATCTCTACGATTTTTATTGTAACACCGTGCTTGTCTATCACTTGCTTTTCTCAAGTGTTTCCTAACGAAGTCGTGTATTGCTTCACTCTCTCCGCCCATGCTACGGAATTTGGGGAACTAGGAGTTTGAGGATTTTCTAGGAATTGTTTAAGGGTTTTGGATTGCCACGGGTTCCTATCAAAGTTTAAAAATGCAGGTGTCAATAGTGTTGATGAGTGCACCGCGGTGTTAACGGCAAATGCGAATTCATTTAGGTGAATGTCCCAATTATGATGATCTTCTTTTACAAAGATCGAGATCATTTGCTTAATAGTGCGATTACTACGCTCAACAGGGTTTGAGCGTGGTAAGGAGCTATCGTCGTTTGGATAATGCCTAATTCATCCAGTTTTGACGTCATAAGCTTATTCGAAAATTCTGTTCCGTTATCGGTTACGAAAAATTATCAGTTCCTCGAAAGCTTTTACTATGCATTTAGCGTTAGCTTTCCTAAGAGGTCTGATTTCAACGTATTTCGTAAATAGGTCTTTAAATACTACAACATAAAGACATTGCCCTTTAATATTTGACAATGGGCCCATGACATCAGCTGCTACTATTTCCCAAGGTCCTTCTATTTTTCTTTGAGTCATAAGTCCCATTGGTGCCTGTTGGGGAACCTTATACATTTGGCAATCTGGGCATTTTTTTATATAACGAATAACATCCTTTTTGATCTTAGGCCAGAAATATGATTGGTGAAGCCGATGGTAGGTTTTATCGACTCCCATGTGCCTTGATTGTGGTGTGTGGTGACATTCGAACAGAGCTCTTTCTCTATCGAACTCTGGAACTACAAGTTTCCAACTGTCTAAGTCGGTTACGATCGAATCAATAATGAGGTTGGGACGGTGTTTGTAAAGGCATTTATTTACAATTTTCCAGTCCGGATATTTTCCCGGATTTTTCTTTACCAGCTTTATGCGATTGGTATGCCAGCTATCCATATCTAATAGTCCCGTTGTTGCTAAGCAACAAACCTCGTCAAACGAACGAGACAGCGCATCAGGTACTTTATGGAGTGCTTGAGGTGTATAATCTCTATGTTGTAACCTTGAAGAGCTGTGGCCCATCTGGCTAACCTGCCAGCTGGGTCTTTTAAATTTTGCAGCCAGGTGAGGCTACTGTGGTCGGTAATGACAGTAAATTTTTCGCCTAGGAGATATCCTCGAAATTTGTCTACTGCCCATATTACAGTCAGACATTCTTGTTCTGTTGGCGTAGACGCTAGGGTGCTCTTCTCCCTAGATTATTTGGGTGAGCACTGCCCCTAAAGCGTAGCTGCTGCTATCTGTTTGTAGGCAGAACGGTAGATTGGGGTCTGGTCGGGCTAAGACTGGGGCTTCGGTCAGAAGTATTAACAATTTTTCGAAGGCTTGTTGTTGATCTTCTCCCCAGGTCCAAGGGACATTTTTCTTCAACAGTTCGGTAAGGGGGATTTTTATTTCAGCAAGGTTTTTAATAAAGCGAGCATACCATACTACCATACCGAGGAATCGGCGAAATTGTTTTAGGTTTCGAGGTGGGGCATAGTTTAGAATGGGGGCAATCTTGTCTGGGTCTGTTTGGAGTCCTTCCCTGTTGATGACGTAACCCAGGTATTTAACTTCCAAGCAGCAGAACTCTGACTTTTCTCGGTTGATTTCTAAATTGGCATCTCGCAGTTTTTTCAACACTTTTTCCAGCCAATATAGATGCTCTTCGAACGTGTTTGTGGCTATGATTATATCATCCATGTATACGAAAACATGGGGTCGCCATTCTGGATCAAAGAGGGCGTCCATGGCAGTTTGAAAACTTGCTGGGGCGTTGAAGACGCCATACGGAAGTCTTGTGAACTAGAATAGCCCTTTTCCAGGTAGTCCAAATACTGTGTACTCTTTACTATTTGTTGCAAGAGGGATCTGGTGATACGCGTGACTTAAGTCTATTTTCGAGAGGAATTTGGTGTTTCTTAGATTGTCTAGTAACATGTCCATGTGGGGTATGGGGTAAGCGCTTTTTCTTGTAACGCCATTTAGTGCTCGGTACAATTACGGGACAACTACTCAAAGCGCTTTCTGAGGGTTCGATAATTCCCTCTGCTAGGAGACGATCAACCTCAGCGTGGGCAGCGGCTAAAAGTTTTGGAGAGATTCTACGAATACGTTGTTTTATCGGACTACAACCTTATACAATTATTTCATGAGATTTTATCTTATCTACTCCAGGGATTTCGTCCAGTGGTGGAATGGTGAGATCGAATATAAGTTTATCTAGTCTTTGTTGTTGTTTTCCCGATAAGTCGGAGGTCCCTCCGATTGCTGCCGTTGCCATGATTGCTCCCGTATCCTGATTTTTCGGATGAAATTTTCTCACTACTGCTTTGTCCGTGTGCCAAGTTCGATGTTCGTGGTCTATCGTCATCTTCAGCAGTGACAATAGGTCCATGCCCAGTATGATGTCGTAGGTCATTGTTTTTGATACTCTGATGTCCGCGGGTGTTTCTTTACCTTCGAGGTGGAATGTAAATTTTGTAATACCCTCGATTTTTTCTAATTCGCCGTTTGGAATCAGCATGTATCCGGTCTGGATTATTATTTCAGTCCCTATCTGTCTCACCGCTTCTATCCCTATGAAGGAGGCAACTGCTCCATTATCTACGAGTGCAGGGAAGACTTTTCCTGCTATATCGATATTGAGGTACAGACGATTATCATAGCTTCCTACTGGACCAATAGGCATCCGTATGTTCTTTCCAGAACCTGAGTTGACCAGGCCTGAAGCCTTTGATGTTGTTTTTGGCGTGAGTATTTGGGCCTGCCCGAGTTTAGAGGTTAACCTGTCCCTTACTGTTTCCCTCTTTGCTCGTTTCCCGCATTTGGTCTACATCTTGGACACGTACGTATCGTTACGCCACGAATACCACATTTATAGCAGATGTTTCCTGTCTTTTTCGGACAGTCTGCTGTCCAATGGCCTGTGTCTTTGCAAACCCAACATGGGTATACTTTTCCAGTTGTCGGATTTTCCTTACTTGATTTTAGGGGTTGGGTGGACTCGTTATTGTCGGTAGGTTTCGTGTTTTGGGGTTTTCGGGGAGGCGGTAGGGGGGTTTTGTTAGTATTGCCATTGTCCCAGTTTTTTTGTTTCGATATGCCTGATGTGAGTTCGACATCTTGTTTCCGTGTGAACTCGACCAATTGGCCGGTTTTTGATTTTACGATGTTGTCGACAGCTGCAACTTCATTAGTGTCTTCTTCGTCTGTTGAATCGCTGTATTGTTGTACCGTTTCGATAGCGGCAATGCGGTTTTTTCTCGGGGGTGGTCGATAAGCTAATTGAGGGCACAACGAATGTTCAGGTGGTGGTGGGAGTCTATATTTCTTCTTCCAATCCGTTCGCATCTCTTCTTGTTGTCCCATGGCCTGCAATTCTTCAAACGTATTGAATTGATATCTATTTATCTTGGTGAAATAATCCTCATGTAGGTTGCGATAAGTTCTATCCAATTGAGCTATGAGGGTCATTGGGGGGATGCATTGATTCATCAATGCTCGGATATTTGCGATGAACGTAGCAATTGATTCTTCGGGTCCTTGCGATCTTGACCTAATATCATCTTCTAATTGTAATTGGAAATCTGGTCTGCCATATTGTTGTCTTATGGCATGTTTGAATTCCTCCAATGTTCGCCAGTTCTGTAGCAATGGGCGTGCCCAATACAAAGCTTGGTCTTTTAAAATAATGGGAATCATTTTCAAGATGTCCTGATCGGACATGTTACAGCTTCTCCGGCAATCGTCTATTCGGGAGAGGAATTCCCATAGATCTGTTTTTGGTTCTCCATTAAAGCTTACATTATACTTTTGTATCAGACTGGCTACTCTAGTTTCGCGCTGGAACGAGGAATCATTATTCGAGTTCTGAGGACGTACTCGCTCAGGATTGTCAAGAAGCATTTGACCGTATGGCAAGGTGTTCGATGTATTGTAAGAGTATCCTCCTTGGGGAATACCATGCCTAAGGGGAAACTATGAGAAGGGGTAATACCAATATAGATTACTGGATATTGGGACTTGGGTGTTTGGGTTCACTAATGGATAGCCTACGAGGTTAGGTGGTAAATGTGGGTTATTTGTAGAAGTTACTGCATTCCCTGTGTACGACGAATTATCGGGGTATATTGTACTGCTTGGCAATGTTTGGGACCTGTCCAAGCCGTTATTGTGGACATCTTGGCAAGGAAGTGAAGGGTTCCTAGTCTGTGGGATGGGTGCAGTACTTGGTTGCGATAAATTTAAATTTTGCGAGTTCGAATCCGATGGAATTTGCGAGTAATTAGGTGGTATGGTTTGATGGGTGGATGTATGTTTCACTGCCTGTTGGTGATGATTAAATTGGTCGGTAGAGCGTGGTGCTGATTGTAATGGTTGTGTAGATTGCGGGGTATGGTACATTGGTGTTTGTGGTATCGAATTATCGATATACGAATATTGGTAACTTTGGGCGGCAGTCTGAGTCTGTTGGCGTAGCGGATGAGATGTTTGATTGGTATGGGGTGGGTACATTGGTGTGGGTAGGGATGTTTGTACGGTAGGGATAGTATTTGTTTGTGCAAGTTGGTGCGTGTGAAAAGTGGGGTATATTGGTGTTTGTCAAAGTGGGAGGGTTTGGGCGGTAGGGTAGGTCGGTTCTTGTGAAGGTTGGGGGGTTTGGAAGGTAGGGTTGTTCGGCGGTATCTGTGTTGGTACGGTAGGGTTGTTCGGTATTTGTTTAGGTTGGGAGGTTTGGACAGAATGGTAGTTCGGTATTTGTGGCTGTTGGGGAATCTGGATGGTCGAGTAGGTCGTTATTTGTGGAGATTGTGGAGTTTGGACTGTAGGATTGTTCGGTATCTGTGTAGGTTGAGAGGTTTGGACGGTAGGGTAGTTAGGTATTTGTGGCTGTTGGGGAATCTGGATGGTAGGGTATGATGGTATTTGTTGGGGGTTGGGTTGTTTATGCAGTGTGGTAGGTAGGTATTTGTGAGGGTTGGGAGGTTTGGATGGTAGAGTATGGTGACATTTGTGGGGGTTGGGGGGTTTGGTAGGTAGGGTAATTAGTTATTTGTGTAGGTTGTGCGGGGTTGGCGGTGGGGTTGGTCGGTATTTGTGGATATTGAGGGGTTGGTTCGGTAGTGTAGTTCACTGTTTGTGAAAGTTGGGTGGTTTGTACGGTAGGATATGTATCTTGTGTTAGGTTCATTGGTGGATTATGGGTATATAGCGTAGAGTTGCTTAATGGTGCAGCTATGGGTGGGGAATTGGGCGAAATGTTTCCCATTGCTCCTCTGGTATGTTCTTGCATGCTAGCTGCCTGTAAAGGTGGAAATTGAGTCCCCCCAAGATTTAGGTTCGCCTGCAAATATTGTAAGTTGTAGTTTGTCGAAGCCGGATCCACGTTGTTATCGCCTATCGGGTGAGCCGGATCTACATTGTTACCGACTGTCGGATGATTTGGGTTTTCTCTTAATGAATCTCTGCCCCTTGTTGCTGTTCTTGTATAGCCCCGTCCCCCGTTGCTCCTACTGGATCTAATGGTGTAGTCGGTGTAGTGCCATCATCATCTGTACTGTTTTTCGGTTCACCTGATTAGCCAATAGTGGACAATTCTTGGGAGCTGATCCTGGCTAGCTGAGTCGGTAGAGCATGATACTCTTAATCTCAAGGTCGTGGGTTCATGCCCCACGTTGGGCGCCAATTTTATGACAATAATTTTAGCTAATTCAGCCAAGATTATTGCGCCGCACATGCAGGCTTTAACGTAGTTTTATTCGAGGATTGAAATAAATCGTACACGGGAATTTAGGGTAATACTATGAACGCTTGTGTTTTTATTCAATCTAAATACAAGAGTTGAGCGCCAGCTGCGCGAATTCGCAGAACGATTTTACAAGTATTCTACCGACACATAAAATAGCTTATACAATAAACTAACTATGGTGAGCACGCGGTACGGTGGGAAACGGTAAATCGTCGGGAGGGGAAGAAGCTACTTCTTAGGAACGCGAATTCAAGTAATATCCGACGACGAAATACACGTGGAAGGGCGGCGTCGCGATGCTCGACACGCACGCGGCGGAAGCTTTACAAAAAATTACCTATATAAATATATATGTATATATGGGTATACACTAAGCACAATAGTGATCTGTGCAACGTACTCTTTTATTCGAATCTGGTGTGGCCACCTTCGACGATACAAGTTGTTCGGCACACACGGTAAACGGTTTATATATAGCTATATTCGCGAGCGGAACGAGCGGTTTTGGTATTCGCACGGAGTTGATACAGGAAAACGAAGCGTCTATGTACGTGGCTCAGTACGAAGTGGACTCGTTGTCCCTTCGTTCCCGCGGTGCTACCCTCGGGTTTCTGTAGTGTGGACCGAGCCCGCCTGAGGGCGCAGCGCATGCTTTGGCGAGGGAGAAAGAGAAGTGAGAAGGAGGAAAGGGAGGCGTCTGCTCACGGTGATGTCACGCTATGTGGCATGCAGTCGACGCCTTGCAGATGGTGTTGGAGAGGACGAGGAAGTGCGACGAAGGATGCAGCAGGAGGGGTATCTGGGCAACGGTGCCGTCGAAGGGGCACGAAGACAAGAGCTGCAAGGCCCAGGACGGCGAAATTGCAACAGGAAAATAGAGCACGGTTAACCTCGAAGAGGTTATGTTTACATACAGCTTCCTACTGCATTCATCCACTGCCACTATTATCAAGTGAGATTAGTGTTTAGTTTATCACTGTAATCTCTTCTTACTAAAACTGTGTTGTTTCTGGGTGTCTGGCGAGTGTTATTAACACATATTACATATTATGTCTTTAATTCACGTTGAATGTTTCCCATTTTGGGAAATTCCCAGATTTACGATAAAAAGAAATGATAAAGCAAGACAGAAATCATGTTACAAACATAATAATATTTTGATTAATAGTTATTATAATTTATTATCATTATTATTACCTTTAATGCAAGCTATAAAATACATTTGTAGATTATTTTATATCTTTAATTCACGTTGAATCTTTTCAATTTTAGAAAATACCCAGAATTACCAAATGGTAAATCAACATAGAAATCATATTAGAAAGCTAATATTACGCTTATTAGTAATTATTATGATTTATTATCATTATTATTACCTCCATTACAAGAAATAAAGCACATTTAAAGTTTATTTTATTTTCTTTCAATTCACGCTGAATCTTTCCCATTTCCGAAAGTACACAGCTACAGAAAATGATAAAGCAACATTAACAGTATATTACAAACATAATATTACGTTTATTAATAGTTATTATGATTTATTATCATTATTATTACTTTCAATGCAATAAATAACATGCATATAAAGTTTATTTTATTTTCTTTTAATTTACGCTGAATCATTCCCATTTGCAAAAGTTCACGGATAAACAAAATGATAAATCAACATAAACGGTGTATTAGAAACACAATATTCTGTTAATCGTAATATTTCATAATCTATTATTATAATTTCTGCATATAGTGCAAGAAATAAAGCACATTTAAAGTTTATTTTATTTTCTTTTAATTCACGCTGAATCTTTCCCATTTCCGAAAGTACACAGATACAGAAAATAATAAATTAACTTTAACAGTATATTACAAACATAATATTACGTTTATTAATAGTTATTATGATTGATTATCATTATTATTACTTCCAATGCAAGAAATAAGATACAAATAAAGTTTATTTTATGTCTTTAATTCACGCATAATCTTGTCCCAATTTTCCGAAATACCCTGATTTACGAAACGATAAATCAAAATAGAAATCATATTAGAAAGGTAATATTACGATTATTAGTAATTATTATGATTAATAATCATTATTATTACTTCCATTACAAGAAATAAAACACATTTAAAGTTTATTTTATTTTCTTTTAATTTACGCTGAATCATTCCCATTTGCAAAAGTTCACGGATAAACAAAATGATAAATCAACATAAACGGTATATTAGAAACACAATGCCAAGTGTCAGATCAAGCCACAAAATTTAAAGTGGTCTTCAACGCTTCCTGTTGTGTGGGTAATGGACCCTCGCTCAATGACTGTCTGCACACAGGACCACCTCTATAATCCGATCTCATCATAGTTATCTGCAGGTGGAGGCTGCTCCTCATTTTCGCTGGGATAGACATCGAGAAAATGTACCGTCAGATTCTCGTGGACCTTGAGGACGTTGATCTCCAACGCATTGTATGACAAGAGCTAGGCGGCAGCGAGAGGCATTTTCAACTTCTAACAGTAACTTACGGAGTTAATTTTTCTCCCTTTCTCGCGCTTAGAGTACTTAAGCAACTAGCATGCGACGAGGCCTGGAGGTTCCCCAATGCCGCTCGGATAATTGCAGACTCTTCTTACGTCGATGACATACTCTTCGGGGCCGACGACGTCCCAACCGCACGGCAGCTGAGAGATGAGGTCATCGGTCTCGTGGCAGCGGGCGCTTTTCGGTTACACAAGTGAACGTCCAGTCACCCCCACAGGAACTTCTCCACAGATCATCCGATCAAAACCCTCGGCATCTCATGGGATCCCACAAGCGACGAGCTACGGTACAAGAGTCCCCAGCCGACAAATCCTACCGTGATGTCCAAGAGAGCTGCGCTCTCAGTCATCGCACGTTTTTTGATCCCCTCGGTTGGGCCAGCCCTGTCATCATCACCGCTAAGATTCTGGTACAGGACATGTGGCGTGCCAGGCTAGGTTGGGACGAGGAGCTCTCGCCCGCTCTAAGTGCGCGCTGGCAAACCTTCGTCGATAACCTCCCCGCAGTGTCGCAGATCCGGATTCTGAGGTGGCTCGGTGCCACCTCAACAAGTGCATTGGAGCTGCACGGGTTTGCGGACGCCAGTAAAGCAGCCTATGCGGTGGTAGTGTACATAACGACCGGTGACAGTTTAGAGCAACGTCCCGTTCGGCTCCTCGCCTCAAAGTCTCGAGTGGCACCAGTGAAGACGCAGACAATTCCCAGGTTGGAGCTATGCGCTGCAGTCCTTCTCGCTGAGCTGCTCGACAAACTCAGGAACGGGCTCGGAGAGCAAGTGAGAGCCGTGCACGTGTGGTCGGACTCGACCGTCACACTCGCGTGGATAAGCGCAGCCCCATCTCGCTGGGAAGTGTTCGATACGAACCGAGTGTCGCGGATCCAACAGCTGCTCCATAATGCTACCTGGATGCACGTCCCTTCCGAAGACAATCGCCCGATGTCTTCGACTTCCGCTGTTGATTAGGCCTGGAGGAAGAGCGTCCATCGCAAGCTCCATCGCCGTCACCGAGTTGAACAAGGCCTTCTACGTTTGTGTGCGATACGTTCAAAGCAATAACTTTCAGGACGAGATCGCGGCACTCCGTCGCGGCCAGGCCTTAGGACGAAGAAACCGCCTTTCACCGCTGTCTCCCTTTCTTGACGCGGAAGGCATATTGCGAATTGGAGGGAGGCTTCAGCATGCGCGGTTGCCGTGTGATCAGCGCCATCCAGTTACACTACCAAAGAACCTAGTACGTCTGGTAATTGACCGGGCCCATAAGATGGCGCTGCACAGCGGACATTCTTTAACGTACGCGTACGCGATGCGTACGGCCTGGATCATTGGCGGGCGAGCACAAGCCCGCGCCTACATCAGCCATTTTGGCAGCCATCTTGCATCGACGGCGCTGCAGGCGGCTATATAAGAAGCAGCGTGGCGGCGCTGGAGTTAGTCGGCTTCTAGCTTTCGAGCAGTCAACATTTCTCTCACTGCGCGCCCCGCTCCGTCGGAACACTGCTTTGCGCAGGTGCGCGACGCTATCTTGACCGCTATCCTGCATCGACAGCGCTGCGAGTGGCTATATAAGGAGCCGCGCGGCGGCGCGCAGTTCAGTTATCATTAAACTGTCGAGTGGTCGGCACTGCTCTCACCGATCGTCCATCTCCAATCAACGGCGACGCGGCGACTCCTGGGCCAGTTCATCTCCGGCGTTTCAGCGGTCAACGGAGCCAACTGCTGCTCGTCTCGAGTGTGGACTGTGACTGCGCGTACGCGCATCGACTTTGCCAGTTTTAGTGAAGTGTCAGTGTTATAGTTAACTGTCACGCAACACGGACCGCGCAATCGGGTGACATAGCACGGGACCGTGTTTCAAGGTGGCACTACGTTCGCTCGGCAGGGCGAGCGGAGCCGAACGTACCACCGAACCCACGAGTGACACGTCAGCAGAGAGAGTCTTTGTCTATTCAGTTATTCAGTCTTTGTTTATTATGCCTTGTTAATATTCATTTAAAATAAAGCTGCATTTCGTTCTACATATGGCTCATGGTTTTATCACCTTCCCAATCCGGCGTCTTTGTTCGTGATTGAATAATCACGGTTTATATGATCCGGTATGCTTGGTGGCAATCCGAAACTATCGAAATGCATAGCTTCGCAATACTTATTAATGTATATAGCAACCCAGTGCATGCTAGATCTCGTATGATCGTTAGTATTTACAACAAACGCGGTCGGTCTCGTCCACCGTTTGGAAATTTGATCTGCTGGAAATACGCCTACAGTGTGCGAACGGATTCGGGAAATGTTTTTCAATATTTGCAAGGCTGTCCATTACAAATCTCGGCAGGGTTCTTACAATTTTGAAAAACACGCGTAAACAACCACGACTTTAGTCGATGAACGTTATTTATAGCGCAACGGTAATTTTTGTAACAAGGTTTGACAGCGTGATGCATGCAATGCACGTCGGATGATAACTGATTAAAAGTCGGGCATTCTCTTTCGTATTCTAGATTGAAAATTTGACGAGCGATAATTTTATTGCAAAACTAGCCATTTATCGTTGCCTCTAACGTATATTTTTCGCACGCTTTTCGAAAATTCTCTTAAAATTTTCTGAATAACCGATAAAGGTACCTTTCCGTCAAAATAGTCAAGTCCGCGATGATGCTGGGTGAGCCAATCTTTCTGTTTCCGAATGTCCTCGCTTAATTGATCAATCGATCAATCAATCGGAGTCACTAACCAGTGGCTACTGAAGTTGTCATTAAGAGCTACTACGGCAACTTCCTTTGGTATATTTTTATATTTCACGCCTTTAAAAAACTGAATATCAATTATCACATCCATGTTTTATATAGCAATAAAACATAATTTAACAGCATTTTAATGTACGCTGTGTAAGCGTATGCATTTGTCGGCGATGATACAAGTTTTTGATTGAAAAGCACATCCACTTGATTGAACATCGAATGCATGAAATTATTAATAGGGCCCGTTTTGGCTTTTGCGCTTTTGAACGCTGCTTTATCTGCATCTGCTAGATCGTCCTCAGTCACGCTGTATCTTAAACTGAAGGCTGAGTATCGTGTGAGCAAGATCAATTATTCATCGCTATTGCCTGGGAAAACAAATTCTATAGGTGAGTCATCCGCCAATGACGATATTGGTTTGTATTGTATCCAATGTGAGCTCTCGATATTTGTCTGGGTCAGAGGAACCTCAAACAATAACAGCTCCGACTTTAAACATTCGCAAGAGTGGGTATGTAAGAAAGCCATATCAAAAATATGTGTCGTCGTTCTTCTAGTCGTCTTCTTCTTCTTCTTCTTCTTCTTCTTTTTATGCGTTGTTTGATTTTTTTTCCTTCTACCTCTTTTTGTCACACCACCACCATTTATTTTGCGTTTTTTCGCGCCATTCTTCCTTTTACTCACAGTGACGGGACCACCGAGCAATTGCATCTGAGACGGATTCCCGTAGCGCGACATTTTATATCCTGACCCCTCCATCAACTTGTCTAACTTCTCCTCAGCCTTTCTTTTGAGAACTGCACCGAATTCTCTGGTACGATTGCGACATCCGACACCATGTTTATACCTGCGCGCACAGCCTCCTCGCAAATAGACCTTGAACCCCGCGTGATGAGTGTTTTAAATCTTTTAAAAAATACACAGGAGGTTGGCGAGTTAGTGAGATGTGAGTAACCTCAAAAATCTCCAAAGTCCACCCACCTACGGCTTAAAAAGTTTATCCACGGTCGCGTACGCAGCTGGATACGGCGGGGTGTAATACAGTTATTCAAAATTTTCACTGATTGTTCACCTTTTCTCTCTTGACTTTCTCTTTTCTATTCTTTTTAATCTGAACTTTAAACTTTTTTTGTCCTTTTTTGACTTCCTGTTCACTTTGCTTTTATTTTGACGTTTTTTTAATTGCACACTTGATACGCGAAAAGAATTTCTCAAAGTTTATCTTGCTAACCATGCAGCAAGCTGTCATCATTGACAGTGTTCGCGAGAAGGCATATTCTGCCAAAAAGCGATCGGCTTTGAGTCGATCTTCTTTTTTGTCGGAAAAGATTAGATCGTGTTCACGACACGCATCGTCCAACGGATTGATCCCGACTTCGCTGCGTTCGATGCGTTCTGCCAATTAAGTACCCGGTCCGCAAAATCTGTAACCAGGTACGTGCATTTCGAACGGTAATAGATCAATCATGGCGTCCAATGCACTATTTTTTTCTTCCAAACCATGCCGTTCTACTACTTTTGTCTTCTTCTTCTTTACCGGATGCCTCTTCTTCTTCGGATCGAACTGGCCACTCAGTCGATGCCATGACGTAACCTGTACACCGGGTGCTGCAACTCTCTTCTTTTTCTTTCTAACACACTCCTTGGTAGTCTTTCGTTTTCGATTATCTTCCGACTCCTCCTGCTCGATGTCCTCCGCGCTACTGACGGCGTCGCGAGTAAACGATCCGTTGTTGCTGGGACCAGCAGTAGCATCAGCAGCAGCAGCAGCAGCAGCAGCTGGCTCGTGTCGTGGCGCATGAAATGTATCAGCAGAGCCATCTAGCGTAGAATGTTTTGGAGGGAGTAAAATCACAAAGCCACCTGGTGGTTGCGTACGAGAAACTACGTTATCCCAAACTCGTTTGTTATCGATGAATTCGCGGGGGATAAACGATTCGCGTAGAGCAATATCAAATTATGTTAGCACCGCGTATACAAACGCCACCTATCGTCACAGCACCATGGGTATCTCAGTTAATGTTACCACTGGCCCGTAAGCGTCGCCTAACTTGACCAGCTTTCTTTCTACACTTTTCGGGTACACTCTCAACTATACTCGCGTCGATTCGATCCTCTTCTTCGATTCGCTCCAGATCCGACGTAACCCCGTCGTCGTCGTCATCATCGTCATTTTGCGGCTGCTGCTGCTGTTGCTGCTGGTGTTGCTGGTGGTGCTGCTGCTGCTCATTGTATACAGGTAAACTTTTCTTTCTCAAATTATCCGTTCCATCACGAGCACCACTACTGCTCTTGGTATCTTTGAAATGAAGATATAGTTGCAGAACAGAACGGTATCGCGCCCACTTTTTCCGCTCGTCCTTGCAAGGAGTCGAATTTAGTATTTCGTTAATTTCTGCATCCAGTCTAGTCATTACGGTACCTGGTGTCTGTACAGACTTTAACGTGTATCCACCACCACCTCCACCTCCTCTTCCTCCTCCGTTTGCCAGAACACTTTGCAAACGATGCACGTTTTCCTGCGACACAAGTACCATCTTTACGCAAATATGTCTAACCAATTTTGCATCAGCCGTTTGCAAGAGGGCCTTTCGCTGTTTTTCGTTCAGATGATAGAGAGCCTTCAAAATACAGGTCTCTTTGTGCGCAAAGGACTGCCTCTTTTGCTGATGCTGCTGCTGCGCTGCGATGGATCCATTACAGAGACTCGAACGGCACGTGATTCGATGTATTACTGCTGTTGATTTTTTGTTTGTTGCGTGACACGTAGACGTAGTCATCCGGAAAGATACAGGTGCGAAATCGACAATTGTCGGGTGTGTTCTGTTTCAAGTCTAGCAAGAGGTAACCGCACGGTTTCGAAGTGGCGTCCCAGTAGGCTTCCTGCAAAAATCGTGGATCCTCCAGACACAGTTGACGCGAGAGATGCTGTATCTGAGATTTATCGCGTAAATTCCTGAATACAACAATATATTGCGCGTTCAAATATATATCGCGTTGGCTTTTACCCTGATGAAAGACGTTCTGAGTAATGAATATTACCGAGAGTGAATGATGATGGGACGCCTTTAAAAAAATGTCGACTATAGTTCCACTGGACGACGACTCGCACATCAAGTCGTCGATGATCACTAGCTTGGGTCTCGGATCGCCGGCGTAGTCGCTATTTTGCGGCAGACCCTCGCGAAATTCAACGTTCTTGCCGAGATCACGGTAGCCCACTTGCCACTCTGAGTAATAGACAAAGATTCGTTCGATTCGCGTGTCGCACATACGATCCAGATCACGTAGAAACTTTTTCACAAACACAGTTTTACCGCATCCTGCGGGGCCGCACAGCATAGATGTAAACGGATGCTTCCATCGCACGATCATAACTGGAACTGAAGCTATCGTATGCCCCTTCCTCTGCCGAGGAGCTCGTAGCCCCCGGTGGGGGTCCCGCGTGCGCCCGCTCACGAGACCGTGAGCGCTATGACGAGGCTCGCTCTGCGCGGTCAATCAGCTCAGTGGTGACGCGACGGCCGGTCAATCAGCTCAGTGATGGTGCGGCGATCGTCCAATCAGCTTCTTCATCCATTCAGCTTTTTTCGTCGCGGCCAATCAGCTTGTTACGCCGCGGTCAATATACTCAGTGGTGACTCAGCGCTCGATCAATCAACTTTTGCCACTCGACGCGCCGCCACAAGCAATCAACTCGGTTTGTATAAATTATTTTTCCGCTAGTAGCGACATCTATGGGGGTGGGTTTCGTTGAATTTCACTGTAACTCGTCAGTCGTCGTAGGAGAGCTCTTGAAGCCGTACGGGTAACTCCGGTTAAACGCTACGAATCTTCGCTTGCCGTTCACCGGTTTGCACGTTTTTGTCTCATTTTGCGTTATTACATCGTGAAACTCTATTCTACGAATAGTGGAATTAGACAACATTACTTCGATGTGTGGAGACATTATCATTTCTCGGATCGAATCGAAATTGATTTGCTGACTGTTGGCGTAGTTCAGTCGGATACCTTTCTCTTTGCACACACACTCTTCTTCCTAGTTTGGTTTTCTACACTTGTACGCGTAAAACTTTGGACCGCCCGACAAAAACGTCGTGATGTAAGTACCGAGACCCCTGTCGGCTAGTTCGTTCGTCAGACTGCCCAGTGACGTACCGATTGGTAACTCGTGGTCACTTTTTCTAACGTAAAAAACCGAATCAGTGTCATAATAAAGGGCCCGAGCCCCAAAGCATGCAGATACTCAAACAGTTTTAGACGTGCTTGTGCTGTGGTGAAGGCAGCAATGACCACGTTTGCCGCTGGCGACGGTATCGACGACGACGACGACGACCATGTCAAAGGTTCGTCTTGGTAACACCAATGGAAGTAGAGGGTATCATCGCTGACGGGCAATATACCATGGACCTCCACTTCTGCACTGGTAAGTAACCCCGTTAAGATTTCTGCACTCTTTACCACGACTGTTTTTTTAAATTCTCGAGTTGACCAAACTTTCCCCATAAAGAATACAGGTTTGTGACAGACCTGAAACCGGCGTTAAAAAAAAATTTCGTCTTTGCTCAAACTTATACCCGCGACGCATTCCAGCTCTCTTACGTATGCTTCTTTGTTCACTTCCGTGATACAGTCGGACGGATATCCTGACGCAGCCACTTTTTGAGCAAAAAACTAGCGACGACGACGACGGGGTTACGTCGGATCTGGAGCGAATCGAAGAAGAGGATCGAATCGACGCGAGTATCGTTGAGAGTGTACCCGCCAAGTTTAGAAAAAAAGCTGGTCAAGTTGTGCGACGCTTACGGGCCAGTGGTAATATTAACTGAGATACTCATGGTGCTGTGACAATAGGTGGCGTTTGAATACGCGGTGCTAACATAATTTGATATTGCTCTACGCGAATCGTTTATCCCCCGCGAATTCATCGATAACAAACGAGTTTGGGATAACGTAGTTTCTCGTACGCCACCACCAGGTGGCTTTGTGATTTTACTCCCTCCAAAACATTCTACGCTAGATGGCTCTGCTGATACATTTCATGCGCCACGACACTGGTCCCAGCAACAACGGATCGTTTACTCGCGACGCCGTCAGTAGCGCGGAGGACACCGAGCAGGAGGAGTCGGAAGATAATCGAAAACGAAAGACTACCAAGGAGTGTGTTAGAAAGAAAAAGAAGAGAGTTGCAGCACCCGGTGTACAGGTTACGTCATGGCATCGACTGAGTGGCCAGTTCGATCCGAAGAAGAAGAGGCATCCGGTAAAGAAGAAGACAAAAGTAGTAGAACGGCATGGTTTGGAAGAAAAAAATAGTGCATTGGACGCCATGATTGATCTATTACCGTTCGAAATGCACGTACCTGGTTACAGATTTTGCGGACCGGGTACTTAATTGGCAGAACGCATCGAACGCAGCGAAGTCGGGATCAATCCGTTGGACGATGCGTGTCGTGAACACGATCTAATCTTTTCCGACAAAAAAGAAGATCGACTCAAAGCCGATCGCTTTTTGGCAGAATATGCCTTCTCGCGAACACTGTCAATGATGACAGCTTGCTGCATGGTTAGCAAGATAAACTTTGAGAAATTCTTTTCGCGTATCAAGTGTGCAATTAAAAAAACGTCAAAATAAAAGCAAAGTGAACAGGAAGTCAAAAAAGGACAAAAAAAGTTTAAAGTTCAGATTAAAAAGAATAGAAAAGAGAAAGTCAAGAGAGAAAAGGTGAACAATCAGTGAAAATTTTGAATAACTGTATTACACCCCGCCGTATCCAGCTGCGTACGCGACCGTGGATAAACTTTTTAAGCCACTCGCGGTAGAAGCAAGAAAACCGATCGCCAGACAGTCATTGAATGGCTTGAGAGCCAGGATGCGTACAATTTGCATCGATCTGTTAGACGACGATTTGCACGACGCAGTTACAATGTGCGAAATTTGGATGATTTGTGGGAAGCTGATTTAATGGATATGAGAGCCTTGAAAACTTACAACGATGGTTACAGCTACATTTGGACGGTCATCGACTTTGTTGGTAAATATAGTTGGCTAAAGCCGCTCAAGGAAAAAACTTCTAGAAGCGTCGCTGAGGGGATTCGCCGCATCTTATCAAGAAGCGAGGGTCAAAAACCAGAGTGCGTTCAAACGGACAAGGGTAAAGAAGTTATCGGTCACGATACACAGGAAGTTTTACGTGAGAATGGCATAGTTCATAGAGTGACGCGGAGCCCGGATACAAAGGCAGCTATTGCGGAGATATTGATAAGAACTATAAAATAACGAATTTGGCGATACTTTACTCACACAAATACCCGAAGATATATCGATGATTTGCAGAGAATCACAGAGTCGTACAATCACAGTAAGCACTCGGCGACAAAGATGACCTCGGCCTCTGTGACTTTGTACAATGTTGCCAAAACACGGAAAAATAAAGAACTTCGGTACGGTTACCACGATTTTAGGCGATCCCGGTTCAAGCCGGGTGACTTGATTCACGTCAGTCATGCGAGAACCGTCTTCGATAAGGGATACGTAGGTGGGTGGACTTTGGAGATTTTTGAGATTACTCGCATCTGACTAACTCGCCAACCACCTGTGTATTTTTTAAAAGATTTAGCAGACGAATACATTGACGGTCACTTATACACCGAAGAACTGAGTAGAGTACGAAAAGATTCAAGTGCGGCATCGTTCGAAATCGACCAAATTTTACGTAGTAGCGACAAGGGTCGCTGAAAGAAATATTTCGTTAGCTGGAAAGGTTACCCCGAAAAGTTTAATTCTTGGGTCAAGGCCAGCGAAATTTCACAGAAATGAAGGATCAGTTTTACATTATTCTGCCTAGCAACAGCAGCATGAATTATTTCTCGGAAAACACTACCACGCATTATATTAATCAGCTACCACAGCAGATCCGGTTACAAGGTTCATGGTCAGTTGCGGTTACAGAGGTACATATTCCGCTGATGTTTCAACACGTATCGTCGGACAAAGAAGACAGAGCGATTTCTTTGAAACGAATTCCCCCCTCGAGACTCAAGTCGAACCAGCTCAGAGTTAAAATTTTTACAATTGCTGAATCGCTGATTCGACAAGGAAACTACAAAGATATTTATACTCTAGTGGAGGAAATAAGCAACTTGGATTGTATCAAGCGTCATTTGGAGATGACGGTTGAGTGTGGCGGTTACGTGACGATCAACAGAGTTTGCGCAAAGACTAGCTGCTCTTAATTTAGTCACGAACTCTGTTTATCGCGGAAAATACGAAAAATATTGGGCTTTAAAAGGTTAAAACGTATCATTTTTGCTGGTGATAAGTGCATGATAGAGGCAGATAGGCCAGCGAAACTCTCTGACAGGTGATGTTCAATCGCGATTGCTGCGGGCTGTGTCGATGAATACCGACAATGACGAATATGGTACTACAAAAATCAAGAATTTCTCCCCACCAATGTACTTACCATTGTTATTCAGCTCATTTCAGACCATTGAAATTGATATAAGAGACCAATGCGGTCAACCAATACCATTCGACTACGGGACACTCACTGTAACACTGCATTTCAACAGAGTCGATTAGATGGATTGCTACGAAGAATACTTTAACAATCAAATTGGTTTCGGATACAGTGGGGGAGGAGAAAGAGGTACCTATGGATGGGATCCATATAGTGGTGGGGTTGAGCGTATTTACGTTGGCACTCCCTACCAAAGAGGCCACGGTGGCATTGGCTCTTTCTTAGCCGGTATATTTCGCAGAGTTCTTCCACTCATCACGCGGGGTGCCATGACTGTTGGCAAGAAGGCTGCGCGCGCAGGTATAAACATTGTGTCGGATCAGTTCTCAAAAGAAAGGCTGAGGAGAAGTTGGACAAGTTGATGGAAGGGTCAGGATATAAAATGTTGCGCTACGGGAATCCGTCTCAGTTGCGATTGCTCGTTGGTCCCGTCACTGTGAGTAAAAGAAAGAGTGGTGCGAAAAAACGCAAGACAAAGAGTGGTGGTGTGAAAAAAAGAGGTAGAAGGAAGAAAAATCAAACAACACATAAAAAGAAGAAGAAGAAGAAGAAGACGACCAGAAGAACGACGACAGATATTTTTGATATGGCTTTCTTACACACCCACTCGTGCGAATGTTTAAAGTCGGAGTTGTTATTGTTTGAGGTTCCTCTGACCTATACAACTATCGAGGGCTCACATTGGATACAATACAAACCAATATCGTCATTGACGGATGACTCACCTATAGAATTTGTACTCCCAGGCAAAAGTGATGAATACATTGATCTTGCTCACACGATGCTCAGCCTTCAGTTTAAGATACAGCGTGACTGAGGACGATCTAGCAGATGCAGATAAAGCAGCGTTCAGAAGCGCAAAAGCCAAAACGGGCCATGTTAATAATTTCATGCATTCGATGTTCAATCAAGTGGATGTGCTTTGCAATCAAAAACCTGTATCATCGCCGATAAATGCGTACGTTTACAGAGCGTACATTGAAACGCTGTTAAATTATGGACCTGCTGCAAAATCTTCTCATCTGACGAGTGTATTGTGGTGCAACGATACGTCAGGTCATCGTCGACTTTAGTGGTTGAGATAACGTC
Source organism: Gastracanthus pulcherrimus (assembly GCA_949152435.1). Classification (NCBI taxonomy): domain Eukaryota; kingdom Metazoa; phylum Arthropoda; class Insecta; order Hymenoptera; family Pteromalidae; genus Gastracanthus; species Gastracanthus pulcherrimus. Next base: position 100,133,301 of record OX424573.1, read on the forward strand.
GTGTAGATGGCGTTGCACTTTGGTCAATATACGCCCACCACTGCCACATTTCGCTCTTCAGTTTCTTTATAACTAAGATCGTTGTCTAAAGCATTGCTATATAAAACATGGATGTGATAATTGATATTCAGTTTTTTAAAGGCGCGAAATATAAAAATATACCAATGGAAGTTGCCGTAGTAGCTCTTAATCACAACTTCAGTGGCTACTGGTTAGTGACTCCGACAACATCGATTGATCAATTAAGCGAGGACATTCGGAAACAGAAAGATTGACTCACCCAGCATCATCGCGGACTTGACTATTTTGACGGAGAGGTACCTTTATCGGTTGTTCAGAAAATTTTAAGAGAATTTTCGAAAAGCGTGCGAAAAATGTACGTTAGAGGCAACGATAAATGGCTAGTTTTGCATTAAAATTATAGCTCGTCAAATTTTCAATCTAGAATACGAAAGAGAATGCCAACCTCCTTGTCTTTTCTATATATACCATTACTTACTTGCAATATTATAATATTATGAAATTAAAAATTTTTTATACTAAAAAACAAAATGTATTTTATTCAAACTTTCTTGCTTGCAATATTTTAAAATTATCAAATAAAAAATATTTTCTTCATGCGAACTTTCTTATTTACAAAAATGATGAAATTAAAAAATATTATTTGTATCCACTGTTTACCATTCATACTCAAAAAGTGGGGGTAAAATTCATACTTTAAAGGTGGGGGGTAAAGCGAGTGGGGATAGGAATACAACTAAAAGGTGAGTGGGGGTAAATGAGAGTGGGAGTTCGGTCATGGGCGGGAGTAGGAGGGAGTAGTGGGGGAAGGCGCAGTGGTGGGTTTGTTGTGTCTAGCGATTGGGTAGCATATACTACTTACATTTAAAGTTTATTTTATGTCTTTAATTCATGTTGATTCTTTCCCATTTTCAAAAGTTCACGGATATACAAAATGATAAATCAACATAAACAGCATATTTACCACATAACATTAGATTAAACATAAAATTTCACCATTTATTGTTATAATTTCGGTACGTAGAGCAAGAAATAAAATACAATTAAAGTTTATGTCTTTAATTCGGGTTGAACATGAAATTCATATTAGAAACATAATTGTTACAGCCAAAATTGATTTTAAGAGATTTTTTTGCATACGAAGTGCAGGGTGAACCATAGGTCAAGAATAAAACACCAGTTTTATAATAAGAACTATAAAAAGGGTTTATTAAATAATTAATTAGTTTAAGGTAATACGAAATGTTATAATAATTTTTGTATATTCAGTCATACGTAGAACGAATAAGCTCAACACACACACGTCGCGTTATCTTACGTAGATCTATCGGTATTTTGGTCTACACTCGTGACCTATCGCTTGGACCCGATGTCCACACTCTACCCAGAACAATACGACCCGATGGTCTTCACTCTCGACGACGTCTTCACTTACTTCGCGTATCAGCTTGCCTATGCTAACGCTCAATTTTGCTCGTGCGTCCTCTAACTCGGACGTCCAGCACGATTCTGCCGTTGCACTCGCTTACACCGCGCTCGCGGTGTTAGCATCGACCCCTACTCGTTCGCTTCGCATTCTCGCGTATTCGCACTTACACATACACACATACATGGATTATATACAAGAAGCCTGTAACATAATATTATGTTAGAATTTCACAATTTATTATTATCATTTGTGTATGTAGTGGAATAAATAAAATACATTTAAAGTTTATTTTATATTTTTAATTCACGTTGAATCTACCCTATTTTCGAAAATACCCAGATTTACGAAATGATAAATCAACATCAACAGTATATTAGAAACACAATATTATGTTAAATATAAAATTTCATAATTTATTATTATCATTTTTGTATTTAGTGCAATAAATAAAATACATTTAAAGTTTATGTTTTATGTCTTTAATTCACGTTGAATCTATCCTATTTTCGAAAATACCCAGATTTACAAAATGATAAATCAACATAAAAATTACATTAGAAACACAATATTATGTTCTTTAATAGTTACTATAATTTATTATCATTACTATTATCTTCAATGCTGGAAATAAAATACATTTAAAGTTTATTTTATGTCTTTTATTCGCGTTGAATCTTTTCCCAATTTTCATAAATACCCAGATTTACGAAATGATAAATCAACATAAACGGTATATTAGAAACATAAATTAGGTTAAACATAAATTTCCACAATTTATTTTTATCATTTAGGTATGTAGAGCAAGAAATACAATACATTTAAAGTTTATTTTATGTCTTTAATTCACGTTGAATCTTTCCCAGTTGCGAAAATACCGAAATTTACGAAATGATAAATCAATATAGAAATCATATTACAAACATAATATTATGTTTATTAATAGTTCATATGATTTATTATCGTTATTATTACCTCCAATGCAAGAAATAATCCATTTAAAGATTATTTTATGTCATTAATTCATATTGAATCGTTCCCATTTTCGAAAATACCCAGATGTACAAAATGATAAATCAACATAGAAATCATATTAGAAACGTAATAATGCAAGAACTAAAATACATATAAAATTTTTATTATGTACAAAACGATTTAAAGTCATATCTAATCGTTGTAGTGCTGAAGAACTTACTATTGCTATATATGGATCTAAGCACGAAATTGCTTCAACCAATGAAAATTCAAGCGCTGATCTTGTCAGGATTTTTGTTAAAAATGTTTGTATGCATATTCTACATTGATATCTGAACTTTAAAATATCTAGTTTTGTTACGTCTTTTAGATAACATAGAGCATCTTTAGCTGTGTAACCAATATCTACATCTTTTGATAATAAATAATTTTCATTTTTCTCAAAATCAATCTCGTTAAACTCATGTTTTTTTTTTAAATTCCTGGATTAATAACCCTAGTCGTCAAACATTACATATACATTACAGAATATTTCGATTTGTTTCCATGACATTTGAAAGTGACAGTGTTTCGAAATGGTTAGTGACATTTTATCATATTAAACAAAATAATAGTACATTGTGCAACTAGGGGGGGAAATGGGCATTGTCTAAGTGAGGATGATGATTGAGCACGATTAAAAGTGGAGGGCACCGAAGGCACCCGAGATGTACACGAGTGCTCAAATCATTATCCGAGTCTGAAAAAGTCCTTTCCACCCGTGTTACACATCGCATTTTTTTAACAAGTGTGTTAATAGGGCCTTCTTCATGCATGCAAAGGGAATGGAGAAATGGGCATTTCGAGTCGTCCACCAGATCTACGAAATAAAAAGAATAAATTTTTTCCAAACTTTTGAATTTTATCCAAAATAGTGAATTTTTTCAAAAATTTTGAATTTCTTTAAAAATTTGGAATTTCTTTCAAATTTGGAATTTCTTTAAAAATTTGGAATTTCTTTTAAAACTTGGAATTTCTTTAAAAATTAAGAACTTCTTTAAAAATTTGGAATTTCTTTAAAAATTTGGAATTTCTTAAAAATTTGAAATTTCTTTAAAAATTTGGAATTTCTTTCAAAATTTTGAGTTTCTTTCGAAATTTTGAATTTTTTCCTAAATTTTGAATTTTTTCCAAAATGTATTTATGCCTATCTGAACGAAAATGGCCGCTTTTTTCCCTGAAAAACGAGACCAAAATTACACTTCTTACCCGCAAAAATGATTAGCGGGAAAAGAGTAATTTATTTCTCGCAAATGAGGGAAAAAATTGACTTCACTAGAAACTAGTCCGAATTCCTTTATTATGTGATGGGATAGTCATTTTCATGCCATCACATGTATACGGTATATAGTGTGTATGTAGTAGAATTTAAATAGCCAGCGGGCCAGTGATTTAGTATACATAAATGTAGATAATGAGTGCGAGAGAGAGAGAGAGGATGAGTTTTTACGCGTTCGGCTAATTCGCGAAGCGGGCCGTCGCTGGACAACACTTGCCCCTCACCGCGCGCGCGCAGCGCCTATACTTTTAGTATACACGCTAGACCGGAGCGGCCGGGGATTCCCCCACTGCGACGTCGCCGCTCCTACGTCAGCAATAGGTATAGATATACTGACTGTAGGCGCTCGAGCTGCTTATAAGCAGGCGTCCGAGCGCATTTGGTCAGTCTGCCCTGGGCGGTATACCGGGCTAGTTCCGGGGAACCTACGCTCGGCGATCTCCTCTTGTACTCTCGGGCGCACCCGTGATTATACGATGAGACACGAGCCAGGTTAGCCGTGTAACTAGGGTTTTGACTCGCTGGAGATGCTCGCTCGGGCGCACCCGTGCTAGCATCGACAATTTATCGATGTACCTTCACTTCTCGGGCGCTCCCGTGAATTGAAGAAGGGTAAAAGATCCACCGGAAATGCACTATAATGCATCGGGCGCTCCCGTTGCATTATAGATGATTTACTGTTCCGTATTTACGTTTAATCCGTTTTGTATAGAAAATTAAGTTTGTGTTGTACAGTAAAAAATTAAGTAAATGGTATAAGCGTTTATTGACGTAGATTGTTTATAACTTTGTTACAGCCGACAGACACGTTTGCGGAGCACTACTTCGTCTAGTCGCGAAGTCTGTTACAAATACGACGGCGAAAACCGAAACCCGGTTATTATTAAAAATTATTGTTATTAATTTTAATTCTTTTATATATACTTTTATATTTACTTTAAATAAAATTGTTAATGTTAAAATGTTAATAAGAGAAGTGTCAAAAACCAGTATTTTTTCATCTCCGTCCTTACCTTTCCCGCGAACCCTGGCTTAAACCGACTAGCTAGGGGGAGGTTTCGAACCCGTACACTTAAGGTTCGCGTTAAAGAAAAGACCGTTTTGTTACAATTACATCAAGTTCTACCAATAACCCTGATTATTGATTGTCTTTTAACGATATTGTCTTTGACAGTCCATTAGTCCCACTTTCCAAGTTAAAAAGTGGCCAGAGCTGAGATGGGCATAAAGTACTATATGTACCTCACGGTGAGCTTGAAGGTCGGATAGGTTTGATGAAAATGAGTCAAAAATCGGTTTGGACAGGCTGTTTCAGAATCAAAAGTAGATTTAAAATTTGTAAAGTTTGAAATCCTAGCTGATCCCTTTCGCGTTTTATCAGCATTTTTGTATTTCAATCGCTCAAAACGCAGGAACGCGTATTCGTCGATTTTTCCTTTGAGGACTTTTCAAAATAACATTTGGTAATATGTTTTTGTTATTTAGAAAGCAATAATTTCAATCAAAAGTTTTTCTCAAATGATAGAAAATTAAATACTTAACCACTTTTAGCTTTTACCCCAGGGCCAACGACGAGGAAGTAGTGGTAGTATGACCCCATTTTCTTGTTTTTTTTGTATTTTTTTCTTTTTTAATTTTTTTTGTGCTTTTTAGTTTTATTATTTTTTTTATTGATTTTTTACTTTTTGTTTTAAGATATAGACGTATAAATCATTTAAATAGTGAACAAAATTGTAACATAGACTAAATTTAAAGTTGCAGAGAAGAAAATTCAGCTACTGCTTTGTGTAATCTTGGTGCATAAGATGCATGACAAACATTAGTAACTTTATAGCGCTCCCAAAACTTCAAAAATTCGCGATGAACGGATTCTCCACTTTGCTCGGACCAAAATCCTAAACCGTAACCGTTTTCAATAAACTTCAAACTATCTTTTATGTGGGCAAGAATCACATGAATTTTGAACGTTTCTGAAATATTCTCAATACTAGCTAACGCGTTTCCTAATTCTGATATATATAAATCTATTGAGCCTTCAATTTTTACAGAAGTAAAACAACAATTCACAACTTTGTTCATCGCTTTGTAAGCAACAATGTAAGGGACAATCTTATAGTAACCTACCTTTTCATAAATTTTTACGTCATTGAGTTGATCAGCTTCCTTGAGCAATTTTCTACAAGTATTCCCTCAAAAGCATCTCCGTGATAATGTTTAGAAATGAGATTTAGCTTTTCAGGCCAAAGCAATGCCTTTTCATTGCTTAATAGAGGAACTAAACCATTCCAAAATAAATGGTTAACCAACCCTTGCAAAACATGCAGTTCGGGAACGATGCATTTTTGTAAAACACAGACGTCATCATCTTCATCAAATAGAGGAAGAGATAAATTTGAGATAAATTTTTACTCAGAAAAGATAACCCAAAAGTAGGTACAAGTAGAACGAAATAGCTGTAATTTCCTCTTCATTTCATATAAAAATATCAATCTCTTGCAAAGTTATTAATTGTCTAAGAAAGTGATAAAAAATACATGAAAAATGGAAGATTATAATTTTATTTTAAATCGCTGATTTTCCATGCACTTCTTATTACTCTTTTTGAGAGTTAATAATTTTGCAAGAGATTGATATTTTTATATGAAATAAAGCTGAAATTAAAGCTATTTCGTTCTACTTGTACCTACTTTTAGGTTATCCTTTCTGAGTGAAAATTTGCGGAGTTATAATTTGAAGTAGAGGTACCATTTCTCACTTAAAAATGGGTATATGGGGCATAATTGGCTATATTTCGATAACAGAGGCTCGCAAGGCAAAACGGCGGGTGATGGACTTCATTTTTAGACACCAGAAAACAGTTCTCAAAGTCTCATCAAAATTTACGACCTGCACTTCGTACACTCTCCTTGTTAGCAGCTTCGATGATCACGTGATGGATGTAGCGACTTGTGTGATATCTATGCACCGTCTTGTGCGATATCTCGCGGAGTGTCCTCAGAAGAATGTTTTGAGTTCAAATTAACTGTCATCGAAATGAATGCCTAAAATTCAACTCTTTTCTGAATTCTAAAAAACGGTAAGTATATGTGTGAAGTATTCTGTTCATTCCCCGTTCCCACGGAATAAAACGCCACATTATCTCATGCCTCTCTACTAGTCTCAGTGCTAATTTCTCTCAATATTTTTGCAGCGAGACTTCTGAGCTTTGCTTCACGCTCCGCTCAACTGTCGACCGAACTGCATCCTGGCCTCCGCCCAACATAGCCGTCTCAGATACCACGTTGTTCAAGGGATAGCTGATTTCCAGCCATCTTTCACGGGCTCAAGCCGAGCGTCTCGTGGAGTCAGCCCGCCCGCGGCCATTTGCGCCTTCTCGTTCGTGCGTCAACACTTAAGGACACGCTTCACCACCACAGCAGCTAACAGGTTCCGTGCAAACACACAGCGTTCACGGACATCGTTCTTCAAATCAAGAAAAAGTACAGCTGAGTATCAGACGTCCTTTCCTTTCTTTATTTTCCAAAACGTGAAAATAGGTCATCGGGATTTGTAACGGTTAAAATTTTCGAGGCGTCCCTAACCGCCATTTTCAATTTTCAAACGCTAAAGTAAGATTCAGCACTTTCTGTTAAGAGTTCGAAACGCGTATAATAAATAAATACTAATATAACTACAATTGATTCAGCATTACGTTCTGTTTAACCAATTCATTGCGCGAATTAATATTCGGAATATATTTATTCTATTTAGCCTGGGCAAAGTGGGTGCTCGCATTATTAGACACCTATTTCAAAAATAATATACAAGCTAAACCTTCACAAATTCTATCGGAATGTATAAGAAATATTTTAGAGAGAAATTATTATCGTCCGCGAGTGTACATTCAAACCCAGTGTTCGAGTGGGTGATCGTGAATCTTAATGTTATTTATTTGTGCTTGTCCCAGAAATAGCTAGTAACGAAAAAAGGGGAAAAGAGAAATAGGAGAGTTAATAAAAATTCCCTTTTTTCTTCTTTCAAAAATTTTCTTTTTTTTCTTTTTCAAAAAAAATTTTTCAATAAAATTACAAAGGTGTTTTTACTCCTCCCTGAGCCGGAGAGTGAGAATCATCTTGATTTTCAAGCAGGCTACCCGGCTCATGCAGTTGTTTTTATATTAGGTTACATAACCTCGCGCTGACACGAGGTTTAGCTCAGCGGGACAAATCATTACGCGAACCAAGGGACCAGTTAGTGGAAGCACTACATGCTTCCCCTCCTACCCTTAATACGTATTGTTACGTCTAGATCATCGCCTAACATACACCTTCTCGTCGTCAAGCTATATGTATCTTACCATACTGAATCCTACTTATCGACCTACGCTATATAACGAGTATCCTACCTTATCTACCACATACTCCACGTTGACACACTCATCCACCCCAATATTTCCCGAATTCCCTTCCGCGACTCTACACCTTTGTCGCCCCCTCCTCGAGTACGCATAATTAATTCCTAGTTTATGCTAAGCATGCGACTCCCGCGTGGTTATAAAAGGCATAGCTCCTCATGGCTCTTCGCCATTTGCCCTCACACTTTTGCCTTCAGCATAGAGCCTTCTGCATTCGAACTTTGAGCCGGAAGCACGTACGTACCAGTTGCGCTCCTATTCATATCTCCCACCACCATCTCAAACACGACACCGCCCGCAGCTCAGCCGAGCCGACTACAAGGAACCAAGGCCTACACACACAACGTAAGTCCCTAAACACTTCGCTAGACTTTCTGATCCTATCGTGAACTCGCACTTCCTATTTTTACCACCATCATATTAAATGTCATTTTCGCTATCCTACTTTTGCTAATGCCTCGACTCCCAGGTAAATTACGCAAATATTGACCAAAACTAGAGGCGAACGCGATTTAATTTCATATTAACTTCGCGCCATTTATTGCTTACGTCTGACGTAAAAGTATTGACTGCACTCCTTATAGTGTTTTACACCCTATAACGATCAATTTTTCTGATAGAATTTCTTGGCTACCTCTGTGACGTGTATTTCACGTCCCAATGATATTAAATACGGGCAGTCAATCGCGACCAAGTCACCCGTGACCAGAGCCGAGCATTTTCGTATTAAATAATATTGTTATTAATGGGGGGATTGTTATTTATTTGTTGAGGGAATGAGGATAAGGAGTCGCGACCGAGGAAGCCGCAGACCGGCATACACACGCACACACCCATAAAGGGCGGCAATAGCTGATCGCCGCAGCGACGACTGCTCGGAGCGAGCAACGGCGACGAGCCTACACACACATGCACAGCACCAACATCACTGCACACTGTACGCGCGACCAGCACTGGGTATAAGAATGCTTCAATATGGCCACCGATGGCCTCCTCCAATAGGAGCAGATGGCCTCCTCCAATAGGATTTAATCCCGAAATGAATAGTATTTAAGTTTCCGCACTGCAGCTTGAAAGGTAGCAGACAACTTCACGTGTAGCACAAAGTATAGCATATTTATGTTTTAAAATTTTATTTGAATATGTAGGTTAAAAGTTTGTTGATGTCTTGACAAGCAAACAATTTATAAGCATAAAGTAGGACATAGCATGGAGCAAATACTTTTGGAAGAAAAAAAAAATCATCATAAAATATCATTACCATCGTTGGATATGTGTAGCTGTAAACTTAAAAAGTAAATACTTAAATTGTTCCATTGATTATAAACAATTAAGCTGATTTAAGTGTATTTTTTTCAGATAACGTCTGCTGGAAAACAGCAGACTTTCTTTTCAGCAGGGGCATCTATTTTCCTGGGTCAAGAAAATTTCAGTTTTTTCAGAATTACAGTAAACTCAATCCGTGCATTTGTGGTTTTGTACAGCATCTGTGGCCAATTACGAAGTCCAGATAGTGCTCTTTGTACTTTCTGGTGCCTTTATTGTACATACTAGTTGCAGAAGGCGTCTAAATATTTATGGAGGCCGATAGTAGAGGCCAAGTTGTGTCGTCTGTACTTTTTGGTGTTAAGATGTGCGTATTAATTGAAGAAGGCCTCGAGGTTTCTTTGGTGCAGAATGACTAGTTGTTATGGAAGGTGTTTAGGCAAATATAAGGGCCAGTGACGTGGACAATGTAATGCACTCGGTACTTTTCAGTGCTGTACATTACAGGATTGCCTGCTCAGTGTTTGTGTTTTTAGAATATTTCTTTGAGAGTAATAATCATCTCAAAAAAGTTCAATTCTAGCAATTTACTTGTTTCAAAAGAATAAAATACTAATTTTTTTCATTTCAAAAGTTTAAAAGAGTAAATTTATGACTTGCTCATGTCAAAAGAGAATTTCCTAAATTTCTCCTATACTAAAATAAAGTGTATTATTACAAAATATAGATATACTGGTTAAGGTGGCCAATGACGAAGCCGAGGTAGTGCTCTTTGTACTTTCTGCTGTCTTATTGTACATACTACTTGCAGAGGGTTTCTAAATGTTTATGGAAGCCGATAGTAGAGGCCAAGTTGTGTCGTCTGTACTTTTTGGTGTTGAGATTTGTGTACTAATTACAGAAAGTCTCGATGTTTCTTTGGTGGAAGGTGACGATACAGGTAGTGTGCTCCATTGTTTCTTCTGGTGTGTAGATGTACATAGTAGTTGTGGAAGGTGACTAGTCGAATATAAGGGCCAGTGACGTGGTCTAACTAGTGCACTTTGTACTTTCCAGTATCTTCATGTGCATAATAGTTGCAACCGCAAATGTTTATGTCATTATGGTAATCAGTTACAAGATTTAGGTTGTATTTGGTTTAGGTTTTATTTATACATCTAAACTTTTGCACCAAGAGCTGCTATGGACCACACTACTTATGACCTTGTCATCAGCCACTCTAAGCATTTGGAGACCAGAATCTACAGAGAGCAGTACCTGGACCTCGTCATCGGTCTTTAACGTTTAACTTATGTAATAAAACTTTAATTCAGTTCAGTAGAAATTAAGGTTTTAACTCTTCTGAAAACATGAACTCATAAATTCTCTCTTTCAAACTTTTGAAAAGCAGAAAATTAGTATTTTACTCTTTTTAAAGGAGTAAATTGCTAGAATTGAACTTTATTGAGATGATTATTACTCTCAAAGCAATATTCTAGAAGCACAAACACGGAGCAGGCAATCCTGTAATGTACAGCAGTAAAAAGTACAGAGTGCATTACATTGTCCACGTCACTGGCCCTTATATTTGCCTAAACACCTTCCATAACGACAAGTCATCCTGCACCAAAGAAACCTTGAGGCCTTCTTCAATTAATATGCACATCTTAACACCGAAAAGTACAGATGACACAACTTGGCCTCTACTATCGGCCTCCACAAACATTTAGACGCCTTCTGCAACTAGTATGTACAATATAGACACCAGAAACTACGGAGAGCACTACCTGGACTTCGTCATTGGCCACCTTAACCAGTATATCTATATTTTGTAATAATACACTTTATTTTAGTATAGGAGAAATTTAGGAAATTCTCTTTTGACATGAACAAGTCATAAATTTACTCTTTTAAATTTTTGAAATGAAAAAAATTAGTATTTAATTCTTTTCAAACGAGTAAATTGCTAGAATTTAACTTTTTTGAGATGATTATTACTCTCAAAGCAATATTCTAGAAGCACAAACACGGAGCAAGCAATCCTGTAATGTACAGCAGTGAAAAGTACCGAGTGCACTACATAGTCCACGTCACTGGCCCTTATATTTGCCTAAACACCTTCCATAACAACTAGTCATTCTGCACCAAAGAAACCTCGAGGCCTTCTTCAATTAATACGCACATCGTAACACCAAAAAGTACAGATGACACAACTTGGCCTCTACTATCGGCCCCCATAAACATTTAGATGCCTTCTGCAACTACTATGTACAATAACGATACCAGAAAGTACGGAGAGCACTACCTGGACTTCGTCATTAGCCACCATTGCTGTACAAAACCACAAATGCACGGATTGAGTTTACTGTAATTCTGAAAAAACTGAAATTTTCTTGACCCAGGAAAATAGATGCCCCTGCTGAAAAGAAAGTCTGTTGTTTTCCAGCAGACGTTATCTGAAAAAAATACACTTAAATCAGCTTAATTGTTTATAATCAATGGAACAATTTAAGTATTTACTTTTTAAGTTTACAGCTACACATATCCAACGATGGTAATGATATTTTATGATGATTTTTTTTTTCTTCCAAAAGTATTTGCTCCATGCTATGTCCTACTTTATGCTTATAAATTGTTTGCTTGTCAAGACATCAACAAACTTTTAACCTACATATTCAAATAAAATTTTAAAACATAAATATGCTATACTTTGTGCTACACGTGAAGTTGTCTGCTACCTTTCAAGCTGCAGTGCGGAAACTTAAATACTATTCATTTCGGGATTAAATCCTATTGGAGGAGGCCATCTTCTCCTATTGGAGGAGGCCATCGGTGGCCATATTGAAGCATTCTTATACCCAGTGCTGCGCGCGACCCTCTCTCTCTCGCTTGCTCTTTCTTCCTCGCCTCTCGAGGATGATGAGCCGCTGCCCGCGCACACACATACACACACGCGCGCGCAACCGCCCTCTCTCCCGATGCACGCAGACGCAGGAGGAGAGAGGATTCACAGCGGCAGCGGCGGCTTCCTCGAGGCACACCATCTCGGCTGTAGCCACGAGAGAGAGAGAGAGAGAGAGAGAGAGAGACAGAGATACCGACACGGCTGTCGACAGAGGGGAGAGCTAGCAGCCGCCGCGCCGCGAGCCGCATGAAGCTGCCGGCCTATCCTAGCGTAGGCCGACGCGCGCACGTCGCCGCTGCCAACTGTGTTGGTCCGGCAGCGACAAAACCGAAAGCGCCCGATATAGATATACACGCCGGGTTGCCCGCGCGTGTATATCTAGCAATTCATATTGCCCGCGCTGCGTGGACAGGGCGGCATTCGCGGAGCGGGCCAATGATAGTTAGCGACTCAAGTCACCGCTGACTTGGCCTTGATTTCCGCTTCTGGGGAAAATCAAGGCCAATCACGTAAAGAAAGGGGCGGAAGCAACAAGTGTGTCAGCTGAAGTTGTGCGAGAAGAAGAGCCAAAATTTTGGAAGAGTTCAACTACGTTAGACGCACTCATCGAGAGTTATATTTGAAGGAACATTACCCGGCGACATTGCGACCAACGAGGGAGGAGCATCGCGAGGCGTGCCCGATTAGCGACGGTGAGTAGACTGTAATTGTCGAGCTTCCCTCGGCACTTGCAATTAAAATCTATTAGAACAATTATCGTACATTGCCGCCATGTGCTCGGGGTTTAGTAGAATAAATCCGTGGTGGTGTGACACCGTTAGATAGGATCAGTGCGCGTCGGGCCAGGATTAAAATTTCAAATATTAGTGTGGGGAAAATTACGTGATTCGGAAAACTCGGGAAACGTGGTGAGTTTGGTCGTCGCGAGAGACGCGCACGAGGGCTAGAGTAGACATCTTGTATAGCGACCGGTAGTTATAAGAAATAATTGTAAATTGGCGACCGTTATTATGATTCGACGATTAAAAATAAAGCTTCGGTATATTTAAAGAGAAAATTTGTGAGTGTTTATTATAAATTTATTAATTCCCGATTTTCCTCTTCACGGAACTTCCTCTGGGAAAGGGCTCGTGCCGAGTTAGCCGCGCTTTACATGGCGCCCATTAACTTAGAAAATTTGGTAAAGTGTCGAGAGAAGTCGAAATAATAAGCCTTCGTAACTGCCACGTTACACCTCCTTTTGGAGAGTGCATTTACGCAATTAAGCATGTAAATATTTTTTTTTCTTTTCTAAGAAGAAAAAAACTCGGTTAACAACCATACATATCAGTAGCGTACCCGTAACCTCCACACATTAGCGGTAAGAGTTTTCGGGTTATCTTAGATAGACAAAATCTGAAATTTTTACATAAGATTGTATTTATCTTAGATATTTTAATCTAGTTACTCTAACATCACGCTATAAGAACTCAGCGTGCATCTAGACTTGTCATCCCACCAGCGGCGCTAACGAACAAATAAGCAGGTACATTCCTGCCCCCATCAGCTTCCTCCTCACTTGTCAATTCCATCCTTCCTCCCCGCCATAGTCCATCCAAATACACTCGGTTCTACTTTCATCCTCCCCTTCCGTGTACACAATCTTTTCCAAATTTCCACATACTAATAGTTTCTATTCACTCGCGTTCCACTCCCGCCCGCCATCCTCAACCTTTCACAACTAGCTCCATAATAATACTTCACTCACTCAATTCTCACTAATTTCATCCCAATTAGTCACAGATTTTCCAAAACATTATCGCTGTACATCCCATCCCCTTTCCTCTCCCCACATCGGCCCCTCCCTCCATTGCGCCTTTACCCGTGCTCCGAGGGCTGGCCTTCATGCCTCCGATCTTTGACCCTCCTCGCATAGCCTGTTAATTTCAACTCAATCTTAATATAACTTAGCTCCCGCAACCATGACACACAAATGCAAGTTCAGTCAAGTCTTAATGACACAGTACCTGACCAAAAAATCTAAAAATCTGCTCACACAAGACGAAGCAAATGATCTAAGTTGCACCAACATCCGCAACTTAGCACCATTTGACAACCAAATCTCGAATCTGTATAATGAATGCTCGAGTGGTCTCTTCGTTGTTTATGTCTATGACTCCAGAGCAGGCAATAACTTAGGATGCTTACACATCAGGTCGGTAGGCGTCAAACTGTTTAAAGCAGAAATCCGAGTCGCCAAAGCGAGGCTCACTAGCGTGGGACTCAAAAAATACTCAATTACCTTCAATACTTATAAAGAAGCAAATAAATTCGTAGCATCCGACATCCCAGTTCTAGACCAATTCTGGAAAGCCTATATTCCAGACAACGGGCTCTACGAGGTGGGCATCGCATTCGATGTCATCTCAATGATTCCAGTGGAAACCCTAGAATCGGGCATTTCAACCTTCGAAAATGCATCGTCAGTTCATCGAATCAAGAGTTTGCACAAACGCATCTCGGTTAACTCTGAAGAAAACAAATCTATTAATAATGAGGATATGGATAATCCTATCTCCCAAAATAAGCCCCAAAAAAAGAAAATCCTTATCCCCTCAGATAACATAAAAATCTTTTTCATGGGTCAGCTACCCAAATACGTGGATATATTTTGCAAACTTACACAAGTATCTAGATTTACCCCCGCGGTGCTTAGATGCTTTAGTTGCCAATATTTTGGCCATGGATCCAACTATTACTCTAACCGCCCGAGATGTGAAAACTGTGGGTCTGAACACGCTGGAGTCTGCAATTTGCCCACTAAATGCGCAAATTGCGGCCTCCAGCACAAATCATCGAACAAGGAATAGTGTCTATTTTGATTTCAACAAAGAAGTCAATGCTACCATGTTCATGCTCCTAATTAGCTGCTCGCATGCGACCCTCATTGTCAAACAAAAGAATCTAAAAAAATATAAAATAATCAAAACTTACTGAGAGGGTAACGAGGATCCAATTTTGGAACCCTGCAGGCCCCCTTCTTCACCTACCCAAGAAGGAAATAATGAAGCCATCCCTACTATAAATAATCATTCTCTTATTTTTAACAACGGCTCTAGTTTGAATCAGGACGAACTATCTCAGGCCCCGTACCAAAGGACAAATCAAACAACCTGCAGACTCCTTATATATACACAAATCCACTTCTTCCATCATTGGGACAAAAGACCGCAGAAAGCCTGCCACCCCAGTTATTCAAAGCAAATAAGGGCTCTAAATCAGTTGGGGCCCCAACTCAGAGGGAAAGACTCCTCATATCTGCCCCCTACAAATCTCAGATGTAGCAAACAAAAGCCACGCAATCCAATCACCCCAAAGCCCGGGGGACACTCCCAATCCCACTGAGCAGCCCTGTCCAGAAAAATCTTCCACTCAGCTGACACATGAACCTCTGAGCACATCGGACTCCTCCTCAGCAAGCTCAAAGAAAACTATAAAACTCTCAAAGAAACAGAGACGATTGCTAAACAAGGACAAAGAGAATCTCAAGAAATCAGAAAACAAACCCAGTAACCCTAACAAAGCTAACAGTTTCGATAACCGTATAAATATTGAAGCAGTAAACAGTCCATCGGAGAAAGTGGACTTTGAACGCATATTCAGCTAAAAACAACATGAGTGAAGGCCTTAACATCACTTACTGGAACGCCAACGGGCTATCCAATAAGTGGAACGATATGCTTAATTTATCCAATTACTGCGATGTATTGTGCATTTCGGAGTCCAAGCTCAATAAATCTTCTCATTTCTGCTACCTTCAGGAGTATAACCACGTCAGAAACGACAGAAATGACGGTGATAACAATCACGCTGGAGGTATACTGATGTACGTTAGAAAGTTCCTGAAATATTCTAGTTTAACCTAAGTGGTATCCTCAACGAATTTGAATATGTAGCCATTAAAATACACACCAAAAACCTTTCACATATCAATCTTGTGGTGGTGTATAACCCCTCACATAATATTATTTCTACCGTTAAATTCACACAGTTCTTGAACTCTATCCCCGAAATCCCCAACGTAATTCTTATAGGTGACCTCAACACACAAAATCCTACTTGGGGCAGTTGGAACATCAACACCCTTGGCAGCAATCTCGACACAGCCCTCATGGACTTTCCGGACCTCAAGCTGATGAATGAGGGGACGGCTACAAGGGTCTGGTCAAATAACAGCTGTCCAGACCTCACTATCTGTTCGTCATCCATCCTGGACCAAATTTCATGGTCGGTTCATCCCGATACTTTAGGTAGTGATAATCACCCCATATCTCTCAAGCTCCATAGATATGAGCAACTTATTTTTCAGAGCAATAAAAACATCTTTACTGATCCTGCTTTAAGTTGCTTAGACTCTTATAACATTTTTATCACACACATTTTCACAACCCTTGATGAATCAAACTTGAAACTGTTCAACCCCAACAACTTCAAAAAGAAAACCTTCAAACCCGCCATGTGGTGGAATGACGATTGCTCCAAGGCAGTAGGCCTTAGAAGGAGTATGCTCAGGGAGTTTAAAAGGGAACCCTCCCCATCGAATTTAACGGCATACAGGGAAGCCTGTTATGCAGCCACCAGAACTCTTGCACACGTTAAAAAATACAGCTTCAGAAACTTTCTTCCTAACCTCAACCCAAAAAAAACGCTAATAGAGAACTTTAAATTTATTAAAAAGTTGTAACGCGGTGAGAAGATTTTTAATTTTCTCCGCGTTACTCACGCGCGACTAATACATCAAAGGCCGATTTCGAGACGAAATCCTGCCATGACCGTGAGAGGCGTCTCTTCACCTTGCGTTCTGAATCATAGTAGCTTAGAAAAAATACTGCGTAGATTCGAATTAATTTTTTAGGAAACAAAAAGCATATTTTTTTTACGGCGGAAATCTGGCGCCAGTCATCATCAACAGCCCAACAAGAGCTGTGTCCCGCTGCCTCTCAAAAGCAACGAGCCCAGGGACGCCTGAAACGTCCATAAGACCTCGCAGCTCGCCGTATAATATCATCGCAACGAGCGTCACCGTCGACCGCCAGCATTAGCTACAAGTTAAGTAAATCTTCGAAGAACACAGCTACTCTCTCCTTACTCTGTCTCTCTCAGTTCTAAGCATCTGCCTGGTAAGGCAAAATACTCCATATTGTAGAAGCTTATTTTTCATTCCAAGGGCGTACGGTAATTACGTAACAGCCTACGGACTTTTGCCAGGCAGTACACTATAGACATCTCTATATACAGTGTCTCCTAACTTCTCCCCCAGCGAGCATGGAAATTTCTAGTGCTTTACACAATACGATTGTTACAGCATCAGGCGATTTCGGGAAGAAGAAGACTAGAGGCGAGAACCAAAGATCGCAACCTGACGTGTAGGTTGCTCTCAGATCAGAGGGCCTGGCGACGACGAAAAGTCACCAATCAGAGACAGCGAAGGTGAAATAAAAGGAAGGAAGCGGTAACCGTCGAGACCCCACAACTCTCCACGTATAGAAACAACTATTAGCTAGTCGTGTCTGGGCGTGAAAACTAAAAGTAGTTAGTATAACTGAGAACTCTCTTTCGGGGTGGGAACGAATAATAAATTCAAAGTTTATGACGAGGGGCACTGCACGTCACAGTTTGTCAAATTTTAACTAATTTGGAATACAGTGCCTGGCGCTCAAATTTAAATAAAATTATGACCCTTTGGAGGTCTACGTTTGATTGCTTGACGGCGTATGCCGATTGGCAATTAATAATAATTTTCTTAATAATTTGCCTAATCCCCATATACCGTGGTTCCGGGTCGCAAGCCCACGGCAGTCCGAGCTATGCGTTATAAAGTATAAAAACCGCTTTTATAACACTAAACCTGCCTCTATCCCCAGCAACGACCCCACAAGTATCATGGCCCTCAACGAAGCCTTTGACAAAATTTCTAAATCCATAGACTATGGGACCCTGCCCAATCTGGATTATTCTTACTCTAACACAGACATTTTCTCTAATCCCATTCAGGTTTTTGAAGTTACTTCAGCCATCTCCAAATCTAAAATCTACCCGGTTCCTGGGCTAGATGGGATCCTATACATAGTTCTCAAAGCCCTCCCCCCTTCAAGTGTCGCATGGCTCTGCCAATTTTACAATCGTATGCTGGGCGAGAGATGTTTTCCCGATTATTGGGATGATTTCAATGTTTGTTTCATTCCTAAGAATGGAGGTGACGGATTTCGCCGTTTGCAATGGTGGATCGAGGACTGTGGTGGGCTACCGGACTGTTTCTTCGGATTCCGGAGAGGCAAGTCCTGCTCGAACTGCCTTTCGATTCTCCATGCAAAGATCCTGCTCGCCAAAAACCGTAAGAAAATCCTGGGCGTCTTGGGAGTGGACATCGAGGGTGCCTACGATTCAGTAAACTTGATCAGGCTCATGGAGATCTTGAAGGCTAAGGGGGTGCCTCCAACATTCTTCATTTCATCCAGAATCTCACCAATAAAACCGCGGAGAAGGCTAAAATGGGCATTCGGATGATCAGCACCATTGCCACCTTCAACTGGAGAATCCACCCACAAACTGCCTTGGTTATGTATAAAGCCATCATACGGCCCTGTCTCAAATGGGGTGCTTTTCTTTTTCATAATTCTACGAAAACTGTGCCACCAATAACAATAGCCCCAATTTCGCTTTCTTCACTGACTCATTAAGCACCTTGAAATCCCCACAAAACCCTGGCCTCAATTCAGGCATGCACCCTTTTATTTCCGAAATCAGACACATTATATATCAACTAGCTAATTCGGGGCGTAGCATTAAAATCACGCGAATCCCTGCACACGTGGGTATATCTGACAATGAAAAGGCTGACGCACTTGCTAATTCGGCCAGATTCGACGGGAATATCGCACATTCTAAGGTTTGGTTCATCAATTTATACAGATCTATGAAATTGAAGGTTATCGGAGGCATGAATTCCTTTGCCCGGGAGTACGGGGGCATGTGCAAGGGGAGAAGGTACATGGTCCATCACCAGGATAGCTTCTCACCCTCCGCATGGTTCTCTCACTCTAATTCCAACAGGAAAAAAATTACCATGCTCAATCGTTTTCGTAGCGGTCACGACAAGTCTAGCTTTCACCTCGATTCTAAGGGGATAAGGGTGGATATAAGGGATAAGGGTGGGTGGCCAGAGTTGATGGCATACCTAAGCAGGCATGGCATCGGCTCTGACGATGAAATTTGTGACATAGTAAACCTATATAGAATAAATGTCGGCTTCGCTATTGTTGACTATTTTATCACCAATGACATTGATATATAATACTGTCCCGGTCTCATTACTCATTTTCACTTGAATTCCTTTTCCCTTTCCTCAAGTCTGTTCATCACTGTCACCTCCATGCACGCTCGCCCTCATCGCGTCTGAGGATACAAACGCCATCTATGATATCCTCGCTGGAGAAGCCAAGCGACGGCTGCTTTGTCGGCCTAAAGGACAGAAGAAGCACAGAATCAAGTACCTGCTACATCACATATTCACACTTCTGAATTCACGCCTTGTCTTTCAATAGATTACCAAGGGAGGCCAGGATGGTAGTAGGGACATCATGGCGGCAGCCATATACCCATAAAAAAAAGACGAGCATACACATTGCAGTATCTAGAAATAAGGTTATGTGACGTTTCGACCCTGAAATCGAGGAGTAACACACAAACAACTTTCCACTGGGAATGATGACAAATCCTATACTGCACTCGGGATTAATGAGGTCTATTGACGCCTGCAACTCACTCACGGAGGTGAATTGCATACTTTACTCCCTAGATGCATATTCACGACTTAACTATAATAGTCACTTTATTGACCTGCAAAGTGGGACTAAAATAACTTTTTATGCTCTCATATATTTTACTCCCGCATATGGAGGAGTAATAATGTACTATTACGAATTTTAAAAATTTAAAAAATTTCTAAAATTTCTTGAATTTCTAAAATATCTTGAATTTCTAAAATTTCTTAAATTTCTAAAATTTCATGAATTTCTAAAATTTCTTGAATTTCTAGAATTTCTTAAATTTCTATAATTTCTTGAATTTCTAAAATTTCTTGAATTTTTAAAATTTCTTGAATTTCTAAAATTTCTAGAATTTCTAAAATTTCTTGAATTTTTAAAATTTCTTGAATTTCTGAAATTTCTTAAATTTTTAAAATTTCTTGAATTTCTAAAATTTCTTGACTTTTTAGAATTTCTTGAATTTCTAAAATTTCTTGAATTTCTAAAATTTCATGAATTTCTAAAATTTCTTGACTTTTTAGAATTTCTTGAATTTCTAAAATTTCTTGAATTTCTAAAATTTCTTGAATTTTTACTTTTTTTTGAATTTTTAAAATTTCTTGAATTTCTAAAATTTCGTGAATTTCTAAAATTTCTCGAATTTTTAAAATTTCTTAAATTACTGAAATTTCTTAAATTTTTAAAATTTCTTGAATTTCTAAAATTTCTTGACTTTTTAGAATTTCTTGAATTTCTAAAATTTCTTGAATTTCTAAAATTTCATGAATTTCTAAAATTTCTTGACTTTTTAGAATTTCTTGAATTTCTAAAATTTCTTGAATTTCTAAAATTTCTTGAATTTTTACTTTTTTTTGAATTTTTAAAATTTCTTGAATTTCTAAAATTTCTTGAATTTCTAAAATTTCTTGAATTTCTAAAATTTCTTGAATTTCTAAAATTTCTTGAATTTCTAAAATTTCTTGACTTTTTAGAATTTCTTGAATTTCTAAAATTTCTTGACTTTTTAGAATTTCTTGAATTTCTAAAATTTCTTGAATTTCTAAAATTTCACGAATTTCTAAAATTTCTTGACTTTTTAGAATTTCTTGAATTTCTAAAATTTCTTGAATTTCTAAAATTTCTTGAATTTCTAGAATTTCTTGAATTTCAAAAATTTCTTGAATTTCTTAAATTTCAAAAATTTCTTGAATTTTTAAAATTGCTTGAATTTTTAGAATTTCTTGAATTTTTTAAATTTCTTGAATTTCTAAAATTTTTTGAATTTCTAAAATTTCTTGAATTTCTAAAATTTCTTAAATTTTTAAAATTTCTTGAATTTCTAATATTACTTAAATTTCTAAAATTTCTTGAATTTCTAAAATTTCTTGAATTTCTAAAATTTCTTCAATTTCTAGAATTTCTTGAATTTCTAAAATTTCTTGAATTTCTTAAATTTCTTGAATTTCTAATATATCTTGAATTTCTACAATTTCTTGAATTTCTAAAATTTCTTGAATATTTAAAATTTCTTGAATTTCTAATATATCTTGAATTTCTAAAATTTCTTGAATTTCTAGAATTTCTTAAATTTCTATAATTTCTTGAATTTCTAAAATTTCTTGAATTTTTAAACTTTCTTGAATTTCTAAAATTTCTAGAATTTCTAAAATTTCTTGAATTTTTAAAATTTCTTGAATTTCTGAAATTTCTTAAATTTTTAAAATTTTTTGAATTTCTAAAATTTCTTGACTTTTTAGAATTTCTTGAATTTCTAAAATTTCTTGAATTTCTAAAATTTCATGAATTTCTAAAATTTCTTGACTTTTTAGAATTTCTTGAATTTCTAAAATTTCTTGAATTTCTAAAATTTCTTGAATTTTTGCTTTTTTTTTAATTTTTAAAATTTCTTGAATTTCTAAAATTTCGTGAATTTCTAAAATTTCTCGAATTTTTAAAATTTCTTAAATTACTGAAATTTCTTAAATTTTTAAAATTTCTTGAATTTCTAATATTACTTAAATTTCTAAAATTTCTTGAATTTCTAAAATTTCTTGAATTTCTAAAATTTCTTCAATTTCTAGAATTTCTTGAATTTCTAAAATTTCTTGAATTTCTTAAATTTCTTGAATTTCTAATATATCTTGAATTTCTACAATTTCTTGAATTTCTAAAATTTCTTGAATATTTAAACTTTCTTGAATTTCTAAAATTTCTAGAATTTCTAAAATTTCTTAAATTTTTAAAATTTCTTGAATTTCTAAAATTTCTTGACTTTTTAGAATTTCTTGAATTTCTAAAATTTCTTGAATTTCTAAAATTTCATGAATTTCTAAAATTTCTTGACTTTTTAGAATTTCTTGAATTTCTAAAATTTCTTGAATTTCTAAAATTTCTTGAATTTTTACTTTTTTTTAAATTTTTAAAATTTCTTGAATTTCTAAAATTTCTTGAATTTCTAAAATTTCTTGAATTTCTAAAATTTCTTGAATTTCTAAAATTTCTTGAATTTCTAAAATTTCTTGACTTTTTAGAATTTCTTGAATTTCTAAAATTTCTTGACTTTTTAGAATTTCTTGAATTTCTAAAATTTCTTGAATTTCTAAAATTTCATGAATTTCTAAAATTTCTTGACTTTTTAGAATTTCTTGAATTTCTAAAATTTCTTGAATATCTAAAATTTCTTGAATTTTTACTTTTTTTTGAATTTTTAAAATTTCTTGAATTTCTAGAATTTCGTGAATTTCTAATATTTCTCGAATTTTTAAAATTTCTTGAATTTTTAAAATTTCTTAAATTTCTAATATATCTTGAATTTTTTAAATTTCTTAAATTTTTAAAATTTCCTGAACTTTTAAAATTTCTTAAATTTTTAAAATTTCTTGAATTCCTAAAATTTCTTAAATTTCTAAAATTTCTTGAATTTTTCAAATTTCTTGAATTTCTGATATATCTTAAATTTCTACAATTTCTTGAATTTCTAAAATTTCTTGAATTTCTAAAATATCTTGAATTTCTAAAATTTTTTGAATTTGTAAAATTTCTTGAATTTGTAAAATTTCTTGAATTTCTAAAATTTCTTGAATTTCTAGAATTTCTTGAATTTTTAAAATTTCTTGAATTTTTAGAATTTCTTGAATTTCTAGAATTACTTGAATTTCTAGAATTTCTTGAATTTCTAGAATTTCTTGAATTTCAAAAATTTCTTGAATTTCTTAAATTTCAAAAATTTCTTGAATTTTTAAAATTGCTTGAATTTTTAGAATTTCTTGAATTTTTTAAATTTCTTGAATTTCTAAAATTTCTTGAATTTCTAAAATTTCTTGAATTTCTAAAATTTCTTAAATTTTTAAAATTTCTTGAATTTCTAATATTACTTAAATTTCTAAAATTTCTTCAATTTCTAAAATTTCTTGAATTTCTAAAATTTCTTGAATTTCTAAAATTTCTTGAATTTCTAAAATTTCTTAAATTTTTAAAATTTCTTGAATTTCTAATATTACTTAAATTTCTAAAATTTCTTGAATTTCTAAAATTTCTTGAATTTCTAAAATTTCTTCAATTTCTAGAATTTCTTGAATTTCTAAAATTTCTTGAATTTCTTAAATTTCTTGAATTTCTAATATATCTTGAATTTCTACAATTTCTTGAATTTCTAGAATTTCTAGAATTTCTTGAATTTCTAAAATTTCTTAAATTTTTAAAATATCTTAAATTTCTAGAATTTCTTGAATTTCTAAAATTTCTTGAATTTCTAAAATTTCTTGAATTTCTAAAATATCTTAAATTTCTAAAATTTCTTGAATTTCTAAAATTTCTTGAATTTCTAAAATTTCTTGAATTTTTAAAATTTCTTGAATTACTAGAAATTCTTGAGCTTTTAAAATTTCTTCAATTGTTAGAATTTCTTGAATTTTTAAAATTTCTTGAATTTCTAAAATTTCTTACATGTGTAAGATTTCTTGAATTTCTAAAATTTCTTGAATTTAAAAAATTTCTTGAATTTCTAAAATTTCTTGAATTTCTAAGATATCTTGAATTTCTACAATTTCTTGAATTCCTAAAATTTCTTGAATTTCTAAAATTTCTTGAATTTCTAGAATTTCTTGAATTTCTAGAATTTCTTGAATTTCAAAAATTTCTTGAATTTTGATAATTTCTTGAATTTCTAAAATTTCTTGAATTTCTAAAATTTCTTGAATTTCTAAAATTTCTTGAATATCTAGAATTTCTTAAATTTCTAAAATTTCTTGAATTTCTAATATATCTTGAATTTCTAATATATTTTGAATTTCTACAATTTCTTAAATTTCTAAAATTTCTTGAATTTCTAAAATTTCTCGAATTTTTAAAATTTCTTGAATTTTTAAAATTTCTTGAATATGTAGAATTTCTTGAATTTCTAAAATTTCTTGAATTTCTAATATATCTTTAATTTCTAATATATTTTGAATTTCTAATATTACTTAAATTTCTAAAATTTCTTGAATTTCTAAAATTTCTTGATTTTCTAATATATCTTAAATTTCTAAAATTTCTTGAATTTCTAAAATTTCTTGAATTTCTAAAATTTCATGAATTTCTAAAATTTCTTGAATTTCTTAAATTTCTTGAATTTTTACTTTTTTTGAATTTTCAAAATTTCTTGAATTTCTAAAATTTCTTGAATTTATAAAATTTCTTGAATTTCTAAAATTTTTAAATTTTCTTGAATTTCTAAAATTTATAAAATTTCTTGAATTTCTAAAATTTCTTGAATTTCTAAAATTTTTTGAATTTCTAGAATTTCTTGAATTTTTAAAATTTCTTGAATTTTTAGAATTTCTAGAATTACTTGAATTTCTAGAATTTCTTGAATTTCTAGAATTTCTTGAATTTCAAAAATTTCTTGAATTTTTAAAATTTCTTGAATTTTTAAAATTTCTTGAATTTCTAAAATTTGTTGAATTTTTAAAATTTCTTGAATTTTGAGAATTTCTTGAATTTTTTAAATTTCTAGAATTTCTAAAATTTCTAAAATTTCTAGAATTTTTAAAATATCTTAAATTTCTAGAATTTCTTGAATTTCTAGAATTTCTTGAATTTTTAAAATTTCTTGAATTTCTAAAATTTCTTGAATTTCTTATATTACTTGAATTTCTAATATTACTTGAATTTCTAATATTACTTGAATTTCTAAAATTTCATGAATTTCTAAAATTTCTTGAATTTCTAAAATTTCTTAAATTTCTAGAATTTCTAGAATTTCTAGAATTTCTAAAATTTCTTGAATTTCTAAAATTTCTTGAATTTCTAATATATCTTGAATTTCTACAATTTCTTGAATTTCTAAAATTTCTTTAATTTCTAAAATTTCTCGAATTTTTAAAATTTCTTGAATTTTTAAAATTTCTCGAATTTTTAAAATTTCTTAAATTTTTAAAATTTCTTGAATTTCTAAAATTTCTTGAATTTCTAAAATTTCTTGAATTTCTGAAAATTTCTTGAATATCTAGAATTTCTTGAATTTCTTAAATTTCTTGAATTTCTAATATATCTTGAATTTCTAATATATTTTGAATTTCTAAAATTTCTTGAATTTCTAAAATTTCTTAAATTTCTAGAATTTCTAGAATTTCTAGAATTTCTAAAATTTCTTGAATTTCTAAAATTTCTTGAATTTCTAAAATTTCTTGAATTTCTAAAATTTCTTGAATTTCTAAAATTTCTTGAATATCTAGAATTTCTTGAATTTCTTAAATTTCTTGAATTTCTAATATATCTTGAATTTCTAATATATTTTGAATTTCTAAAATTTCTTAAATTTCTAAAATTTCTTAAATTTCTACAATTTTATAAATTTCTAGAATTTCTTGAATTTCTAGAATTTCTTCAATTTCTAGAATTTCTTGAATTTCTAAAATTTCTTCAATTTCTAATATATCTAGAATTTCTAATATATTTTGAATTTCTACAATTACTTGAATTTCTAAAATTTCTTAAATTTCTACAATTTCATAAATTTCTTAAATTTCTACAATTTCATAAATTTCTAGAATTTCTTGAATTTCTTGAATTTCTAGAATTTCTTGAATTTCTAAAATTTCTTCAATTTCTAATAAATCTTGAATTTCTACAATTTATTGAATTTCTAAAATATCTTGAATTTCTAATATATCTTGAATTTCTACAATTTCTTAAAGTTCTAGAATTTCATGAATTTCTAAAATTTCTTCAATTTCTAATAAATCTTGAATTTCTACAATTTATTGAATTTCTAAAATATCTTGAATTTCTAATATATCTTGAATTTCTACAATTTCTTAAATTTCTACAATTTATTGAATTTCTAAAATATCTTAAATTTCTAGAATTTCTTGAATTTCTAAAATATCTTGAATTTCTAATATATCTTGAATTTCTACAATTTCTTAAATTTCTAAAATTTCTTGAATTTCTAAAATTTCTTGAATTTCTAGAATTTCTTGAATTTCTAAAATATCTTAAATTTCCAGAATTTCTTGAATTTCTAAAATATCTTAAATTTCTAGAATTTCTTGAATTTCTAAAATATCTTAAATTTCTAGAATTTCTTGAATTTCTAAAATATCTTAAATTTCTAGAATTTCTTGAATTTCTAAAATTTCTTGAATTTCTAAAATTTCTGGAATTTCTAAAATATCTTGAATTTCTAATATATCTTGAATTTCTAGAATTTCTTGTATTTTTATAATTTCTTGAATTTTTAAAATTTCTTGAATTTTTAAAATTTTCTGAATTTCTAAAATATCTTGAATTTCTAAAATTTCTTGAATTTCTAAAATTTCTTGAATTTCTAAAATTTCTTGAATTTTTAAAATTTCTTGAATTTTTAAAATTTTCTGAATTTCTAAAATTTCTTGAATTTCTAATATTTCTTGAATTTCTAGAATTTCTTGAATTTCTATAATGTCTTGAATTTTTAAAATTTCTTGAATTTTTAAAATTTCTTGAATGTCTAAAATTTCTTAAATTTTTAAAATTTCTTGAATTTCTAAAATTTCTTGAATTTCTAGAATTTCTTGAATTTCTAAAATTTCTTGAATTTTTAAAATTTCTTGAATTTTTAAAATTTTTTGAATGTCTAAAATTTCTTAAATTTTTAAAATTTCTTGAATTTTTAAAATTTCTTGAATTTTTAAAATTTCTTGAATTTTTAAAATATTCTGAATTTCTAATATTCCTTGAATTTCTAAAATGTCTTAAATTTCTACAATTTCATAAATTTCTAGAATTTCTTGAATTTCTAGAATTTCTTGAATTTCTAGAATTTCTTGAATTTCTAAAATTTCTTCAATTTCTAATATATCTTGAATTTCTAATATATTTTGAATTTCTACAATTACTTGAATTTCTAAAATTTCTTAAATTTCTACAATTTCATAAATTTCTTAAATTTCTACAATTTCATAAATTTCTAGAATTTCTTGAATTTCTTGAATTTCTAGAATTTCTTGAATTACTAAAATTTCTTCAATTTCTAATAAATCTTGAATTTCTACAATGTATTGAATTTCTAAAATATCTTGAATTTCTAATATATCTTGAATTTCTACAATTTCTTAAATTTCTAGAATTTCTTGAATTTCTAAAATTTCTTCAATTTCTAATAAATCTTGAATTTCTACAATTTATTGAATTTCTAAAATATCTTGAATTTCTAAAATTTCTTGAATTTCTAAAATTTCTTGAATTTCTAAAATTTCTTGAATTTTTAAAATTTCTTGAATTACTAGAATTTCTTGAATTTCTAATATATCTTAAATTTCTAATATATCTTGAATTTCTACAATTTCTTAAATTTCTAAAATTTCTTGAATTTCTAAAATATCTTAAATTTCCAGAATTTCTTGAATTTCTAAAATATCTTAAATTTCTAGAATTTCTTCAATTTCTAAAATATCTTAAATTTCTAGAATTTCTTGAATTTCTAAAATATCTTAAATTTCTAGAATTTCTTGAATTTCTAAAATTTCTTGAATTTCTAAAATTTCTTGAATTTCTAAAATATCTTGAATTTCTAATATATCTTGAATTTCTAGAATTTCTTGAATTTCTAAAATTTCTTAAATTTCTATTATTTCATAAATTTCTAGAATTTCTTGAATTTCTTGATTTTCTAGAATTCCTTGAATTTCTAAAATTTCTTCAATTTTTAGAATTTCTTGAATTTTTAAAATTTCTTGAATTTCTAAAATATCTTAAATTTCTAGAATTTCATAAATTTCTAGAATTTCTTGAATTTCTAGAATTTCTTGAATTTCTAAAATTTCTTTAATTTCTAATATATCTTGAATTTCTACAATTTCTTGAATTTCTAAAATATCTTGAATTTCTACAATTTCTTAAATTTCTAAAATTTCTTGAATTTCTAGAATTTCTAAAATTTCTTGAATTTCTAAAATTTCTTGAATTTCTAGAATTTCTTGAATTTCTAAAATTTCTTAAATTTTTAAAATATCTTAAATTTCTAGAATTTCTTGAATTTCTAAAATTTCTTGAATTTCTAAAATTTCTTGAATTTCTAAAATATCTTGAATTTCTAAAATTTCTTGAATTTCTAAAATTTCTTGAATTTCTAAAATTTCTTGAATTTTTAAAATATCTTAAATTTCTAGAATTTCTTGAATTTCTAGAATTTCTTGAATTTTTAAAATTTCTTGAATTTCTAAAATTTCTTGAATTTCTTATATTACTTGAATTTCTAATATTTCTTGAATTTCTAAAATTTCTTGAATTTCTAAAATTTCTTGAATATCTAGAATTTCTTAAATTTCTAAAATTTCTTGAATTTCTAATATATCTTGAATTTCTAATATATTTTGAATTTCTACAATTTCTTAAATTTTTAAAATTTCTTGAATTTCTAATATTACTTGAATTTCTAAAATTTCTTGAATTAGTAAAATTTCTTGAATTTCTAAAATTTCTTGAATTTTCTAAAATTTCTTAAATTTTTAAAATATCTTAAATTTCTAGAATTTCTTGAATTTAAAATATTTCTTGAATTTCTACAATTTCTTGAATTTTTAAAATTTCTTGAATTTCTAAAATTTCTTGAATTACTAAAATTTCTTGAATTTCTAAAATTTCTTGAATTACTAAAATTTCTTAAATTTTTAAAATATCTTAAATTTCTAGAATTTCTTGAATTTTTAAAATTTCTTGAATTTCTAGAATTTCTTACATGTGTAAAATTTCTTGAATTTCTAATATTACTTGAATTTCTAAAATTTCTTGAATTAGTAAAATTTCTTGAATTTCTAAAATTTCTTGAATTTTCTAAAATTTCTTAAATTTTTAAAATATCTTAAATTTCTAGAATTTCTTGAATTTAAAATATTTCTTGAATTTCTACAATTTCTTGAATTTTTAAAATTTCTTGAATTTCTAAAATTTCTTGAATTACTAAAATTTCTTGAATTTCTAAAATTTCTTGAATTACTAAAATTTCTTAAATTTTTAAAATATCTTAAATTTCTAGAATTTCTTGAATTTTTAAAATTTCTTGAATTTCTAGAATTTCTTACATGTGTAAAATTTCTTGAATTTCTAAAATTTCTTGAATTTATAAAATTTCTTAAATTTTTTAATATATCTTAAATTTCTAGAATTTCTTGAATTTAAAAAATTTCTTGAATTCTAAAATTTCTTGAATTTCTAATATATCTTGAATTTCTAAA
This sequence comes from Gastracanthus pulcherrimus, assembly GCA_949152435.1. Taxonomy (NCBI): domain Eukaryota; kingdom Metazoa; phylum Arthropoda; class Insecta; order Hymenoptera; family Pteromalidae; genus Gastracanthus; species Gastracanthus pulcherrimus. The sequence goes on from OX424573.1 coordinate 100,163,069, forward strand.
ATTTCTTTAATTTCTAATATTACTTGAATTTCTAGAATTTCTTGAATTTCAAAAATTTCTTGAATTTCTAAAATTTCTTTAATTCCTAATATTACTTGAATTTCTAATATATCTTGAATTTCTAATATATTTTGAATTTCTACAATTTCTTAAATTTTTAAAATTTCTTGAATTTCTAATATTACTTGAATTTCTAGAAATTCTTGAATTTCAAAAATTTCTTGAATTTCTAAAATTTCTTTAATTTCTAATATTACTTGAATTTCTAAAATTTCTTGAATTTCTAAAATTTCTTAAATGTTTAAAATTTCTTGAATTTCTAATATATCTTAAATTTCTAAAATTTCTTGAATTTCTAAAATTTCTTGAATTTCTAAAATTTCTCGAATTTTTAAAATTTCTTGAATTTTTAAAATTTCTTGAATTTCTTATATATCTTGAATTTCTACAATTTATTGAATTTCTAGAATTACTTGAATTTCTAGAATTTCTTGAATTTCTAGAATTTCTTGAATTTCAAAAATTTCTTGAATTTCTAAAATTTCTTTAATTTCTAATATTACTTGAATTTCTAGAATTTCTTGAATTTCAAAAATTTCTTGAATTTCTAAAATTTCTTTAATTCCTAATATTACTTAAATTTCTAAAATTTCTTTAATTTCTAATATTACTTGAATTTCTAGAATTTCTTGAATTTCAAAAATTTCTTGAATTTCTAAAATTTCTTGAATTTCTAATATATCTTAAATTTCTAAAATTTCTTGAATTTCTAAAATTTCTTGAATTTCTAAAATTTCATGAATTTCTAAAATTTCTTGAATTTCTTAAATTTCTTGAATTTTTACTTTTTTTGAATTTTTAAAATTTCTTGAATTTCTAAAATTTCTTGAATTTTTAAAATTTCTTGAATTTCTAAAATTTCTTGAATTTCTAAAATTTCTTGAATTTCTAAAATTTCTTGAATTTTTAAAATTTCTTGAATTTTTAGAATTTCTAGAATTACTTGAATTTCTAGAATTTCTTGAATTTCTAGAATTTCTTGAATTTCAAAAATTTCTTGAATTTTTAAAATTTCTTGAATTTTTAAAATTTCTTGAATTTTTAAAATTTCTTGAATTTTGAGAATTTCTTGAATTTCTAAAATTTCTTGAATTTTTAAAATTTTCTGAATTTCTAAAATATCTTGAATTTCTAAAATTTCTTGAATTTCTAAAATTTCTTGAATTTCTAAAATTTCTTGAATTTTTAAAATTTCTTGAATTTTTAAAATTTTCTGAATTTCTAAAATTTCTTGAATTTCTAATATTTCTTGAATTTCTAGAATTTCTTGAATTTCTATAATGTCTTGAATTTTTAAAATTTCTTGAATTTTTAAAATTTCTTGAATGTCTAAAATTTCTTAAATTTTTAAAATTTCTTGAATTTCTAAAATTTCTTGAATTTCTAGAATTTCTTGAATTTCTAAAATTTCTTGAATTTTTAAAATTTCTTGAATTTTTAAAATTTTTTGAATGTCTAAAATTTCTTAAATTTTTAAAATTTCTTGAATTTTTAAAATTTCTTGAATTTTTAAAATTTCTTGAATTTTTAAAATATTCTGAATTTCTAATATTTCTTGAATTTCTAAAATGTCTTAAATTTCTACAATTTCATAAATTTCTAGAATTTCTTGAATTTCTAGAATTTCTTGAATTTCTAGAATTTCTTGAATTTCTAAAATTTCTTCAATTTCTAATATATCTTGAATTTCTAATATATTTTGAATTTCTACAATTACTTGAATTTCTAAAATTTCTTAAATTTCTACAATTTCATAAATTTCTTAAATTTCTACAATTTCATAAATTTCTAGAATTTCTTGAATTTCTTGAATTTCTAGAATTTCTTGAATTACTAAAATTTCTTCAATTTCTAATAAATCTTGAATTTCTACAATGTATTGAATTTCTAAAATATCTTGAATTTCTAATATATCTTGAATTTCTACAATTTCTTAAATTTCTAGAATTTCTTGAATTTCTAAAATTTCTTCAATTTCTAATAAATCTTGAATTTCTACAATTTATTGAATTTCTAAAATATCTTGAATTTCTAAAATTTCTTGAATTTCTAAAATTTCTTGAATTTCTAAAATTTCTTGAATTTTTAAAATTTCTTGAATTACTAGAATTTCTTGAATTTCTAATATATCTTAAATTTCTAATATATCTTGAATTTCTAAAATATCTTAAATTTCTAGAATTTCTTCAATTTCTAAAATATCTTAAATTTCTAGAATTTCTTGAATTTCTAAAATATCTTAAATTTCTAGAATTTCTTGAATTTCTAAAATTTCTTGAATTTCTAAAATTTCTTGAATTTCTAAAATATCTTGAATTTCTAATATATCTTGAATTTCTAGAATTTCTTGAATTTCTAAAATTTCTTAAATTTCTATTATTTCATAAATTTCTAGAATTTCTTGAATTTCTAAAATATCTTAAATTTCTAGAATTTCTTGAATTTCTAAAATTTCTTGAATTTCTAAAATTTCTGGAATTTCTAAAATATCTTGAATTTCTAATATATCTTGAATTTCTAGAATTTCTTGTATTTTTATAATTTCTTGAATTTTTAAAATTTCTTGAATTTTTAAAATTTTCTGAATTTCTAAAATATCTTGAATTTCTAAAATTTCTTGAATTTCTAAAATTTCTTGAATTTCTAAAATTTCTTGAATTTTTAAAATTTCTTGAATTTTTAAAATTTTCTGAATTTCTAAAATTTCTTGAATTTCTAATATTTCTTGAATTTCTAGAATTTCTTGAATTTCTATAATGTCTTGAATTTTTAAAATTTCTTGAATTTTTAAAATTTCTTGAATGTCTAAAATTTCTTAAATTTTTAAAATTTCTTGAATTTCTAAAATTTCTTGAATTTCTAAAATTTCTTGAATTTTTAAAATTTCTTGAATTACTAGAATTTCTTGAATTTCTAATATATCTTAAATTTCTAATATATCTTGAATTTCTAAAATATCTTAAATTTCTAGAATTTCTTCAATTTCTAAAATATCTTAAATTTCTAGAATTTCTTGAATTTCTAAAATATCTTAAATTTCTAGAATTTCTTGAATTTCTAAAATTTCTTGAATTTCTAAAATTTCTTGAATTTCTAAAATATCTTGAATTTCTAATATATCTTGAATTTCTAGAATTTCTTGAATTTCTAAAATTTCTTAAATTTCTATTATTTCATAAATTTCTAGAATTTCTTGAATTTCTTGATTTTCTAGAATTCCTTGAATTTCTAAAATTTCTTCAATTTTTAGAATTTCTTGAATTTTTAAAATTTCTTGAATTTCTAAAATATCTTAAATTTCTAGAATTTCTTGAATTTCTAAAATATCTTGAATTTCTAATATATCTTGAATTTCTAATATATTTTGAATTTCTAAAATTTCTTAAATTTCTAAAATTTCTTAAATTTCTAAAATTTCTTAAATTTCTACAATTTCATAAATTTCTAGAATTTCTTGAATTTCTAGAATTTCTTGAATTTCTAGAATTTCTAGAATTTCTAGAATTTCTTGAATATCTAGAATTTCTTGAATTTCTAAAATTTCTTGAATTTCTAATATATCTTGAATTTCTAATATATTTTGAATTTCTAAACTTTCTTAAATTTCTAAAATTTCTTAAATTTCTAAAATTTCTTAAATTTCTACAATTTCATAAATTTCTAGAATTTCTTGAATTTCTAGAATTTCTTGAATTTCTAGAATTTCTAGAATTTCTTGAATTTCTAAAATTTCTTTAATTTCTAATATATCTTGAATTTCTACAATTTCTTGAATTTCTAAAATATCTTGAATTTCTAATATATCTTGAATTTCTACAATTTCTTAAATTTCTAAAATTTCTTGAATTTCTAGAATTTCTAAAATTTCTTGAATTTCTAAAATTTCTTGAATTTCTAGAATTTCTTGAATTTCTAAAATTTCTTAAATTTTTAAAATATCTTAAATTTCTAGAATTTCTTGAATTTCTAAAATTTCTTGAATTTCTAAAATTTCTTGAATTTCTAAAATATCTTGAATTTCTAAAATTTCTTGAATTTCTAAAATTTCTTGAATTTCTAAAATTTCTTGAATTTTTAAAATATCTTAAATTTCTAGAATTTCTTGAATTTCTAGAATTTCTTGAATTTTTAAAATTTCTTGAATTTCTAAAATTTCTCGAATTTTTAAAATTTCTTGGATTTTTAAAATTTCTCGAATTTTTAAAATTTCTTAAATTTTTAAAATTTCTTGAAATTCTAAAATTTCTTGAATTTCTAAAATTTCTTAAATTTTTAAAATATCTTAAATTTCTAGAATTTCTTGAATTTAAAAAATTTCTTGAATTTCTAAAATTTCTTGAATTTCTAAGATATCTTGAATTTCTACAATTTCTTGAATTCCTAAAATTTCTTGAATTTCTAAAATTTCTTGAATTTCTAGAATTTCTTGAATTTCTAGAATTTCTTGAATTTCAAAAATTTCTTGAATTTTGATAATTTCTTGAATTTCTAAAATTTCTTGAATTTCTAAAATTTCTTGAATTTCTAAAATTTCTTGAATATCTAGAATTTCTTAAATTTCTAAAATTTCTTGAATTTCTAATATATCTTGAATTTCTAATATATCTTGAATTTCTAATATATTTTGAATTTCTACAATTTCTTAAATTTCTAAAATTTCTTGAATTTCTAAAATTTCTCGAATTTTTAAAATTTCTTGAATTTTTAAAATTTCTTGAATATGTAGAATTTCTTGAATTTCTAAAATTTCTTGAATTTCTAATATATCTTTAATTTCTAATATATTTTGAATTTCTACAATTACTTGAATTTTTAAAATTTCTTAAATTTCTAAAATTTCTTAAATTTCTAAAATTTCTTAAATTTTTAAAATTTCTTGAATTTCTAATATTACTTAAATTTCTAAAATTTCTTGAAAATCTAAAATTTCTTGATTTTCTAATATATCTTAAATTTCTAAAATTTCTTGAATTTCTAAAATTTCTTGAATTTCTAAAATTTCATGAATTTCTAAAATTTCTTGAATTTCTTAAATTTCTTGAATTTTTACTTTTTTTGAATTTTCAAAATTTCTTGAATTTCTAAAATTTCTTGAATTTATAAAATTTCTTGAATTTCTAAAATTTATAAAATTTCTTGAATTTCTAAAATTTATAAAATTTCTTGAATTTCTAAAATTTCTTGAATTTCTAAAATTTTTTGAATTTCTAGAATTTCTTGAATTTTTAAAATTTCTTGAATTTTTAGAATTTCTAGAATTACTTGAATTTCTAGAATTTCTTGAATTTCTAGAATTTCTTGAATTTCAAAAATTTCTTGAATTTTTAAAATTTCTTGAATTTTTAAAATTTCTTGAATTTCTAAAATTTGTTGAATTTTTAAAATTTCTTGAATTTTGAGAATTTCTTGAATTTTTTAAATTTCTAGAATTTCTAAAATTTCTTGAATTTCTAAAATTTCTTGAATTTCTAAAATTCTTGAATATCTAGAATTTCTTGAATTTCTAATATATCTTGAATTTCTAATATATTTTGAATTTCTACAATTACTTGAATTTCTAAAATTTCTTGAATTTCTACAATTTTATAAATTTCTACCATTTCATAAATTTCTAAAATTTCTTGAATTTCTAGAATTTCTTGAATTTCTAGAATTTCTTGAATTTCTTGAATTTCTAAAATTTCTTGAATTTCTAAAATTTCTTGAATTTTTTAAATTTCTAGAATTTCTACAATTTCTTGAATTTCTAAAATTTCTTGAATTTCTAAAATATCTTGAATTTCTAATATATCTTGAATTTCTAGAATTTCTTGAATTTCTAAAATTTCTAGAATTTTTAAAATATCTTAAATTTCTAGAATTTCTTGAATTTCTAGAATTTCTTGAATTTTTAAAATTTCTTGAATTTCTAAAATTTGTTGAATTTTTAAAATTTCTTGAATTTTGAGAATTTCTTGAATTTTTTAAATTTCTAGAATTTCTAAAATTTCTAAAATTTCTAGAATTTTTAAAATATCTTAAATTTCTAGAATTTCTTGAATTTCTAGAATTTCTTGAATTTTTAAAATTTCTTGAATTTCTAAAATTTCTTGAATTTCTTATATTACTTGAATTTCTAATATTACTTGAATTTCTAATATTACTTGAATTTCTAAAATTTCATGAATTTCTAAAATTTCTTGAATTTCTAAAATTTCTTAAATTTCTAGAATTTCTAGAATTTCTAGAATTTCTAAAATTTCTTGAATTTCTAAAATTTCTTGAATTTCTAATATATCTTGAATTTCTACAATTTCTTGAATTTCTAAAATTTCTTTAATTTCTAAAATTTCTCGAATTTTTAAAATTTCTTGAATTTTTAAAATTTCTCGAATTTTTAAAATTTCTTAAATTTTTAAAATTTCTTGAATTTCTAAAATTTCTTGAATTTCTAAAATTTCTTGAATTTCTGAAAATTTCTTGAATATCTAGAATTTCTTGAATTTCTTAAATTTCTTGAATTTCTAATATATCTTGAATTTCTAATATATTTTGAATTTCTAAAATTTCTTGAATTTCTAAAATTTCTTAAATTTCTAGAATTTCTAGAATTTCTAGAATTTCTAAAATTTCTTGAATTTCTAAAATTTCTTGAATTTCTAAAATTTCTTGAATTTCTAAAATTTCTTGAATATCTAGAATTTCTTGAATTTCTTAAATTTCTTGAATTTCTAATATATCTTGAATTTCTAATATATTTTGAATTTCTAAAATTTCTTAAATTTCTAAAATTTCTTAAATTTCTACAATTTTATAAATTTCTAGAATTTCTTGAATTTCTAGAATTTCTTCAATTTCTAGAATTTCTTGAATTTCTAAAATTTCTTCAATTTCTAATATATCTAGAATTTCTAATATATTTTGAATTTCTACAATTACTTGAATTTCTAAAATTTCTTAAATTTCTACAATTTCATAAATTTCTTAAATTTCTACAATTTCATAAATTTCTAGAATTTCTTGAATTTCTTGAATTTCTAGAATTTCTTGAATTTCTAAAATTTCTTCAATTTCTAATAAATCTTGAATTTCTACAATTTATTGAATTTCTAAAATATCTTGAATTTCTAATATATCTTGAATTTCTACAATTTCTTAAAGTTCTAGAATTTCATGAATTTCTAAAATTTCTTCAATTTCTAATAAATCTTGAATTTCTACAATTTATTGAATTTCTAAAATATCTTGAATTTCTAATATATCTTGAATTTCTACAATTTCTTAAATTTCTACAATTTATTGAATTTCTAAAATATCTTAAATTTCTAGAATTTCTTGAATTTCTAAAATATCTTGAATTTCTAATATATCTTGAATTTCTACAATTTCTTAAATTTCTAAAATTTCTTGAATTTCTAAAATTTCTTGAATTTCTAGAATTTCTTGAATTTCTAAAATATCTTAAATTTCCAGAATTTCTTGAATTTCTAAAATATCTTAAATTTCTAGAATTTCTTGAATTTCTAAAATATCTTAAATTTCTAGAATTTCTTGAATTTCTAAAATATCTTAAATTTCTAGAATTTCTTGAATTTCTAAAATTTCTTGAATTTCTAAAATTTCTGGAATTTCTAAAATATCTTGAATTTCTAATATATCTTGAATTTCTAGAATTTCTTGTATTTTTATAATTTCTTGAATTTTTAAAATTTCTTGAATTTTTAAAATTTTCTGAATTTCTAAAATATCTTGAATTTCTAAAATTTCTTGAATTTCTAAAATTTCTTGAATTTCTAAAATTTCTTGAATTTTTAAAATTTCTTGAATTTTTAAAATTTTCTGAATTTCTAAAATTTCTTGAATTTCTAATATTTCTTGAATTTCTAGAATTTCTTGAATTTCTATAATGTCTTGAATTTTTAAAATTTCTTGAATTTTTAAAATTTCTTGAATGTCTAAAATTTCTTAAATTTTTAAAATTTCTTGAATTTCTAAAATTTCTTGAATTTCTAGAATTTCTTGAATTTCTAAAATTTCTTGAATTTTTAAAATTTCTTGAATTTAAAAATTTTTTGAATGTCTAAAATTTCTTAAATTTTTAAAATTTCTTGAATTTTTAAAATTTCTTGAATTTTTAAAATTTCTTGAATTTTTAAAATATTCTGAATTTCTAATATTTCTTGAATTTCTAAAATGTCTTAAATTTCTACAATTTCATAAATTTCTAGAATTTCTTGAATTTCTAGAATTTCTTGAATTTCTAGAATTTCTTGAATTTCTAAAATTTCTTCAATTTCTAATATATCTTGAATTTCTAATATATTTTGAATTTCTACAATTACTTGAATTTCTAAAATTTCTTAAATTTCTACAATTTCATAAATTTCTTAAATTTCTACAATTTCATAAATTTCTAGAATTTCTTGAATTTCTTGAATTTCTAGAATTTCTTGAATTACTAAAATTTCTTCAATTTCTAATAAATCTTGAATTTCTACAATGTATTGAATTTCTAAAATATCTTGAATTTCTAATATATCTTGAATTTCTACAATTTCTTAAATTTCTAGAATTTCTTGAATTTCTAAAATTTCTTCAATTTCTAATAAATCTTGAATTTCTACAATTTATTGAATTTCTAAAATATCTTGAATTTCTAAAATTTCTTGAATTTCTAAAATTTCTTGAATTTCTAAAATTTCTTGAATTTTTAAAATTTCTTGAATTACTAGAATTTCTTGAATTTCTAATATATCTTAAATTTCTAATATATCTTGAATTTCTACAATTTCTTAAATTTCTAAAATTTCTTGAATTTCTAAAATATCTTAAATTTCCAGAATTTCTTGAATTTCTAAAATATCTTAAATTTCTAGAATTTCTTCAATTTCTAAAATATCTTAAATTTCTAGAATTTCTTGAATTTCTAAAATATCTTAAATTTCTAGAATTTCTTGAATTTCTAAAATTTCTTGAATTTCTAAAATTTCTTGAATTTCTAAAATATCTTGAATTTCTAATATATCTTGAATTTCTAGAATTTCTTGAATTTCTAAAATTTCTTAAATTTCTATTATTTCATAAATTTCTAGAATTTCTTGAATTTCTTGATTTTCTAGAATTCCTTGAATTTCTAAAATTTCTTCAATTTTTAGAATTTCTTGAATTTTTAAAATTTCTTGAATTTCTAAAATATCTTAAATTTCTAGAATTTCTTGAATTTCTAAAATATCTTGAATTTCTAATATATCTTGAATTTCTAATATATTTTGAATTTCTAAAATTTCTTAAATTTCTAAAATTTCTTAAATTTCTAAAATTTCTTAAATTTCTAAAATTTCATAAATTTCTAGAATTTCTTGAATTTCTAGAATTTCTTGAATTTCTAGAATTTCTTGAATTTCTAGAATTTCTTGAATTTCTAGAATTTCTTGAATATCTAGAATTTCTTGAATTTCTAAAATTTCTTGAATTTCTAATATATCTTGAATTTCTAATATATTTTGAATTTCTAAACTTTCTTAAATTTCTAAAATTTCTTAAATTTCTAAAATTTCTTAAATTTCTACAATTTCATAAATTTCTAGAATTTCTTGAATTTCTAGAATTTCTTGAATTTCTAGAATTTCTAGAATTTCTTGAATTTCTAAAATTTCTTTAATTTCTAATATATCTTGAATTTCTACAATTTCTTGAATTTCTAAAATATCTTGAATTTCTACAATTTCTTAAATTTCTAAAATTTCTTGAATTTCTAGAATTTCTAAAATTTCTTGAATTTCTAAAATTTCTTGAATTTCTAGAATTTCTTGAATTTCTAAAATTTCTTAAATTTTTAAAATATCTTAAATTTCTAGAATTTCTTGAATTTCTAAAATTTCTTGAATTTCTAAAATTTCTTGAATTTCTAAAATATCTTGAATTTCTAAAATTTCTTGAATTTCTAAAATTTCTTGAATTTCTAAAATTTCTTGAATTTTTAAAATATCTTAAATTTCTAGAATTTCTTGAATTTCTAGAATTTCTTGAATTTTTAAAATTTCTTGAATTTCTAAAATTTCTTGAATTTCTTATATTACTTGAATTTCTAATATTTCTTGAATTTCTAAAATTTCTTGAATTTCTAAAATTTCTTGAATATCTAGAATTTCTTAAATTTCTAAAATTTCTTGAATTTCTAATATATCTTGAATTTCTAATATATTTTGAATTTCTACAATTTCTTAAATTTTTAAAATTTCTTGAATTTCTAATATTACTTGAATTTCTAAAATTTCTTGAATTAGTAAAATTTCTTGAATTTCTAAAATTTCTTGAATTTTCTAAAATTTCTTAAATTTTTAAAATATCTTAAATTTCTAGAATTTCTTGAATTTAAAATATTTCTTGAATTTCTACAATTTCTTGAATTTTTAAAATTTCTTGAATTTCTAAAATTTCTTGAATTACTAAAATTTCTTGAATTTCTAAAATTTCTTGAATTACTAAAATTTCTTAAATTTTTAAAATATCTTAAATTTCTAGAATTTCTTGAATTTTTAAAATTTCTTGAATTTCTAGAATTTCTTACATGTGTAAAATTTCTTGAATTTCTAAAATTTCTTGAATTTCTAAAATTTCTTAAATTTTTTAATATATCTTAAATTTCTAGAATTTCTTGAATTTAAAAAATTTCTTGAATTCTAAAATTTCTTGAATTTCTAATATATCTTGAATTTCTAAAATTTCTTTAATTTCTAATATTACTTGAATTTCTAGAATTTCTTGAATTTCAAAAATTTCTTGAATTTCTAAAATTTCTTTAATTCCTAATATTACTTGAATTTCTAATATATCTTGAATTTCTAATATATTTTGAATTTCTACAATTTCTTAAATTTTTAAAATTTCTTGAATTTCTAATATTACTTGAATTTCTAGAAATTCTTGAATTTCAAAAATTTCTTGAATTTCTAAAATTTCTTTAATTTCTAATATTACTTGAATTTCTAAAATTTCTTGAATTTCTAAAATTTCTTAAATGTTTAAAATTTTTTGAATTTCTAATATATCTTAAATTTCTAAAATTTCTTGAATTTCTAAAATTTCTTGAATTTCTAAAATTTCTCGAATTTTTAAAATTTCTTGAATTTTTAAAATTTCTTGAATTTCTTATATATCTTGAATTTCTACAATTTCTTGAATTTCTAGAATTACTTGAATTTCTAGAATTTCTTGAATTTCTAGAATTTCTTGAATTTCAAAAATTTCTTGAATTTCTAAAATTTCTTTAATTTCTAATATTACTTGAATTTCTAGAATTTCTTGAATTTCAAAAATTTCTTGAATTTCTAAAATTTCTTTAATTCCTAATATTACTTAAATTTCTAAAATTTCTTTAATTTCTAATATTACTTGAATTTCTAGAATTTCTTGAATTTCAAAAATTTCTTGAATTTCTAAAATTTCTTGAATTTCTAATATATCTTAAATTTCTAAAATTTCTTGAATTTCTAAAATTTCTTGAATTTCTAAAATTTCATGAATTTCTAAAATTTCTTGAATTTCTTAAATTTCTTGAATTTTTACTTTTTTTGAATTTTTAAAATTTCTTGAATTTCTAAAATTTCTTGAATTTTTAAAATTTCTTGAATTTCTAAAATTTCTTGAATTTCTAAAATTTCTTGAATTTCTAAAATTTCTTGAATTTTTAAAATTTCTTGAATTTTTAGAATTTCTAGAATTACTTGAATTTCTAGAATTTCTTGAATTTCTAGAATTTCTTGAATTTCAAAAATTTCTTGAATTTTTAAAATTTCTTGAATTTTTAAAATTTCTTGAATTTTTAAAATTTCTTGAATTTTTAAAATTTCTTGAATTTTGAGAATTTTGAGAATTTCTAAAATTTCTTGAATTTTTAAAATTTTCTGAATTTCTAAAATATCTTGAATTTCTAAAATTTCTTGAATTTCTAAAATTTCTTGAATTTCTAAAATTTCTTGAATTTTTAAAATTTCTTGAATTTTTAAAATTTTCTGAATTTCTAAAATTTCTTGAATTTCTAATATTTCTTGAATTTCTAGAATTTCTTGAATTTCTATAATGTCTTGAATTTTTAAAATTTCTTGAATTTTTAAAATTTCTTGAATGTCTAAAATTTCTTAAATTTTTAAAATTTCTTGAATTTCTAAAATTTCTTGAATTTCTAGAATTTCTTGAATTTCTAAAATTTCTTGAATTTTTAAAATTTCTTGAATTTTTAAAATTTTTTGAATGTCTAAAATTTCTTAAATTTTTAAAATTTCTTGAATTTTTAAAATTTCTTGAATTTTTAAAATTTCTTGAATTTTTAAAATATTCTGAATTTCTAATATTTCTTGAATTTCTAAAATGTCTTAAATTTCTACAATTTCATAAATTTCTAGAATTTCTTGAATTTCTAGAATTTCTTGAATTTCTAGAATTTCTTGAATTTCTAAAATTTCTTCAATTTCTAATATATCTTGAATTTCTAATATATTTTGAATTTCTACAATTACTTGAATTTCTAAAATTTCTTAAATTTCTACAATTTCATAAATTTCTTAAATTTCTACAATTTCATAAATTTCTAGAATTTCTTGAATTTCTTGAATTTCTAGAATTTCTTGAATTACTAAAATTTCTTCAATTTCTAATAAATCTTGAATTTCTACAATGTATTGAATTTCTAAAATATCTTGAATTTCTAATATATCTTGAATTTCTACAATTTCTTAAATTTCTAGAATTTCTTGAATTTCTAAAATTTCTTCAATTTCTAATAAATCTTGAATTTCTACAATTTATTGAATTTCTAAAATATCTTGAATTTCTAAAATTTCTTGAATTTCTAAAATTTCTTGAATTTCTAAAATTTCTTGAATTTTTAAAATTTCTTGAATTACTAGAATTTCTTGAATTTCTAATATATCTTAAATTTCTAATATATCTTGAATTTCTAAAATATCTTAAATTTCTAGAATTTCTTCAATTTCTAAAATATCTTAAATTTCTAGAATTTCTTGAATTTCTAAAATATCTTAAATTTCTAGAATTTCTTGAATTTCTAAAATTTCTTGAATTTCTAAAATTTCTTGAATTTCTAAAATATCTTGAATTTCTAATATATCTTGAATTTCTAGAATTTCTTGAATTTCTAAAATTTCTTAAATTTCTATTATTTCATAAATTTCTAGAATTTCTTGAATTTCTTGATTTTCTAGAATTCCTTGAATTTCTAAAATTTCTTCAATTTTTAGAATTTCTTGAATTTTTAAAATTTCTTGAATTTCTAAAATATCTTAAATTTCTAGAATTTCTTGAATTTCTAAAATATCTTGAATTTCTAATATATCTTGAATTTCTAATATATTTTGAATTTCTAAAATTTCTTAAATTTCTAAAATTTCTTAAATTTCTAAAATTTCTTAAATTTCTACAATTTCATAAATTTCTAGAATTTCTTGAATTTCTAGAATTTCTTGAATTTCTAGAATTTCTAGAATTTCTTGAATTTCTAGAATTTCTTGAATTTCTAGAATTTCTTGAATATCTAGAATTTCTTGAATTTCTAAAATTTCTTGAATTTCTAATATATCTTGAATTTCTAATATATTTTGAATTTCTAAACTTTCTTAAATTTCTAAAATTTCTTAAATTTCTAAAATTTCTTAAATTTCTACAATTTCATAAATTTCTAGAATTTCTTGAATTTCTAGAATTTCTTGAATTTCTAGAATTTCTAGAATTTCTTGAATTTCTAAAATTTCTTTAATTTCTAATATATCTTGAATTTCTACAATTTCTTGAATTTCTAAAATATCTTGAATTTCTAATATATCTTGAATTTCTACAATTTCTTAAATTTCTAAAATTTCTTGAATTTCTAGAATTTCTAAAATTTCTTGAATTTCTAAAATTTCTTGAATTTCTAGAATTTCTTGAATTTCTAAAATTTCTTAAATTTTTAAAATATCTTAAATTTCTAGAATTTCTTGAATTTCTAAAATTTCTTGAATTTCTAAAATTTCTTGAATTTCTAAAATATCTTGAATTTCTAAAATTTCTTGAATTTCTAAAATTTCTTGAATTTCTAAAATTTCTTGAATTTTTAAAATATCTTAAATTTCTAGAATTTCTTGAATTTCTAGAATTTCTTGAATTTTTAAAATTTCTTGAATTTCTAAAATTTCTCGAATTTTTAAAATTTCTTGAATTTTTAAAATTTCTCGAATTTTTAAAATTTCTTAAATTTTTAAAATTTCTTGAAATTCTAAAATTTCTTGAATTTCTAAAATTTCTTAAATTTTTAAAATATCTTAAATTTCTAGAATTTCTTGAATTTAAAAAATTTCTTGAATTTCTAAAATTTCTTGAATTTCTAAGATATCTTGAATTTCTACAATTTCTTGAATTCCTAAAATTTCTTGAATTTCTAAAATTTCTTGAATTTCTAGAATTTCTTGAATTTCTAGAATTTCTTGAATTTCAAAAATTTCTTGAATTTTGATAATTTCTTGAATTTCTAAAATTTCTTGAATTTCTAAAATTTCTTGAATTTCTAAAATTTCTTGAATATCTAGAATTTCTTAAATTTCTAAAATTTCTTGAATTTCTAATATATCTTGAATTTCTAATATATTTTGAATTTCTACAATTTCTTAAATTTCTAAAATTTCTTGAATTTCTAAAATTTCTCGAATTTTTAAAATTTCTTGAATTTTTAAAATTTCTTGAATATGTAGAATTTCTTGAATTTCTAAAATTTCTTGAATTTCTAATATATCTTTAATTTCTAATATATTTTGAATTTCTACAATTACTTGAATTTTTAAAATTTCTTAAATTTCTAAAATTTCTTAAATTTCTAAAATTTCTTAAATTTTTAAAATTTCTTGAATTTCTAATATTACTTAAATTTCTAAAATTTCTTGAAAATCTAAAATTTCTTGATTTTCTAATATATCTTAAATTTCTAAAATTTCTTGAATTTCTAGAATTTCTTGAATTTCTAAAATTTCATGAATTTCTAAAATTTCTTGAATTTCTTAAATTTCTTGAATTTTTACTTTTTTTGAATTTTCAAAATTTCTTGAATTTCTAAAATTTCTTGAATTTATAAAATTTCTTGAATTTCTAAAATTTATAAAATTTCTTGAATTTCTAAAATTTATAAAATTTCTTGAATTTCTAAAATTTCTTGAATTTCTAAAATTTTTTGAATTTCTAGAATTTCTTGAATTTTTAAAATTTCTTGAATTTTTAGAATTTCTAGAATTACTTGAATTTCTAGAATTTCTTGAATTTCTAGAATTTCTTGAATTTCAAAAATTTCTTGAATTTTTAAAATTTCTTGAATTTTTAAAATTTCTTGAATTTCTAAAATTTGTTGAATTTTTAAAATTTCTTGAATTTTGAGAATTTCTTGAATTTTTTAAATTTCTAGAATTTCTAAAATTTCTTGAATTTCTAAAATTTCTTGAATTTCTAAAATTCTTGAATATCTAGAATTTCTTGAATTTCTAATATATCTTGAATTTCTAATATATTTTGAATTTCTACAATTACTTGAATTTCTAAAATTTCTTGAATTTCTACAATTTTATAAATTTCTACCATTTCATAAATTTCTAAAATTTCTTGAATTTCTAGAATTTCTTGAATTTCTAGAATTTCTTGAATTTCTTGAATTTCTAAAATTTCTTGAATTTCTAAAATTTCTTGAATTTTTTAAATTTCTAGAATTTCTACAATTTCTTGAATTTCTAAAATTTCTTGAATTTCTAAAATATCTTGAATTTCTAATATATCTTGAATTTCTAGAATTTCTTGAATTTCTAAAATTTCTAGAATTTTTAAAATATCTTAAATTTCTAGAATTTCTTGAATTTCTAGAATTTCTTGAATTTTTAAAATTTCTTGAATTTCTAAAATTTGTTGAATTTTTAAAATTTCTTGAATTTTGAGAATTTCTTGAATTTTTTAAATTTCTAGAATTTCTAAAATTTCTAAAATTTCTAGAATTTTTAAAATATCTTAAATTTCTAGAATTTCTTGAATTTCTAGAATTTCTTGAATTTTTAAAATTTCTTGAATTTCTAAAATTTCTTGAATTTCTTATATTACTTGAATTTCTAATATTACTTGAATTTCTAATATTACTTGAATTTCTAAAATTTCATGAATTTCTAAAATTTCTTGAATTTCTAAAATTTCTTAAATTTCTAGAATTTCTTGAATTTCTAAAATTTCTTGAATTTTTAAAATTTCTTGAATTTTTAAAATTTTTTGAATGTCTAAAATTTCTTAAATTTTTAAAATTTCTTGAATTTTTAAAATTTCTTGAATTTTTAAAATTTCTTGAATTTTTAAAATATTCTGAATTTCTAATATTTCTTGAATTTCTAAAATGTCTTAAATTTCTACAATTTCATAAATTTCTAGAATTTCTTGAATTTCTAGAATTTCTTGAATTTCTAGAATTTCTTGAATTTCTAAAATTTCTTCAATTTCTAATATATCTTGAATTTCTAATATATTTTGAATTTCTACAATTACTTGAATTTCTAAAATTTCTTAAATTTCTACAATTTCATAAATTTCTTAAATTTCTACAATTTCATAAATTTCTAGAATTTCTTGAATTTCTTGAATTTCTAGAATTTCTTGAATTACTAAAATTTCTTCAATTTCTAATAAATCTTGAATTTCTACAATGTATTGAATTTCTAAAATATCTTGAATTTCTAATATATCTTGAATTTCTACAATTTCTTAAATTTCTAGAATTTCTTGAATTTCTAAAATTTCTTCAATTTCTAATAAATCTTGAATTTCTACAATTTATTGAATTTCTAAAATATCTTGAATTTCTAAAATTTCTTGAATTTCTAAAATTTCTTGAATTTCTAAAATTTCTTGAATTTTTAAAATTTCTTGAATTACTAGAATTTCTTGAATTTCTAATATATCTTAAATTTCTAATATATCTTGAATTTCTAAAATATCTTAAATTTCTAGAATTTCTTCAATTTCTAAAATATCTTAAATTTCTAGAATTTCTTGAATTTCTAAAATATCTTAAATTTCTAGAATTTCTTGAATTTCTAAAATTTCTTGAATTTCTAAAATTTCTTGAATTTCTAAAATATCTTGAATTTCTAATATATCTTGAATTTCTAGAATTTCTTGAATTTCTAAAATTTCTTAAATTTCTATTATTTCATAAATTTCTAGAATTTCTTGAATTTCTAAAATATCTTAAATTTCTAGAATTTCTTGAATTTCTAAAATTTCTTGAATTTCTAAAATTTCTGGAATTTCTAAAATATCTTGAATTTCTAATATATCTTGAATTTCTAGAATTTCTTGTATTTTTATAATTTCTTGAATTTTTAAAATTTCTTGAATTTTTAAAATTTTCTGAATTTCTAAAATATCTTGAATTTCTAAAATTTCTTGAATTTCTAAAATTTCTTGAATTTCTAAAATTTCTTGAATTTTTAAAATTTCTTGAATTTTTAAAATTTTCTGAATTTCTAAAATTTCTTGAATTTCTAATATTTCTTGAATTTCTAGAATTTCTTGAATTTCTATAATGTCTTGAATTTTTAAAATTTCTTGAATTTTTAAAATTTCTTGAATGTCTAAAATTTCTTAAATTTTTAAAATTTCTTGAATTTCTAAAATTTCTTGAATTTCTAAAATTTCTTGAATTTTTAAAATTTCTTGAATTACTAGAATTTCTTGAATTTCTAATATATCTTAAATTTCTAATATATCTTGAATTTCTAAAATATCTTAAATTTCTAGAATTTCTTCAATTTCTAAAATATCTTAAATTTCTAGAATTTCTTGAATTTCTAAAATATCTTAAATTTCTAGAATTTCTTGAATTTCTAAAATTTCTTGAATTTCTAAAATTTCTTGAATTTCTAAAATATCTTGAATTTCTAATATATCTTGAATTTCTAGAATTTCTTGAATTTCTAAAATTTCTTAAATTTCTATTATTTCATAAATTTCTAGAATTTCTTGAATTTCTTGATTTTCTAGAATTCCTTGAATTTCTAAAATTTCTTCAATTTTTAGAATTTCTTGAATTTTTAAAATTTCTTGAATTTCTAAAATATCTTAAATTTCTAGAATTTCTTGAATTTCTAAAATATCTTGAATTTCTAATATATCTTGAATTTCTAATATATTTTGAATTTCTAAAATTTCTTAAATTTCTAAAATTTCTTAAATTTCTAAAATTTCTTAAATTTCTACAATTTCATAAATTTCTAGAATTTCTTGAATTTCTAGAATTTCTTGAATTTCTAGAATTTCTAGAATTTCTTGAATTTCTAGAATTTCTTGAATTTCTAGAATTTCTTGAATATCTAGAATTTCTTGAATTTCTAAAATTTCTTGAATTTCTAATATATCTTGAATTTCTAATATATTTTGAATTTCTAAACTTTCTTAAATTTCTAAAATTTCTTAAATTTCTAAAATTTCTTAAATTTCTACAATTTCATAAATTTCTAGAATTTCTTGAATTTCTAGAATTTCTTGAATTTCTAGAATTTCTAGAATTTCTTGAATTTCTAAAATTTCTTTAA
The DNA here is from genome assembly GCA_949152435.1 of Gastracanthus pulcherrimus. Taxonomy (NCBI): domain Eukaryota; kingdom Metazoa; phylum Arthropoda; class Insecta; order Hymenoptera; family Pteromalidae; genus Gastracanthus; species Gastracanthus pulcherrimus. The sequence continues at coordinate 100,181,713 of OX424573.1, forward strand.
TTTCTAATATATCTTGAATTTCTACAATTTCTTGAATTTCTAAAATATCTTGAATTTCTAATATATCTTGAATTTCTACAATTTCTTAAATTTCTAAAATTTCTTGAATTTCTAGAATTTCTAAAATTTCTTGAATTTCTAAAATTTCTTGAATTTCTAGAATTTCTTGAATTTCTAAAATTTCTTAAATTTTTAAAATATCTTAAATTTCTAGAATTTCTTGAATTTCTAAAATTTCTTGAATTTCTAAAATTTCTTGAATTTCTAAAATATCTTGAATTTCTAAAATTTCTTGAATTTCTAAAATTTCTTGAATTTCTAAAATTTCTTGAATTTTTAAAATATCTTAAATTTCTAGAATTTCTTGAATTTCTAGAATTTCTTGAATTTTTAAAATTTCTTGAATTTCTAAAATTTCTCGAATTTTTAAAATTTCTTGGATTTTTAAAATTTCTCGAATTTTTAAAATTTCTTAAATTTTTAAAATTTCTTGAAATTCTAAAATTTCTTGAATTTCTAAAATTTCTTAAATTTTTAAAATATCTTAAATTTCTAGAATTTCTTGAATTTAAAAAATTTCTTGAATTTCTAAAATTTCTTGAATTTCTAAGATATCTTGAATTTCTACAATTTCTTGAATTCCTAAAATTTCTTGAATTTCTAAAATTTCTTGAATTTCTAGAATTTCTTGAATTTCTAGAATTTCTTGAATTTCAAAAATTTCTTGAATTTTGATAATTTCTTGAATTTCTAAAATTTCTTGAATTTCTAAAATTTCTTGAATTTCTAAAATTTCTTGAATATCTAGAATTTCTTAAATTTCTAAAATTTCTTGAATTTCTAATATATCTTGAATTTCTAATATATCTTGAATTTCTAATATATTTTGAATTTCTACAATTTCTTAAATTTCTAAAATTTCTTGAATTTCTAAAATTTCTCGAATTTTTAAAATTTCTTGAATTTTTAAAATTTCTTGAATATGTAGAATTTCTTGAATTTCTAAAATTTCTTGAATTTCTAATATATCTTTAATTTCTAATATATTTTGAATTTCTACAATTACTTGAATTTTTAAAATTTCTTAAATTTCTAAAATTTCTTAAATTTCTAAAATTTCTTAAATTTTTAAAATTTCTTGAATTTCTAATATTACTTAAATTTCTAAAATTTCTTGAAAATCTAAAATTTCTTGATTTTCTAATATATCTTAAATTTCTAAAATTTCTTGAATTTCTAAAATTTCTTGAATTTCTAAAATTTCATGAATTTCTAAAATTTCTTGAATTTCTTAAATTTCTTGAATTTTTACTTTTTTTGAATTTTCAAAATTTCTTGAATTTCTAAAATTTCTTGAATTTATAAAATTTCTTGAATTTCTAAAATTTATAAAATTTCTTGAATTTCTAAAATTTATAAAATTTCTTGAATTTCTAAAATTTCTTGAATTTCTAAAATTTTTTGAATTTCTAGAATTTCTTGAATTTTTAAAATTTCTTGAATTTTTAGAATTTCTAGAATTACTTGAATTTCTAGAATTTCTTGAATTTCTAGAATTTCTTGAATTTCAAAAATTTCTTGAATTTTTAAAATTTCTTGAATTTTTAAAATTTCTTGAATTTCTAAAATTTGTTGAATTTTTAAAATTTCTTGAATTTTGAGAATTTCTTGAATTTTTTAAATTTCTAGAATTTCTAAAATTTCTTGAATTTCTAAAATTTCTTGAATTTCTAAAATTCTTGAATATCTAGAATTTCTTGAATTTCTAATATATCTTGAATTTCTAATATATTTTGAATTTCTACAATTACTTGAATTTCTAAAATTTCTTGAATTTCTACAATTTTATAAATTTCTACCATTTCATAAATTTCTAAAATTTCTTGAATTTCTAGAATTTCTTGAATTTCTAGAATTTCTTGAATTTCTTGAATTTCTAAAATTTCTTGAATTTCTAAAATTTCTTGAATTTTTTAAATTTCTAGAATTTCTACAATTTCTTGAATTTCTAAAATTTCTTGAATTTCAAAAATATCTTGAATTTCTAATATATCTTGAATTTCTAGAATTTCTTGAATTTCTAAAATTTCTAGAATTTTTAAAATATCTTAAATTTCTAGAATTTCTTGAATTTCTAGAATTTCTTGAATTTTTAAAATTTCTTGAATTTCTAAAATTTGTTGAATTTTTAAAATTTCTTGAATTTTGAGAATTTCTTGAATTTTTTAAATTTCTAGAATTTCTAAAATTTCTAAAATTTCTAGAATTTTTAAAATATCTTAAATTTCTAGAATTTCTTGAATTTCTAGAATTTCTTGAATTTTTAAAATTTCTTGAATTTCTAAAATTTCTTGAATTTCTTATATTACTTGAATTTCTAATATTACTTGAATTTCTAATATTACTTGAATTTCTAAAATTTCATGAATTTCTAAAATTTCTTGAATTTCTAAAATTTCTTAAATTTCTAGAATTTCTAGAATTTCTAGAATTTCTAAAATTTCTTGAATTTCTAAAATTTCTTGAATTTCTAATATATCTTGAATTTCTACAATTTCTTGAATTTCTAAAATTTCTTTAATTTCTAAAATTTCTCGAATTTTTAAAATTTCTTGAATTTTTAAAATTTCTCGAATTTTTAAAATTTCTTAAATTTTTAAAATTTCTTGAATTTCTAAAATTTCTTGAATTTCTAAAATTTCTTGAATTTCTGAAAATTTCTTGAATATCTAGAATTTCTTGAATTTCTTAAATTTCTTGAATTTCTAATATATCTTGAATTTCTAATATATTTTGAATTTCTAAAATTTCTTGAATTTCTAAAATTTCTTAAATTTCTAGAATTTCTAGAATTTCTAGAATTTCTAAAATTTCTTGAATTTCTAAAATTTCTTGAATTTCTAAAATTTCTTGAATTTCTAAAATTTCTTGAATATCTAGAATTTCTTGAATTTCTTAAATTTCTTGAATTTCTAATATATCTTGAATTTCTAATATATTTTGAATTTCTAAAATTTCTTAAATTTCTAAAATTTCTTAAATTTCTACAATTTTATAAATTTCTAGAATTTCTTGAATTTCTAGAATTTCTTCAATTTCTAGAATTTCTTGAATTTCTAAAATTTCTTCAATTTCTAATATATCTAGAATTTCTAATATATTTTGAATTTCTACAATTACTTGAATTTCTAAAATTTCTTAAATTTCTACAATTTCATAAATTTCTTAAATTTCTACAATTTCATAAATTTCTAGAATTTCTTGAATTTCTTGAATTTCTAGAATTTCTTGAATTTCTAAAATTTCTTCAATTTCTAATAAATCTTGAATTTCTACAATTTATTGAATTTCTAAAATATCTTGAATTTCTAATATATCTTGAATTTCTACAATTTCTTAAAGTTCTAGAATTTCATGAATTTCTAAAATTTCTTCAATTTCTAATAAATCTTGAATTTCTACAATTTATTGAATTTCTAAAATATCTTGAATTTCTAATATATCTTGAATTTCTACAATTTCTTAAATTTCTACAATTTATTGAATTTCTAAAATATCTTAAATTTCTAGAATTTCTTGAATTTCTAAAATATCTTGAATTTCTAATATATCTTGAATTTCTACAATTTCTTAAATTTCTAAAATTTCTTGAATTTCTAAAATTTCTTGAATTTCTAGAATTTCTTGAATTTCTAAAATATCTTAAATTTCCAGAATTTCTTGAATTTCTAAAATATCTTAAATTTCTAGAATTTCTTGAATTTCTAAAATATCTTAAATTTCTAGAATTTCTTGAATTTCTAAAATATCTTAAATTTCTAGAATTTCTTGAATTTCTAAAATTTCTTGAATTTCTAAAATTTCTGGAATTTCTAAAATATCTTGAATTTCTAATATATCTTGAATTTCTAGAATTTCTTGTATTTTTATAATTTCTTGAATTTTTAAAATTTCTTGAATTTTTAAAATTTTCTGAATTTCTAAAATATCTTGAATTTCTAAAATTTCTTGAATTTCTAAAATTTCTTGAATTTCTAAAATTTCTTGAATTTTTAAAATTTCTTGAATTTTTAAAATTTTCTGAATTTCTAAAATTTCTTGAATTTCTAATATTTCTTGAATTTCTAGAATTTCTTGAATTTCTATAATGTCTTGAATTTTTAAAATTTCTTGAATTTTTAAAATTTCTTGAATGTCTAAAATTTCTTAAATTTTTAAAATTTCTTGAATTTCTAAAATTTCTTGAATTTCTAGAATTTCTTGAATTTCTAAAATTTCTTGAATTTTTAAAATTTCTTGAATTTAAAAATTTTTTGAATGTCTAAAATTTCTTAAATTTTTAAAATTTCTTGAATTTTTAAAATTTCTTGAATTTTTAAAATTTCTTGAATTTTTAAAATATTCTGAATTTCTAATATTTCTTGAATTTCTAAAATGTCTTAAATTTCTACAATTTCATAAATTTCTAGAATTTCTTGAATTTCTAGAATTTCTTGAATTTCTAGAATTTCTTGAATTTCTAAAATTTCTTCAATTTCTAATATATCTTGAATTTCTAATATATTTTGAATTTCTACAATTACTTGAATTTCTAAAATTTCTTAAATTTCTACAATTTCATAAATTTCTTAAATTTCTACAATTTCATAAATTTCTAGAATTTCTTGAATTTCTTGAATTTCTAGAATTTCTTGAATTACTAAAATTTCTTCAATTTCTAATAAATCTTGAATTTCTACAATGTATTGAATTTCTAAAATATCTTGAATTTCTAATATATCTTGAATTTCTACAATTTCTTAAATTTCTAGAATTTCTTGAATTTCTAAAATTTCTTCAATTTCTAATAAATCTTGAATTTCTACAATTTATTGAATTTCTAAAATATCTTGAATTTCTAAAATTTCTTGAATTTCTAAAATTTCTTGAATTTCTAAAATTTCTTGAATTTTTAAAATTTCTTGAATTACTAGAATTTCTTGAATTTCTAATATATCTTAAATTTCTAATATATCTTGAATTTCTACAATTTCTTAAATTTCTAAAATTTCTTGAATTTCTAAAATATCTTAAATTTCCAGAATTTCTTGAATTTCTAAAATATCTTAAATTTCTAGAATTTCTTCAATTTCTAAAATATCTTAAATTTCTAGAATTTCTTGAATTTCTAAAATATGTTAAATTTCTAGAATTTCTTGAATTTCTAAAATTTCTTGAATTTCTAAAATTTCTTGAATTTCTAAAATATCTTGAATTTCTAATATATCTTGAATTTCTAGAATTTCTTGAATTTCTAAAATTTCTTAAATTTCTATTATTTCATAAATTTCTAGAATTTCTTGAATTTCTTGATTTTCTAGAATTCCTTGAATTTCTAAAATTTCTTCAATTTTTAGAATTTCTTGAATTTTTAAAATTTCTTGAATTTCTAAAATATCTTAAATTTCTAGAATTTCTTGAATTTCTAAAATATCTTGAATTTCTAATATATCTTGAATTTCTAATATATTTTGAATTTCTAAAATTTCTTAAATTTCTAAAATTTCTTAAATTTCTAAAATTTCTTAAATTTCTACAATTTCATAAATTTCTAGAATTTCTTGAATTTCTAGAATTTCTTGAATTTCTAGAATTTCTTGAATTTCTAGAATTTCTTGAATTTCTAGAATTTCTTGAATATCTAGAATTTCTTGAATTTCTAAAATTTCTTGAATTTCTAATATATCTTGAATTTCTAATATATTTTGAATTTCTAAACTTTCTTAAATTTCTAAAATTTCTTAAATTTCTAAAATTTCTTAAATTTCTACAATTTCATAAATTTCTAGAATTTCTTGAATTTCTAGAATTTCTTGAATTTCTAGAATTTCTAGAATTTCTTGAATTTCTAAAATTTCTTTAATTTCTAATATATCTTGAATTTCTACAATTTCTTGAATTTCTAAAATATCTTGAATTTCTACAATTTCTTAAATTTCTAAAATTTCTTGAATTTCTAGAATTTCTAAAATTTCTTGAATTTCTAAAATTTCTTGAATTTCTAGAATTTCTTGAATTTCTAAAATTTCTTAAATTTTTAAAATATCTTAAATTTCTAGAATTTCTTGAATTTCTAAAATTTCTTGAATTTCTAAAATTTCTTGAATTTCTAAAATATCTTGAATTTCTAAAATTTCTTGAATTTCTAAAATTTCTTGAATTTCTAAAATTTCTTGAATTTTTAAAATATCTTAAATTTCTAGAATTTCTTGAATTTCTAGAATTTCTTGAATTTTTAAAATTTCTTGAATTTCTAAAATTTCTTGAATTTCTTATATTACTTGAATTTCTAATATTTCTTGAATTTCTAAAATTTCTTGAATTTCTAAAATTTCTTGAATATCTAGAATTTCTTAAATTTCTAAAATTTCTTGAATTTCTAATATATCTTGAATTTCTAATATATTTTGAATTTCTACAATTTCTTAAATTTTTAAAATTTCTTGAATTTCTAATATTACTTGAATTTCTAAAATTTCTTGAATTAGTAAAATTTCTTGAATTTCTAAAATTTCTTGAATTTTCTAAAATTTCTTAAATTTTTAAAATATCTTAAATTTCTAGAATTTCTTGAATTTAAAATATTTCTTGAATTTCTACAATTTCTTGAATTTTTAAAATTTCTTGAATTTCTAAAATTTCTTGAATTACTAAAATTTCTTGAATTTCTAAAATTTCTTGAATTACTAAAATTTCTTAAATTTTTAAAATATCTTAAATTTCTAGAATTTCTTGAATTTTTAAAATTTCTTGAATTTCTAGAATTTCTTACATGTGTAAAATTTCTTGAATTTCTAAAATTTCTTGAATTTCTAAAATTTCTTAAATTTTTTAATATATCTTAAATTTCTAGAATTTCTTGAATTTAAAAAATTTCTTGAATTCTAAAATTTCTTGAATTTCTAATATATCTTGAATTTCTAAAATTTCTTTAATTTCTAATATTACTTGAATTTCTAGAATTTCTTGAATTTCAAAAATTTCTTGAATTTCTAAAATTTCTTTAATTCCTAATATTACTTGAATTTCTAATATATCTTGAATTTCTAATATATTTTGAATTTCTACAATTTCTTAAATTTTTAAAATTTCTTGAATTTCTAATATTACTTGAATTTCTAGAAATTCTTGAATTTCAAAAATTTCTTGAATTTCTAAAATTTCTTTAATTTCTAATATTACTTGAATTTCTAAAATTTCTTGAATTTCTAAAATTTCTTAAATGTTTAAAATTTCTTGAATTTCTAATATATCTTAAATTTCTAGAATTTCTTGAATTTCAAAAATTTCTTGAATTTCTAAAATTTCTTTAATTCCTAATATTACTTAAATTTCTAAAATTTCTTTAATTTCTAATATTACTTGAATTTCTAGAATTTCTTGAATTTCAAAAATTTCTTGAATTTCTAAAATTTCTTGAATTTCTAATATATCTTAAATTTCTAAAATTTCTTGAATTTCTAAAATTTCTTGAATTTCTAAAATTTCATGAATTTCTAAAATTTCTTGAATTTCTTAAATTTCTTGAATTTTTACTTTTTTTGAATTTTTAAAATTTCTTGAATTTCTAAAATTTCTTGAATTTTTAAAATTTCTTGAATTTCTAAAATTTCTTGAATTTCTAAAATTTCTTGAATTTCTAAAATTTCTTGAATTTTTAAAATTTCTTGAATTTTTAGAATTTCTAGAATTACTTGAATTTCTAGAATTTCTTGAATTTCTAGAATTTCTTGAATTTCAAAAATTTCTTGAATTTTTAAAATTTCTTGAATTTTTAAAATTTCTTGAATTTTTAAAATTTCTTGAATTTTTAAAATTTCTTGAATTTTGAGAATTTCTTGAATTTCTAAAATTTCTTGAATTTTTAAAATTTTCTGAATTTCTAAAATATCTTGAATTTCTAAAATTTCTTGAATTTCTAAAATTTCTTGAATTTCTAAAATTTCTTGAATTTTTAAAATTTCTTGAATTTTTAAAATTTTCTGAATTTCTAAAATTTCTTGAATTTCTAATATTTCTTGAATTTCTAGAATTTCTTGAATTTCTATAATGTCTTGAATTTTTAAAATTTCTTGAATTTTTAAAATTTCTTGAATGTCTAAAATTTCTTAAATTTTTAAAATTTCTTGAATTTCTAAAATTTCTTGAATTTCTAGAATTTCTTGAATTTCTAAAATTTCTTGAATTTTTAAAATTTCTTGAATTTTTAAAATTTTTTGAATGTCTAAAATTTCTTAAATTTTTAAAATTTCTTGAATTTTTAAAATTTCTTGAATTTTTAAAATTTCTTGAATTTTTAAAATATTCTGAATTTCTAATATTTCTTGAATTTCTAAAATGTCTTAAATTTCTACAATTTCATAAATTTCTAGAATTTCTTGAATTTCTAGAATTTCTTGAATTTCTAGAATTTCTTGAATTTCTAAAATTTCTTCAATTTCTAATATATCTTGAATTTCTAATATATTTTGAATTTCTACAATTACTTGAATTTCTAAAATTTCTTAAATTTCTACAATTTCATAAATTTCTTAAATTTCTACAATTTCATAAATTTCTAGAATTTCTTGAATTTCTTGAATTTCTAGAATTTCTTGAATTACTAAAATTTCTTCAATTTCTAATAAATCTTGAATTTCTACAATGTATTGAATTTCTAAAATATCTTGAATTTCTAATATATCTTGAATTTCTACAATTTCTTAAATTTCTAGAATTTCTTGAATTTCTAAAATTTCTTCAATTTCTAATAAATCTTGAATTTCTACAATTTATTGAATTTCTAAAATATCTTGAATTTCTAAAATTTCTTGAATTTCTAAAATTTCTTGAATTTCTAAAATTTCTTGAATTTTTAAAATTTCTTGAATTACTAGAATTTCTTGAATTTCTAATATATCTTAAATTTCTAATATATCTTGAATTTCTAAAATATCTTAAATTTCTAGAATTTCTTCAATTTCTAAAATATCTTAAATTTCTAGAATTTCTTGAATTTCTAAAATATCTTAAATTTCTAGAATTTCTTGAATTTCTAAAATTTCTTGAATTTCTAAAATTTCTTGAATTTCTAAAATATCTTGAATTTCTAATATATCTTGAATTTCTAGAATTTCTTGAATTTCTAAAATTTCTTAAATTTCTATTATTTCATAAATTTCTAGAATTTCTTGAATTTCTAAAATATCTTAAATTTCTAGAATTTCTTGAATTTCTAAAATTTCTTGAATTTCTAAAATTTCTGGAATTTCTAAAATATCTTGAATTTCTAATATATCTTGAATTTCTAGAATTTCTTGTATTTTTATAATTTCTTGAATTTTTAAAATTTCTTGAATTTTTAAAATTTTCTGAATTTCTAAAATATCTTGAATTTCTAAAATTTCTTGAATTTCTAAAATTTCTTGAATTTCTAAAATTTCTTGAATTTTTAAAATTTCTTGAATTTTTAAAATTTTCTGAATTTCTAAAATTTCTTGAATTTCTAATATTTCTTGAATTTCTAGAATTTCTTGAATTTCTATAATGTCTTGAATTTTTAAAATTTCTTGAATTTTTAAAATTTCTTGAATGTCTAAAATTTCTTAAATTTTTAAAATTTCTTGAATTTCTAAAATTTCTTGAATTTCTAAAATTTCTTGAATTTTTAAAATTTCTTGAATTACTAGAATTTCTTGAATTTCTAATATATCTTAAATTTCTAATATATCTTGAATTTCTAAAATATCTTAAATTTCTAGAATTTCTTCAATTTCTAAAATATCTTAAATTTCTAGAATTTCTTGAATTTCTAAAATATCTTAAATTTCTAGAATTTCTTGAATTTCTAAAATTTCTTGAATTTCTAAAATTTCTTGAATTTCTAAAATATCTTGAATTTCTAATATATCTTGAATTTCTAGAATTTCTTGAATTTCTAAAATTTCTTAAATTTCTATTATTTCATAAATTTCTAGAATTTCTTGAATTTCTTGATTTTCTAGAATTCCTTGAATTTCTAAAATTTCTTCAATTTTTAGAATTTCTTGAATTTTTAAAATTTCTTGAATTTCTAAAATATCTTAAATTTCTAGAATTTCTTGAATTTCTAAAATATCTTGAATTTCTAATATATCTTGAATTTCTAATATATTTTGAATTTCTAAAATTTCTTAAATTTCTAAAATTTCTTAAATTTCTAAAATTTCTTAAATTTCTACAATTTCATAAATTTCTAGAATTTCTTGAATTTCTAGAATTTCTTGAATTTCTAGAATTTCTAGAATTTCTTGAATTTCTAGAATTTCTTGAATTTCTAGAATTTCTTGAATATCTAGAATTTCTTGAATTTCTAAAATTTCTTGAATTTCTAATATATCTTGAATTTCTAATATATTTTGAATTTCTAAACTTTCTTAAATTTCTAAAATTTCTTAAATTTCTAAAATTTCTTAAATTTCTACAATTTCATAAATTTCTAGAATTTCTTGAATTTCTAGAATTTCTTGAATTTCTAGAATTTCTAGAATTTCTTGAATTTCTAAAATTTCTTTAATTTCTAATATATCTTGAATTTCTACAATTTCTTGAATTTCTAAAATATCTTGAATTTCTAATATATCTTGAATTTCTACAATTTCTTAAATTTCTAAAATTTCTTGAATTTCTAGAATTTCTAAAATTTCTTGAATTTCTAAAATTTCTTGAATTTCTAGAATTTCTTGAATTTCTAAAATTTCTTAAATTTTTAAAATATCTTAAATTTCTAGAATTTCTTGAATTTCTAAAATTTCTTGAATTTCTAAAATTTCTTGAATTTCTAAAATATCTTGAATTTCTAAAATTTCTTGAATTTCTAAAATTTCTTGAATTTCTAAAATTTCTTGAATTTTTAAAATATCTTAAATTTCTAGAATTTCTTGAATTTCTAGAATTTCTTGAATTTTTAAAATTTCTTGAATTTCTAAAATTTCTCGAATTTTTAAAATTTCTTGGATTTTTAAAATTTCTCGAATTTTTAAAATTTCTTAAATTTTTAAAATTTCTTGAAATTCTAAAATTTCTTGAATTTCTAAAATTTCTTAAATTTTTAAAATATCTTAAATTTCTAGAATTTCTTGAATTTAAAAAATTTCTTGAATTTCTAAAATTTCTTGAATTTCTAAGATATCTTGAATTTCTACAATTTCTTGAATTCCTAAAATTTCTTGAATTTCTAAAATTTCTTGAATTTCTAGAATTTCTTGAATTTCTAGAATTTCTTGAATTTCAAAAATTTCTTGAATTTTGATAATTTCTTGAATTTCTAAAATTTCTTGAATTTCTAAAATTTCTTGAATTTCTAAAATTTCTTGAATATCTAGAATTTCTTAAATTTCTAAAATTTCTTGAATTTCTAATATATCTTGAATTTCTAATATATCTTGAATTTCTAATATATTTTGAATTTCTACAATTTCTTAAATTTCTAAAATTTCTTGAATTTCTAAAATTTCTCGAATTTTTAAAATTTCTTGAATTTTTAAAATTTCTTGAATATGTAGAATTTCTTGAATTTCTAAAATTTCTTGAATTTCTAATATATCTTTAATTTCTAATATATTTTGAATTTCTACAATTACTTGAATTTTTAAAATTTCTTAAATTTCTAAAATTTCTTAAATTTCTAAAATTTCTTAAATTTTTAAAATTTCTTGAATTTCTAATATTACTTAAATTTCTAAAATTTCTTGAAAATCTAAAATTTCTTGATTTTCTAATATATCTTAAATTTCTAAAATTTCTTGAATTTCTAAAATTTCTTGAATTTCTAAAATTTCATGAATTTCTAAAATTTCTTGAATTTCTTAAATTTCTTGAATTTTTACTTTTTTTGAATTTTCAAAATTTCTTGAATTTCTAAAATTTCTTGAATTTATAAAATTTCTTGAATTTCTAAAATTTATAAAATTTCTTGAATTTCTAAAATTTATAAAATTTCTTGAATTTCTAAAATTTCTTGAATTTATAAAATTTTTTGAATTTCTAGAATTTCTTGAATTTTTAAAATTTCTTGAATTTTTAGAATTTCTAGAATTACTTGAATTTCTAGAATTTCTTGAATTTCTAGAATTTCTTGAATTTCAAAAATTTCTTGAATTTTTAAAATTTCTTGAATTTTTAAAATTTCTTGAATTTCTAAAATTTGTTGAATTTTTAAAATTTCTTGAATTTTGAGAATTTCTTGAATTTTTTAAATTTCTAGAATTTCTAAAATTTCTTGAATTTCTAAAATTTCTTGAATTTCTAAAATTCTTGAATATCTAGAATTTCTTGAATTTCTAATATATCTTGAATTTCTAATATATTTTGAATTTCTACAATTACTTGAATTTCTAAAATTTCTTGAATTTCTACAATTTTATAAATTTCTACCATTTCATAAATTTCTAAAATTTCTTGAATTTCTAGAATTTCTTGAATTTCTAGAATTTCTTGAATTTCTTGAATTTCTAAAATTTCTTGAATTTCTAAAATTTCTTGAATTTTTTAAATTTCTAGAATTTCTACAATTTCTTGAATTTCTAAAATTTCTTGAATTTCAAAAATATCTTGAATTTCTAATATATCTTGAATTTCTAGAATTTCTTGAATTTCTAAAATTTCTAGAATTTTTAAAATATCTTAAATTTCTAGAATTTCTTGAATTTCTAGAATTTCTTGAATTTTTAAAATTTCTTGAATTTCTAAAATTTGTTGAATTTTTAAAATTTCTTGAATTTTGAGAATTTCTTGAATTTTTTAAATTTCTAGAATTTCTAAAATTTCTAAAATTTCTAGAATTTTTAAAATATCTTAAATTTCTAGAATTTCTTGAATTTCTAGAATTTCTTGAATTTTTAAAATTTCTTGAATTTCTAAAATTTCTTGAATTTCTTATATTACTTGAATTTCTAATATTACTTGAATTTCTAATATTACTTGAATTTCTAAAATTTCATGAATTTCTAAAATTTCTTGAATTTCTAAAATTTCTTAAATTTCTAGAATTTCTAGAATTTCTAGAATTTCTAAAATTTCTTGAATTTCTAAAATTTCTTGAATTTCTAATATATCTTGAATTTCTACAATTTCTTGAATTTCTAAAATTTCTTTAATTTCTAAAATTTCTCGAATTTTTAAAATTTCTTGAATTTTTAAAATTTCTCGAATTTTTAAAATTTCTTAAATTTTTAAAATTTCTTGAATTTCTAAAATTTCTTGAATTTCTAAAATTTCTTGAATTTCTGAAAATTTCTTGAATATCTAGAATTTCTTGAATTTCTTAAATTTCTTGAATTTCTAATATATCTTGAATTTCTAATATATTTTGAATTTCTAAAATTTCTTGAATTTCTAAAATTTCTTAAATTTCTAGAATTTCTAGAATTTCTAGAATTTCTAAAATTTCTTGAATTTCTAAAATTTCTTGAATTTCTAAAATTTCTTGAATTTCTAAAATTTCTTGAATATCTAGAATTTCTTGAATTTCTTAAATTTCTTGAATTTCTAATATATCTTGAATTTCTAATATATTTTGAATTTCTAAAATTTCTTAAATTTCTAAAATTTCTTAAATTTCTACAATTTTATAAATTTCTAGAATTTCTTGAATTTCTAGAATTTCTTCAATTTCTAGAATTTCTTGAATTTCTAAAATTTCTTCAATTTCTAATATATCTAGAATTTCTAATATATTTTGAATTTCTACAATTACTTGAATTTCTAAAATTTCTTAAATTTCTACAATTTCATAAATTTCTTAAATTTCTACAATTTCATAAATTTCTAGAATTTCTTGAATTTCTTGAATTTCTAGAATTTCTTGAATTTCTAAAATTTCTTCAATTTCTAATAAATCTTGAATTTCTACAATTTATTGAATTTCTAAAATATCTTGAATTTCTAATATATCTTGAATTTCTACAATTTCTTAAAGTTCTAGAATTTCATGAATTTCTAAAATTTCTTCAATTTCTAATAAATCTTGAATTTCTACAATTTATTGAATTTCTAAAATATCTTGAATTTCTAATATATCTTGAATTTCTACAATTTCTTAAATTTCTACAATTTATTGAATTTCTAAAATATCTTAAATTTCTAGAATTTCTTGAATTTCTAAAATATCTTGAATTTCTAATATATCTTGAATTTCTACAATTTCTTAAATTTCTAAAATTTCTTGAATTTCTAAAATTTCTTGAATTTCTAGAATTTCTTGAATTTCTAAAATATCTTAAATTTCCAGAATTTCTTGAATTTCTAAAATATCTTAAATTTCTAGAATTTCTTGAATTTCTAAAATATCTTAAATTTCTAGAATTTCTTGAATTTCTAAAATATCTTAAATTTCTAGAATTTCTTGAATTTCTAAAATTTCTTGAATTTCTAAAATTTCTGGAATTTCTAAAATATCTTGAATTTCTAATATATCTTGAATTTCTAGAATTTCTTGTATTTTTATAATTTCTTGAATTTTTAAAATTTCTTGAATTTTTAAAATTTTCTGAATTTCTAAAATATCTTGAATTTCTAAAATTTCTTGAATTTCTAAAATTTCTTGAATTTCTAAAATTTCTTGAATTTTTAAAATTTCTTGAATTTTTAAAATTTTCTGAATTTCTAAAATTTCTTGAATTTCTAATATTTCTTGAATTTCTAGAATTTCTTGAATTTCTATAATGTCTTGAATTTTTAAAATTTCTTGAATTTTTAAAATTTCTTGAATGTCTAAAATTTCTTAAATTTTTAAAATTTCTTGAATTTCTAAAATTTCTTGAATTTCTAGAATTTCTTGAATTTCTAAAATTTCTTGAATTTTTAAAATTTCTTGAATTTAAAAATTTTTTGAATGTCTAAAATTTCTTAAATTTTTAAAATTTCTTGAATTTTTAAAATTTCTTGAATTTTTAAAATTTCTTGAATTTTTAAAATATTCTGAATTTCTAATATTTCTTGAATTTCTAAAATGTCTTAAATTTCTACAATTTCATAAATTTCTAGAATTTCTTGAATTTCTAGAATTTCTTGAATTTCTAGAATTTCTTGAATTTCTAAAATTTCTTCAATTTCTAATATATCTTGAATTTCTAATATATTTTGAATTTCTACAATTACTTGAATTTCTAAAATTTCTTAAATTTCTACAATTTCATAAATTTCTTAAATTTCTACAATTTCATAAATTTCTAGAATTTCTTGAATTTCTTGAATTTCTAGAATTTCTTGAATTACTAAAATTTCTTCAATTTCTAATAAATCTTGAATTTCTACAATGTATTGAATTTCTAAAATATCTTGAATTTCTAATATATCTTGAATTTCTACAATTTCTTAAATTTCTAGAATTTCTTGAATTTCTAAAATTTCTTCAATTTCTAATAAATCTTGAATTTCTACAATTTATTGAATTTCTAAAATATCTTGAATTTCTAAAATTTCTTGAATTTCTAAAATTTCTTGAATTTCTAAAATTTCTTGAATTTTTAAAATTTCTTGAATTACTAGAATTTCTTGAATTTCTAATATATCTTAAATTTCTAATATATCTTGAATTTCTACAATTTCTTAAATTTCTAAAATTTCTTGAATTTCTAAAATATCTTAAATTTCCAGAATTTCTTGAATTTCTAAAATATCTTAAATTTCTAGAATTTCTTCAATTTCTAAAATATCTTAAATTTCTAGAATTTCTTGAATTTCTAAAATATCTTAAATTTCTAGAATTTCTTGAATTTCTAAAATTTCTTGAATTTCTAAAATTTCTTGAATTTCTAAAATATCTTGAATTTCTAATATATCTTGAATTTCTAGAATTTCTTGAATTTCTAAAATTTCTTAAATTTCTATTATTTCATAAATTTCTAGAATTTCTTGAATTTCTTGATTTTCTAGAATTCCTTGAATTTCTAAAATTTCTTCAATTTTTAGAATTTCTTGAATTTTTAAAATTTCTTGAATTTCTAAAATATCTTAAATTTCTAGAATTTCTTGAATTTCTAAAATATCTTGAATTTCTAATATATCTTGAATTTCTAATATATTTTGAATTTCTAAAATTTCTTAAATTTCTAAAATTTCTTAAATTTCTAAAATTTCTTAAATTTCTACAATTTCATAAATTTCTAGAATTTCTTGAATTTCTAGAATTTCTTGAATTTCTAGAATTTCTTGAATTTCTAGAATTTCTTGAATTTCTAGAATTTCTTGAATATCTAGAATTTCTTGAATTTCTAAAATTTCTTGAATTTCTAATATATCTTGAATTTCTAATATATTTTGAATTTCTAAACTTTCTTAAATTTCTAAAATTTCTTAAATTTCTAAAATTTCTTAAATTTCTACAATTTCATAAATTTCTAGAATTTCTTGAATTTCTAGAATTTCTTGAATTTCTAGAATTTCTAGAATTTCTTGAATTTCTAAAATTTCTTTAATTTCTAATATATCTTGAATTTCTACAATTTCTTGAATTTCTAAAATATCTTGAATTTCTACAATTTCTTAAATTTCTAAAATTTCTTGAATTTCTAGAATTTCTAAAATTTCTTGAATTTCTAAAATTTCTTGAATTTCTAGAATTTCTTGAATTTCTAAAATTTCTTAAATTTTTAAAATATCTTAAATTTCTAGAATTTCTTGAATTTCTAAAATTTCTTGAATTTCTAAAATTTCTTGAATTTCTAAAATATCTTGAATTTCTAAAATTTCTTGAATTTCTAAAATTTCTTGAATTTCTAAAATTTCTTGAATTTTTAAAATATCTTAAATTTCTAGAATTTCTTGAATTTCTAGAATTTCTTGAATTTTTAAAATTTCTTGAATTTCTAAAATTTCTTGAATTTCTTATATTACTTGAATTTCTAATATTTCTTGAATTTCTAAAATTTCTTGAATTTCTAAAATTTCTTGAATATCTAGAATTTCTTAAATTTCTAAAATTTCTTGAATTTCTAATATATCTTGAATTTCTAATATATTTTGAATTTCTACAATTTCTTAAATTTTTAAAATTTCTTGAATTTCTAATATTACTTGAATTTCTAAAATTTCTTGAATTAGTAAAATTTCTTGAATTTCTAAAATTTCTTGAATTTTCTAAAATTTCTTAAATTTTTAAAATATCTTAAATTTCTAGAATTTCTTGAATTTAAAATATTTCTTGAATTTCTACAATTTCTTGAATTTTTAAAATTTCTTGAATTTCTAAAATTTCTTGAATTACTAAAATTTCTTGAATTTCTAAAATTTCTTGAATTACTAAAATTTCTTAAATTTTTAAAATATCTTAAATTTCTAGAATTTCTTGAATTTTTAAAATTTCTTGAATTTCTAGAATTTCTTACATGTGTAAAATTTCTTGAATTTCTAAAATTTCTTGAATTTCTAAAATTTCTTAAATTTTTTAATATATCTTAAATTTCTAGAATTTCTTGAATTTAAAAAATTTCTTGAATTCTAAAATTTCTTGAATTTCTAATATATCTTGAATTTCTAAAATTTCTTTAATTTCTAATATTACTTGAATTTCTAGAATTTCTTGAATTTCAAAAATTTCTTGAATTTCTAAAATTTCTTTAATTCCTAATATTACTTGAATTTCTAATATATCTTGAATTTCTAATATATTTTGAATTTCTACAATTTCTTAAATTTTTAAAATTTCTTGAATTTCTAATATTACTTGAATTTCTAGAAATTCTTGAATTTCAAAAATTTCTTGAATTTCTAAAATTTCTTTAATTTCTAATATTACTTGAATTTCTAAAATTTCTTGAATTTCTAAAATTTCTTAAATGTTTAAAATTTCTTGAATTTCTAATATATCTTAAATTTCTAGAATTTCTTGAATTTCAAAAATTTCTTGAATTTCTAAAATTTCTTTAATTCCTAATATTACTTAAATTTCTAAAATTTCTTTAATTTCTAATATTACTTGAATTTCTAGAATTTCTTGAATTTCAAAAATTTCTTGAATTTCTAAAATTTCTTGAATTTCTAATATATCTTAAATTTCTAAAATTTCTTGAATTTCTAAAATTTCTTGAATTTCTAAAATTTCATGAATTTCTAAAATTTCTTGAATTTCTTAAATTTCTTGAATTTTTACTTTTTTTGAATTTTTAAAATTTCTTGAATTTCTAAAATTTCTTGAATTTTTAAAATTTCTTGAATTTCTAAAATTTCTTGAATTTCTAAAATTTCTTGAATTTCTAAAATTTCTTGAATTTTTAAAATTTCTTGAATTTTTAGAATTTCTAGAATTACTTGAATTTCTAGAATTTCTTGAATTTCTAGAATTTCTTGAATTTCAAAAATTTCTTGAATTTTTAAAATTTCTTGAATTTTTAAAATTTCTTGAATTTTTAAAATTTCTTGAATTTTTAAAATTTCTTGAATTTTGAGAATTTCTTGAATTTCTAAAATTTCTTGAATTTTTAAAATTTTCTGAATTTCTAAAATATCTTGAATTTCTAAAATTTCTTGAATTTCTAAAATTTCTTGAATTTCTAAAATTTCTTGAATTTTTAAAATTTCTTGAATTTTTAAAATTTTCTGAATTTCTAAAATTTCTTGAATTTCTAATATTTCTTGAATTTCTAGAATTTCTTGAATTTCTATAATGTCTTGAATTTTTAAAATTTCTTGAATTTTTAAAATTTCTTGAATGTCTAAAATTTCTTAAATTTTTAAAATTTCTTGAATTTCTAAAATTTCTTGAATTTCTAGAATTTCTTGAATTTCTAAAATTTCTTGAATTTTTAAAATTTCTTGAATTTTTAAAATTTTTTGAATGTCTAAAATTTCTTAAATTTTTAAAATTTCTTGAATTTTTAAAATTTCTTGAATTTTTAAAATTTCTTGAATTTTTAAAATATTCTGAATTTCTAATATTTCTTGAATTTCTAAAATGTCTTAAATTTCTACAATTTCATAAATTTCTAGAATTTCTTGAATTTCTAGAATTTCTTGAATTTCTAGAATTTCTTGAATTTCTAAAATTTCTTCAATTTCTAATATATCTTGAATTTCTAATATATTTTGAATTTCTACAATTACTTGAATTTCTAAAATTTCTTAAATTTCTACAATTTCATAAATTTCTTAAATTTCTACAATTTCATAAATTTCTAGAATTTCTTGAATTTCTTGAATTTCTAGAATTTCTTGAATTACTAAAATTTCTTCAATTTCTAATAAATCTTGAATTTCTACAATGTATTGAATTTCTAAAATATCTTGAATTTCTAATATATCTTGAATTTCTACAATTTCTTAAATTTCTAGAATTTCTTGAATTTCTAAAATTTCTTCAATTTCTAATAAATCTTGAATTTCTACAATTTATTGAATTTCTAAAATATCTTGAATTTCTAAAATTTCTTGAATTTCTAAAATTTCTTGAATTTCTAAAATTTCTTGAATTTTTAAAATTTCTTGAATTACTAGAATTTCTTGAATTTCTAATATATCTTAAATTTCTAATATATCTTGAATTTCTAAAATATCTTAAATTTCTAGAATTTCTTCAATTTCTAAAATATCTTAAATTTCTAGAATTTCTTGAATTTCTAAAATATCTTAAATTTCTAGAATTTCTTGAATTTCTAAAATTTCTTGAATTTCTAAAATTTCTTGAATTTCTAAAATATCTTGAATTTCTAATATATCTTGAATTTCTAGAATTTCTTGAATTTCTAAAATTTCTTAAATTTCTATTATTTCATAAATTTCTAGAATTTCTTGAATTTCTTGATTTTCTAGAATTCCTTGAATTTCTAAAATTTCTTCAATTTTTAGAATTTCTTGAATTTTTAAAATTTCTTGAATTTCTAAAATATCTTAAATTTCTAGAATTTCTTGAATTTCTAAAATATCTTGAATTTCTAATATATCTTGAATTTCTAATATATTTTGAATTTCTAAAATTTCTTAAATTTCTAAAATTTCTTAAATTTCTAAAATTTCTTAAATTTCTACAATTTCATAAATTTCTAGAATTTCTTGAATTTCTAGAATTTCTTGAATTTCTAGAATTTCTAGAATTTCTTGAATTTCTAGAATTTCTTGAATTTCTAGAATTTCTTGAATATCTAGAATTTCTTGAATTTCTAAAATTTCTTGAATTTCTAATATATCTTGAATTTCTAATATATTTTGAATTTCTAAACTTTCTTAAATTTCTAAAATTTCTTAAATTTCTAAAATTTCTTAAATTTCTACAATTTCATAAATTTCTAGAATTTCTTGAATTTCTAGAATTTCTTGAATTTCTAGAATTTCTAGAATTTCTTGAATTTCTAAAATTTCTTTAATTTCTAATATATCTTGAATTTCTACAATTTCTTGAATTTCTAAAATATCTTGAATTTCTAATATATCTTGAATTTCTACAATTTCTTAAATTTCTAAAATTTCTTGAATTTCTAGAATTTCTAAAATTTCTTGAATTTCTAAAATTTCTTGAATTTCTAGAATTTCTTGAATTTCTAAAATTTCTTAAATTTTTAAAATATCTTAAATTTCTAGAATTTCGTGAATTTCTAAAATTTCTTGAATTTCTAAAATTTCTTGAATTTCTAAAATATCTTGAATTTCTAAAATTTCTTGAATTTCTAAAATTTCTTGAATTTCTAAAATTTCTTGAATTTTTAAAATATCTTAAATTTCTAGAATTTCTTGAATTTCTAGAATTTCTTGAATTTTTAAAATTTCTTGAATTTCTAAAATTTCTCGAATTTTTAAAATTTCTTGAATTTTTAAAATTTCTCGAATTTTTAAAATTTCTTAAATTTTTAAAATTTCTTGAAATTCTAAAATTTCTTGAATTTCTAAAATTTCTTAAATTTTTAAAATATCTTAAATTTCTAGAATTTCTTGAATTTAAAAAATTTCTTGAATTTCTAAAATTTCTTGAATTTCTAAGATATCTTGAATTTCTACAATTTCTTGAATTCCTAAAATTTCTTGAATTTCTAAAATTTCTTGAATTTCTAGAATTTCTTGAATTTCTAGAATTTCTTGAATTTCAAAAATTTCTTGAATTTTGATAATTTCTTGAATTTCTAAAATTTCTTGAATTTCTAAAATTTCTTGAATTTCTAAAATTTCTTGAATATCTAGAATTTCTTAAATTTCTAAAATTTCTTGAATTTCTAATATATCTTGAATTTCTAATATATTTTGAATTTCTACAATTTCTTAAATTTCTAAAATTTCTTGAATTTCTAAAATTTCTCGAATTTTTAAAATTTCTTGAATTTTTAAAATTTCTTGAATATGTAGAATTTCTTGAATTTCTAAAATTTCTTGAATTTCTAATATATCTTTAATTTCTAATATATTTTGAATTTCTACAATTACTTGAATTTTTAAAATTTCTTAAATTTCTAAAATTTCTTAAATTTCTAAAATTTCTTAAATTTTTAAAATTTCTTGAATTTCTAATATTACTTAAATTTCTAAAATTTCTTGAAAATCTAAAATTTCTTGATTTTCTAATATATCTTAAATTTCTAAAATTTCTTGAATTTCTAGAATTTCTTGAATTTCTAAAATTTCATGAATTTCTAAAATTTCTTGAATTTCTTAAATTTCTTGAATTTTTACTTTTTTTGAATTTTCAAAATTTCTTGAATTTCTAAAATTTCTTGAATTTATAAAATTTCTTGAATTTCTAAAATTTATAAAATTTCTTGAATTTCTAAAATTTATAAAATTTCTTGAATTTCTAAAATTTCTTGAATTTCTAAAATTTTTTGAATTTCTAGAATTTCTTGAATTTTTAAAATTTCTTGAATTTTTAGAATTTCTAGAATTACTTGAATTTCTAGAATTTCTTGAATTTCTAGAATTTCTTGAATTTCAAAAATTTCTTGAATTTTTAAAATTTCTTGAATTTTTAAAATTTCTTGAATTTCTAAAATTTGTTGAATTTTTAAAATTTCTTGAATTTTGAGAATTTCTTGAATTTTTTAAATTTCTAGAATTTCTAAAATTTCTTGAATTTCTAAAATTTCTTGAATTTCTAAAATTCTTGAATATCTAGAATTTCTTGAATTTCTAATATATCTTGAATTTCTAATATATTTTGAATTTCTACAATTACTTGAATTTCTAAAATTTCTTGAATTTCTACAATTTTATAAATTTCTACCATTTCATAAATTTCTAAAATTTCTTGAATTTCTAGAATTTCTTGAATTTCTAGAATTTCTTGAATTTCTTGAATTTCTAAAATTTCTTGAATTTCTAAAATTTCTTGAATTTTTTAAATTTCTAGAATTTCTACAATTTCTTGAATTTCTAAAATTTCTTGAATTTCTAAAATATCTTGAATTTCTAATATATCTTGAATTTCTAGAATTTCTTGAATTTCTAAAATTTCTAGAATTTTTAAAATATCTTAAATTTCTAGAATTTCTTGAATTTCTAGAATTTCTTGAATTTTTAAAATTTCTTGAATTTCTAAAATTTGTTGAATTTTTAAAATTTCTTGAATTTTGAGAATTTCTTGAATTTTTTAAATTTCTAGAATTTCTAAAATTTCTAAAATTTCTAGAATTTTTAAAATATCTTAAATTTCTAGAATTTCTTGAATTTCTAGAATTTCTTGAATTTTTAAAATTTCTTGAATTTCTAAAATTTCTTGAATTTCTTATATTACTTGAATTTCTAATATTACTTGAATTTCTAATATTACTTGAATTTCTAAAATTTCATGAATTTCTAAAATTTCTTGAATTTCTAAAATTTCTTAAATTTCTAGAATTTCTAGAATTTCTAGAATTTCTAAAATTTCTTGAATTTCTAAAATTTCTTGAATTTCTAATATATCTTGAATTTCTACAATTTCTTGAATTTCTAAAATTTCTTTAATTTCTAAAATTTCTCGAATTTTTAAAATTTCTTGAATTTTTAAAATTTCTCGAATTTTTAAAATTTCTTAAATTTTTAAAATTTCTTGAATTTCTAAAATTTCTTGAATTTCTAAAATTTCTTGAATTTCTGAAAATTTCTTGAATATCTAGAATTTCTTGAATTTCTTAAATTTCTTGAATTTCTAATATATCTTGAATTTCTAATATATTTTGAATTTCTAAAATTTCTTGAATTTCTAAAATTTCTTAAATTTCTAGAATTTCTAGAATTTCTAGAATTTCTAAAATTTCTTGAATTTCTAAAATTTCTTGAATTTCTAAAATTTCTTGAATTTCTAAAATTTCTTGAATATCTAGAATTTCTTGAATTTCTTAAATTTCTTGAATTTCTAATATATCTTGAATTTCTAATATATTTTGAATTTCTAAAATTTCTTAAATTTCTAAAATTTCTTAAATTTCTACAATTTTATAAATTTCTAGAATTTCTTGAATTTCTAGAATTTCTTCAATTTCTAGAATTTCTTGAATTTCTAAAATTTCTTCAATTTCTAATATATCTAGAATTTCTAATATATTTTGAATTTCTACAATTACTTGAATTTCTAAAATTTCTTAAATTTCTACAATTTCATAAATTTCTTAAATTTCTACAATTTCATAAATTTCTAGAATTTCTTGAATTTCTTGAATTTCTAGAATTTCTTGAATTTCTAAAATTTCTTCAATTTCTAATAAATCTTGAATTTCTACAATTTATTGAATTTCTAAAATATCTTGAATTTCTAATATATCTTGAATTTCTACAATTTCTTAAAGTTCTAGAATTTCATGAATTTCTAAAATTTCTTCAATTTCTAATAAATCTTGAATTTCTACAATTTATTGAATTTCTAAAATATCTTGAATTTCTAATATATCTTGAATTTCTACAATTTCTTAAATTTCTACAATTTATTGAATTTCTAAAATATCTTAAATTTCTAGAATTTCTTGAATTTCTAAAATATCTTGAATTTCTAATATATCTTGAATTTCTACAATTTCTTAAATTTCTAAAATTTCTTGAATTTCTAAAATTTCTTGAATTTCTAGAATTTCTTGAATTTCTAAAATATCTTAAATTTCCAGAATTTCTTGAATTTCTAAAATATCTTAAATTTCTAGAATTTCTTGAATTTCTAAAATATCTTAAATTTCTAGAATTTCTTGAATTTCTAAAATATCTTAAATTTCTAGAATTTCTTGAATTTCTAAAATTTCTTGAATTTCTAAAATTTCTGGAATTTCTAAAATATCTTGAATTTCTAATATATCTTGAATTTCTAGAATTTCTTGTATTTTTATAATTTCTTGAATTTTTAAAATTTCTTGAATTTTTAAAATTTTCTGAATTTCTAAAATATCTTGAATTTCTAAAATTTCTTGAATTTCTAAAATTTCTTGAATTTCTAAAATTTCTTGAATTTTTAAAATTTCTTGAATTTTTAAAATTTTCTGAATTTCTAAAATTTCTTGAATTTCTAATATTTCTTGAATTTCTAGAATTTCTTGAATTTCTATAATGTCTTGAATTTTTAAAATTTCTTGAATTTTTAAAATTTCTTGAATGTCTAAAATTTCTTAAATTTTTAAAATTTCTTGAATTTCTAAAATTACTTGAATTTCTAGAATTTCTTGAATTTCTAAAATTTCTTGAATTTTTAAAATTTCTTGAATTTTTAAAATTTTTTGAATGTCTAAAATTTCTTAAATTTTTAAAATTTCTTGAATTTTTAAAATTTCTTGAATTTTTAAAATTTCTTGAATTTTTAAAATTTCTTGAATTTTTAAAATATTCTGAATTTCTAATATTTCTTGAATTTCTAAAATGTCTTAAATTTCTACAATTTCATAAATTTCTAGAATTTCTTGAATTTCTAGAATTTCTTGAATTTCTAGAATTTCTTGAATTTCTAAAATTTCTTCAATTTCTAATATATCTTGAATTTCTAATATATTTTGAATTTCTACAATTACTTGAATTTCTAAAATTTCTTAAATTTCTACAATTTCATAAATTTCTTAAATTTCTACAATTTCATAAATTTCTAGAATTTCTTGAATTTCTTGAATTTCTAGAATTTCTTGAATTACTAAAATTTCTTCAATTTCTAATAAATCTTGAATTTCTACAATGTATTGAATTTCTAAAATATCTTGAATTTCTAATATATCTTGAATTTCTACAATTTCTTAAATTTCTAGAATTTCTTGAATTTCTAAAATTTCTTCAATTTCTAATAAATCTTGAATTTCTACAATTTATTGAATTTCTAAAATATCTTGAATTTCTAAAATTTCTTGAATTTCTAAAATTTCTTGAATTTCTAAAATTTCTTGAATTTTTAAAATTTCTTGAATTACTAGAATTTCTTGAATTTCTAATATATCTTAAATTTCTAATATATCTTTAATTTCTACAATTTCTTAAATTTCTAAAATTTCTTGAATTTCTAAAATATCTTAAATTTCCAGAATTTCTTGAATTTCTAAAATATCTTAAATTTCTAGAATTTCTTCAATTTCTAAAATATCTTAAATTTCTAGAATTTCTTGAATTTCTAAAATATCTTAAATTTCTAGAATTTCTTGAATTTCTAAAATTTCTTGAATTTCTATTATTTCATAAATTTCTAGAATTTCTTGAATTTCTTGATTTTCTAGAATTCCTTGAATTTCTAAAATTTCTTCAATTTTTAGTATTTCTTGAATTTTTAAAATTTCTTGAATTTCTAAAATATCTTAAATTTCTAGAATTTCTTGAATTTCTAAAATATCTTGAATTTCTAATATATCTTGAATTTCTAATATATTTTGAATTTCTAAAATTTCTTAAATTTCTAAAATTTCTTAAATTTCTAAAATTTCTTAAATTTCTACAATTTCATAAATTTCTAGAATTTCTTGAATTTCTAGAATTTCTTGAATTTCTAGAATTTCTTGAATTTCTAGAATTTCTTGAATTTCTAGAATTTCTTGAATATCTAGAATTTCTTGAATTTCTAAAATTTCTTGAATTTCTAATATATCTTGAATTTCTAATATATTTTGAATTTCTAAACTTTCTTAAATTTCTAAAATTTCTTAAATTTCTAAAATTTCTTAAATTTCTACAATTTCATAAATTTCTAGAATTTCTTGAATTTCTAGAATTTCTTGAATTTCTAGAATTTCTAGAATTTCTTGAATTTCTAAAATTTCTTTAATTTCTAATATATCTTGAATTTCTACAATTTCTTGAATTTCTAAAATATCTTGAATTTCTAATATATCTTGAATTTCTACAATTTCTTAAATTTCTAAAATTTCTTGAATTTCTAGAATTTCTAAAATTTCTTGAATTTCTAAAATTTCTTGAATTTCTAGAATTTCTTGAATTTCTAAAATTTCTTAAATTTTTAAAATATCTTAAATTTCTAGAATTTCTTGAATTTCTAAAATTTCTTGAATTTCTAAAATTTCTTGAATTTCTAAAATATCTTGAATTTCTAAAATTTCTTGAATTTCTAAAATTTCTTGAATTTCTAAAATTTCTTGAATTTTTAAAATATCTTAAATTTCTAGAATTTCTTGAATTTCTAGAATTTCTTGAATTTTTAAAATTTCTTGAATTTCTAAAATTTCTTGAATTTCTTATATTACTTGAATTTCTAATATTTCTTGAATTTCTAAAATTTCTTGAATTTCTAAAATTTCTTGAATATCTAGAATTTCTTAAATTTCTAAAATTTCTTGAATTTCTAATATATCTTGAATTTCTAATATATTTTGAATTTCTACAATTTCTTAAATTTTTAAAATTTCTTGAATTTCTAATATTACTTGAATTTCTAAAATTTCTTGAATTAGTAAAATTTCTTGAATTTCTAAAATTTCTTGAATTTTCTAAAATTTCTTAAATTTTTAAAATATCTTAAATTTCTAGAATTTCTTGAATTTAAAATATTTCTTGAATTTCTACAATTTCTTGAATTTTTAAAATTTCTTGAATTTCTAAAATTTCTTGAATTACTAAAATTTCTTGAATTTCTAAAATTTCTTGAATTACTAAAATTTCTTAAATTTTTAAAATATCTTAAATTTCTAGAATTTCTTGAATTTTTAAAATTTCTTGAATTTCTAGAATTTCTTACATGTGTAAAATTTCTTGAATTTCTAAAATTTCTTGAATTTCTAAAATTTCTTAAATTTTTTAATATATCTTAAATTTCTAGAATTTCTTGAATTTAAAAAATTTCTTGAATTCTAAAATTTCTTGAATTTCTAATATATCTTGAATTTCTAAAATTTCTTTAATTTCTAATATTACTTGAATTTCTAGAATTTCTTGAATTTCAAAAATTTCTTGAATTTCTAAAATTTCTTTAATTCCTAATATTACTTGAATTTCTAATATATCTTGAATTTCTAATATATTTTGAATTTCTACAATTTCTTAAATTTTTAAAATTTCTTGAATTTCTAATATTACTTGAATTTCTAGAAATTCTTGAATTTCAAAAATTTCTTGAATTTCTAAAATTTCTTTAATTTCTAATATTACTTGAATTTCTAAAATTTCTTGAATTTCTAAAATTTCTTAAATGTTTAAAATTTCTTGAATTTCTAATATATCTTAAATTTCTAAAATTTCTTGAATTTCTAAAATTTCTTGAATTTCTAAAATTTCTCGAATTTTTAAAATTTCTTGAATTTTTAAAATTTCTTGAATTTCTTATATATCTTGAATTTCTACAATTTCTTGAATTTCTAGAATTACTTGAATTTCTAGAATTTCTTAAATTTCTAGAATTTCTTGAATTTCAAAAATTTCTTGAATTTCTAAAATTTCTTTAATTTCTAATATTACTTAAATTTCTAGAATTTCTTGAATTTCAAAAATTTCTTGAATTTCTAAAATTTCTTTAATTCCTAATATTACTTAAATTTCTAAAATTTCTTTAATTTCTAATATTACTTGAATTTCTAGAATTTCTTGAATTTCAAAAATTTCTTGAATTTCTAAAATTTCTTGAATTTCTAATATATCTTAAATTTCTAAAATTTCTTGAATTTCTAAAATTTCTTGAATTTCTAAAATTTCATGAATTTCTAAAATTTCTTGAATTTCTTAAATTTCTTAAATTTTTACTTTTTTTGAATTTTTAAAATTTCTTGAATTTCTAAAATTTCTTGAATTTTTAAAATTTCTTGAATTTCTAAAATTTCTTGAATTTCTAAAATTTCTTGAATTTCTAAAATTTCTTGAATTTTTAAAATTTCTTGAATTTTTAGAATTTCTAGAATTACTTGAATTTCTAGAATTTCTTGAATTTCTAGAATTTCTTGAATTTCAAAAATTTCTTGAATTTTTAAAATTTCTTGAATTTTTAAAATTTCTTGAATTTTTAAAATTTCTTGAATTTTGAGAATTTCTTGAATTTCTAAAATTTCTTGAATTTTTAAAATTTTCTGAATTTCTAAAATATCTTGAATTTCTAAAATTTCTTGAATTTCTAAAATTTCTTGAATTTCTAAAATTTCTTGAATTTTTAAAATTTCTTGAATTTTTAAAATTTTCTGAATTTCTAAAATTTCTTGAATTTCTAATATTTCTTGAATTTCTAGAATTTCTTGAATTTCTATAATGTCTTGAATTTTTAAAATTTCTTGAATTTTTAAAATTTCTTGAATGTCTAAAATTTCTTAAATTTCAAAAATTTCTTGAATTTCTAAAATTTCTTGAATTTCTAATATATCTTAAATTTCTAAAATTTCTTGAATTTCTAAAATTTCTTGAATTTCTAAAATTTCATGAATTTCTAAAATTTCTTGAATTTTTAAAATTTCTTGAATTTTTAAAATTTCTTGAATTTTTAAAATATTCTGAATTTCTAATATTTCTTGAATTTCTAAAATGTCTTAAATTTCTACAATTTCATAAATTTCTAGAATTTCTTGAATTTCTAGAATTTCTTGAATTTCTAGAATTTCTTGAATTTCTAAAATTTCTTCAATTTCTAATATATCTTGAATTTCTAATATATTTTGAATTTCTACAATTACTTGAATTTCTAAAATTTCTTAAATTTCTACAATTTCATAAATTTCTTAAATTTCTACAATTTCATAAATTTCTAGAATTTCTTGAATTTCTTGAATTTCTAGAATTTCTTGAATTACTAAAATTTCTTCAATTTCTAATAAATCTTGAATTTCTACAATGTATTGAATTTCTAAAATATCTTGAATTTCTAATATATCTTGAATTTCTACAATTTCTTAAATTTCTAGAATTTCTTGAATTTCTAAAATTTCTTCAATTTCTAATAAATCTTGAATTTCTACAATTTATTGAATTTCTAAAATATCTTGAATTTCTAAAATTTCTTGAATTTCTAAAATTTCTTGAATTTCTAAAATTTCTTGAATTTTTAAAATTTCTTGAATTACTAGAATTTCTTGAATTTCTAATATATCTTAAATTTCTAATATATCTTGAATTTCTAAAATATCTTAAATTTCTAGAATTTCTTCAATTTCTAAAATATCTTAAATTTCTAGAATTTCTTGAATTTCTAAAATATCTTAAATTTCTAGAATTTCTTGAATTTCTAAAATTTCTTGAATTTCTAAAATTTCTTGAATTTCTAAAATATCTTGAATTTCTAATATATCTTGAATTTCTAGAATTTCTTGAATTTCTAAAATTTCTTAAATTTCTATTATTTCATAAATTTCTAGAATTTCTTGAATTTCTTGATTTTCTAGAATTCCTTGAATTTCTAAAATTTCTTCAATTTTTAGAATTTCTTGAATTTTTAAAATTTCTTGAATTTCTAAAATATCTTAAATTTCTAGAATTTCTTGAATTTCTAAAATATCTTGAATTTCTAATATATCTTGAATTTCTAATATATTTTGAATTTCTAAAATTTCTTAAATTTCTAAAATTTCTTAAATTTCTAAAATTTCTTAAATTTCTACAATTTCATAAATTTCTAGAATTTCTTGAATTTCTAGAATTTCTTGAATTTCTAGAATTTCTAGAATTTCTTGAATTTCTAGAATTTCTTGAATTTCTAGAATTTCTTGAATATCTAGAATTTCTTGAATTTCTAAAATTTCTTGAATTTCTAATATATCTTGAATTTCTAATATATTTTGAATTTCTAAACTTTCTTAAATTTCTAAAATTTCTTAAATTTCTAAAATTTCTTAAATTTCTACAATTTCATAAATTTCTAGAATTTCTTGAATTTCTAGAATTTCTTGAATTTCTAGAATTTCTAGAATTTCTTGAATTTCTAAAATTTCTTTAATTTCTAATATATCTTGAATTTCTACAATTTCTTGAATTTCTAAAATATCTTGAATTTCTAATATATCTTGAATTTCTAGAATTTCTTGAATTTCTAAAATTTCTTAAATTTTTAAAATATCTTAAATTTCTAGAATTTCTTGAATTTCTTGAATTTCTAGAATTTCTAGAATTTCTTGAATTTCTAGAATTTCTTGAATTTCTAGAATTTCTTGAATATCTAGAATTTCTTGAATTTCTAAAATTTCTTGAATTTCTAATATATCTTGAATTTCTAATATATTTTGAATTTCTAAACTTTCTTAAATTTCTAAAATTTCTTAAATTTCTAAAATTTCTTAAACTTCTACAATTTCATAAATTTCTAGAATTTCTTGAATTTCTAGAATTTCTTGAATTTCTAGAATTTCTAGAATTTCTTGAATTTCTAAAATTTCTTTAATTTCTAATATATCTTGAATTTCTACAATTTCTTGAATTTCTAAAATATCTTGAATTTCTAATATATCTTGAATTTCTAGAATTTCTTGAATTTCTAAAATTTCTTGAATTTCTAAAATTTCTTGAATTTTTTAAATTTCTAGAATTTCTACAATTTCTTGAATTTCTAAAATTTCTTGAATTTCTAATATATCTTGAATTTCTACAATTTCTTGAATTTCTAAAATTTCTTTAATTTCTAAAATTTCTCGAATTTTTAAAATTTCTTGAATTTTTAAAATTTCTCGAATTTTTAAAATTTCTTAAATTTTTAAAATTTCTTGAATTTCTAAAATTTCTTGAATTTCTAAAATTTCTTGAATTTCTGAAAATTTCTTGAATATCTAGAATTTCTTGAATTTCTTAAATTTCTTGAATTTCTAATATATCTTGAATTTCTAATATATTTTGAATTTCTAAAATTTCTTGAATTTCTAAAATTTCTTAAATTTCTAGAATTTCTAGAATTTCTAGAATTTCTAAAATTTCTTGAATTTCTAAAATTTCTTGAATTTCTAAAATTTCTTGAATTTCTAAAATTTCTTGAATATCTAGAATTTCTTGAATTTCTTAAATTTCTTGAATTTCTAATATATCTTGAATTTCTAATATATTTTGAATTTCTAAAATTTCTTAAATTTCTAAAATTTCTTAAATTTCTACAATTTTATAAATTTCTAGAATTTCTTGAATTTCTAGAATTTCTTCAATTTCTAGAATTTCTTGAATTTCTAAAATTTCTTCAATTTCTAATATATCTAGAATTTCTAATATATTTTGAATTTCTACAATTACTTGAATTTCTAAAATTTCTTAAATTTCTACAATTTCATAAATTTCTTAAATTTCTACAATTTCATAAATTTCTAGAATTTCTTGAATTTCTTGAATTTCTAGAATTTCTTGAATTTCTAAAATTTCTTCAATTTCTAATAAATCTTGAATTTCTACAATTTATTGAATTTCTAAAATATCTTGAATTTCTAATATATCTTGAATTTCTACAATTTCTTAAAGTTCTAGAATTTCATGAATTTCTAAAATTTCTTCAATTTCTAATAAATCTTGAATTTCTACAATTTATTGAATTTCTAAAATATCTTGAATTTCTAATATATCTTGAATTTCTACAATTTCTTAAATTTCTACAATTTATTGAATTTCTAAAATATCTTAAATTTCTAGAATTTCTTGAATTTCTAAAATATCTTGAATTTCTAATATATCTTGAATTTCTACAATTTCTTAAATTTCTAAAATTTCTTGAATTTCTAAAATTTCTTGAATTTCTAGAATTTCTTGAATTTCTAAAATATCTTAAATTTCCAGAATTTCTTGAATTTCTAAAATATCTTAAATTTCTAGAATTTCTTGAATTTCTAAAATATCTTAAATTTCTAGAATTTCTTGAATTTCTAAAATATCTTAAATTTCTAGAATTTCTTGAATTTCTAAAATTTCTTGAATTTCTAAAATTTCTGGAATTTCTAAAATATCTTGAATTTCTAATATATCTTGAATTTCTAGAATTTCTTGTATTTTTATAATTTCTTGAATTTTTAAAATTTCTTGAATTTTTAAAATTTTCTGAATTTCTAAAATATCTTGAATTTCTAAAATTTCTTGAATTTCTAAAATTTCTTGAATTTCTAAAATTTCTTGAATTTTTAAAATTTCTTGAATTTTTAAAATTTTCTGAATTTCTAAAATTTCTTGAATTTCTAATATTTCTTGAATTTCTAGAATTTCTTGAATTTCTATAATGTCTTGAATTTTTAAAATTTCTTGAATTTTTAAAATTTCTTGAATGTCTAAAATTTCTTAAATTTTTAAAATTTCTTGAATTTCTAAAATTACTTGAATTTCTAGAATTTCTTGAATTTCTAAAATTTCTTGAATTTTTAAAATTTCTTGAATTTTTAAAATTTTTTGAATGTCTAAAATTTCTTAAATTTTTAAAATTTCTTGAATTTTTAAAATTTCTTGAATTTTTAAAATTTCTTGAATTTTTAAAATTTCTTGAATTTTTAAAATATTCTGAATTTCTAATATTTCTTGAATTTCTAAAATGTCTTAAATTTCTACAATTTCATAAATTTCTAGAATTTCTTGAATTTCTAGAATTTCTTGAATTTCTAGAATTTCTTGAATTTCTAAAATTTCTTCAATTTCTAATATATCTTGAATTTCTAATATATTTTGAATTTCTACAATTACTTGAATTTCTAAAATTTCTTAAATTTCTACAATTTCATAAATTTCTTAAATTTCTACAATTTCATAAATTTCTAGAATTTCTTGAATTTCTTGAATTTCTAGAATTTCTTGAATTACTAAAATTTCTTCAATTTCTAATAAATCTTGAATTTCTACAATGTATTGAATTTCTAAAATATCTTGAATTTCTAATATATCTTGAATTTCTACAATTTCTTAAATTTCTAGAATTTCTTGAATTTCTAAAATTTCTTCAATTTCTAATAAATCTTGAATTTCTACAATTTATTGAATTTCTAAAATATCTTGAATTTCTAAAATTTCTTGAATTTCTAAAATTTCTTGAATTTCTAAAATTTCTTGAATTTTTAAAATTTCTTGAATTACTAGAATTTCTTGAATTTCTAATATATCTTAAATTTCTAATATATCTTTAATTTCTACAATTTCTTAAATTTCTAAAATTTCTTGAATTTCTAAAATATCTTAAATTTCCAGAATTTCTTGAATTTCTAAAATATCTTAAATTTCTAGAATTTCTTCAATTTCTAAAATATCTTAAATTTCTAGAATTTCTTGAATTTCTAAAATATCTTAAATTTCTAGAATTTCTTGAATTTCTAAAATTTCTTGAATTTCTATTATTTCATAAATTTCTAGAATTTCTTGAATTTCTTGATTTTCTAGAATTCCTTGAATTTCTAAAATTTCTTCAATTTTTAGTATTTCTTGAATTTTTAAAATTTCTTGAATTTCTAAAATATCTTAAATTTCTAGAATTTCTTGAATTTCTAAAATATCTTGAATTTCTAATATATCTTGAATTTCTAATATATTTTGAATTTCTAAAATTTCTTAAATTTCTAAAATTTCTTAAATTTCTAAAATTTCTTAAATTTCTACAATTTCATAAATTTCTAGAATTTCTTGAATTTCTAGAATTTCTTGAATTTCTAGAATTTCTTGAATTTCTAGAATTTCTTGAATTTCTAGAATTTCTTGAATATCTAGAATTTCTTGAATTTCTAAAATTTCTTGAATTTCTAATATATCTTGAATTTCTAATATATTTTGAATTTCTAAACTTTCTTAAATTTCTAAAATTTCTTAAATTTCTAAAATTTCTTAAATTTCTACAATTTCATAAATTTCTAGAATTTCTTGAATTTCTAGAATTTCTTGAATTTCTAGAATTTCTAGAATTTCTTGAATTTCTAAAATTTCTTTAATTTCTAATATATCTTGAATTTCTACAATTTCTTGAATTTCTAAAATATCTTGAATTTCTAATATATCTTGAATTTCTACAATTTCTTAAATTTCTAAAATTTCTTGAATTTCTAGAATTTCTAAAATTTCTTGAATTTCTAAAATTTCTTGAATTTCTAGAATTTCTTGAATTTCTAAAATTTCTTAAATTTTTAAAATATCTTAAATTTCTAGAATTTCTTGAATTTCTAAAATTTCTTGAATTTCTAAAATTTCTTGAATTTCTAAAATATCTTGAATTTCTAAAATTTCTTGAATTTCTAAAATTTCTTGAATTTCTAAAATTTCTTGAATTTTTAAAATATCTTAAATTTCTAGAATTTCTTGAATTTCTAGAATTTCTTGAATTTTTAAAATTTCTTGAATTTCTAAAATTTCTTGAATTTCTTATATTACTTGAATTTCTAATATTTCTTGAATTTCTAAAATTTCTTGAATTTCTAAAATTTCTTGAATATCTAGAATTTCTTAAATTTCTAAAATTTCTTGAATTTCTAATATATCTTGAATTTCTAATATATTTTGAATTTCTACAATTTCTTAAATTTTTAAAATTTCTTGAATTTCTAATATTACTTGAATTTCTAAAATTTCTTGAATTAGTAAAATTTCTTGAATTTCTAAAATTTCTTGAATTTTCTAA
Source organism: Gastracanthus pulcherrimus (assembly GCA_949152435.1). Lineage (NCBI taxonomy): Eukaryota > Metazoa > Arthropoda > Insecta > Hymenoptera > Pteromalidae > Gastracanthus > Gastracanthus pulcherrimus. The sequence goes on from OX424573.1 coordinate 100,216,583, forward strand.
AATTTCTTAAATTTTTAAAATATCTTAAATTTCTAGAATTTCTTGAATTTAAAATATTTCTTGAATTTCTACAATTTCTTGAATTTTTAAAATTTCTTGAATTTCTAAAATTTCTTGAATTACTAAAATTTCTTGAATTTCTAAAATTTCTTGAATTACTAAAATTTCTTAAATTTTTAAAATATCTTAAATTTCTAGAATTTCTTGAATTTTTAAAATTTCTTGAATTTCTAGAATTTCTTACATGTGTAAAATTTCTTGAATTTCTAAAATTTCTTGAATTTCTAAAATTTCTTAAATTTTTTAATATATCTTAAATTTCTAGAATTTCTTGAATTTAAAAAATTTCTTGAATTCTAAAATTTCTTGAATTTCTAATATATCTTGAATTTCTAAAATTTCTTTAATTTCTAATATTACTTGAATTTCTAGAATTTCTTGAATTTCAAAAATTTCTTGAATTTCTAAAATTTCTTTAATTCCTAATATTACTTGAATTTCTAATATATCTTGAATTTCTAATATATTTTGAATTTCTACAATTTCTTAAATTTTTAAAATTTCTTGAATTTCTAATATTACTTGAATTTCTAGAAATTCTTGAATTTCAAAAATTTCTTGAATTTCTAAAATTTCTTTAATTTCTAATATTACTTGAATTTCTAAAATTTCTTGAATTTCTAAAATTTCTTAAATGTTTAAAATTTCTTGAATTTCTAATATATCTTAAATTTCTAAAATTTCTTGAATTTCTAAAATTTCTTGAATTTCTAAAATTTCTCGAATTTTTAAAATTTCTTGAATTTTTAAAATTTCTTGAATTTCTTATATATCTTGAATTTCTACAATTTCTTGAATTTCTAGAATTACTTGAATTTCTAGAATTTCTTAAATTTCTAGAATTTCTTGAATTTCAAAAATTTCTTGAATTTCTAAAATTTCTTTAATTTCTAATATTACTTAAATTTCTAGAATTTCTTGAATTTCAAAAATTTCTTGAATTTCTAAAATTTCTTTAATTCCTAATATTACTTAAATTTCTAAAATTTCTTTAATTTCTAATATTACTTGAATTTCTAGAATTTCTTGAATTTCAAAAATTTCTTGAATTTCTAAAATTTCTTGAATTTCTAATATATCTTAAATTTCTAAAATTTCTTGAATTTCTAAAATTTCTTGAATTTCTAAAATTTCATGAATTTCTAAAATTTCTTGAATTTCTTAAATTTCTTAAATTTTTACTTTTTTTGAATTTTTAAAATTTCTTGAATTTCTAAAATTTCTTGAATTTTTAAAATTTCTTGAATTTCTAAAATTTCTTGAATTTCTAAAATTTCTTGAATTTCTAAAATTTCTTGAATTTTTAAAATTTCTTGAATTTTTAGAATTTCTAGAATTACTTGAATTTCTAGAATTTCTTGAATTTCTAGAATTTCTTGAATTTCAAAAATTTCTTGAATTTTTAAAATTTCTTGAATTTTTAAAATTTCTTGAATTTTTAAAATTTCTTGAATTTTGAGAATTTCTTGAATTTCTAAAATTTCTTGAATTTTTAAAATTTTCTGAATTTCTAAAATATCTTGAATTTCTAAAATTTCTTGAATTTCTAAAATTTCTTGAATTTCTAAAATTTCTTGAATTTTTAAAATTTCTTGAATTTTTAAAATTTTCTGAATTTCTAAAATTTCTTGAATTTCTAATATTTCTTGAATTTCTAGAATTTCTTGAATTTCTATAATGTCTTGAATTTTTAAAATTTCTTGAATTTTTAAAATTTCTTGAATGTCTAAAATTTCTTAAATTTCAAAAATTTCTTGAATTTCTAAAATTTCTTGAATTTCTAATATATCTTAAATTTCTAAAATTTCTTGAATTTCTAAAATTTCTTGAATTTCTAAAATTTCATGAATTTCTAAAATTTCTTGAATTTTTAAAATTTCTTGAATTTTTAAAATTTCTTGAATTTTTAAAATATTCTGAATTTCTAATATTTCTTGAATTTCTAAAATGTCTTAAATTTCTACAATTTCATAAATTTCTAGAATTTCTTGAATTTCTAGAATTTCTTGAATTTCTAGAATTTCTTGAATTTCTAAAATTTCTTCAATTTCTAATATATCTTGAATTTCTAATATATTTTGAATTTCTACAATTACTTGAATTTCTAAAATTTCTTAAATTTCTACAATTTCATAAATTTCTTAAATTTCTACAATTTCATAAATTTCTAGAATTTCTTGAATTTCTTGAATTTCTAGAATTTCTTGAATTACTAAAATTTCTTCAATTTCTAATAAATCTTGAATTTCTACAATGTATTGAATTTCTAAAATATCTTGAATTTCTAATATATCTTGAATTTCTACAATTTCTTAAATTTCTAGAATTTCTTGAATTTCTAAAATTTCTTCAATTTCTAATAAATCTTGAATTTCTACAATTTATTGAATTTCTAAAATATCTTGAATTTCTAAAATTTCTTGAATTTCTAAAATTTCTTGAATTTCTAAAATTTCTTGAATTTTTAAAATTTCTTGAATTACTAGAATTTCTTGAATTTCTAATATATCTTAAATTTCTAATATATCTTGAATTTCTAAAATATCTTAAATTTCTAGAATTTCTTCAATTTCTAAAATATCTTAAATTTCTAGAATTTCTTGAATTTCTAAAATATCTTAAATTTCTAGAATTTCTTGAATTTCTAAAATTTCTTGAATTTCTAAAATTTCTTGAATTTCTAAAATATCTTGAATTTCTAATATATCTTGAATTTCTAGAATTTCTTGAATTTCTAAAATTTCTTAAATTTCTATTATTTCATAAATTTCTAGAATTTCTTGAATTTCTTGATTTTCTAGAATTCCTTGAATTTCTAAAATTTCTTCAATTTTTAGAATTTCTTGAATTTTTAAAATTTCTTGAATTTCTAAAATATCTTAAATTTCTAGAATTTCTTGAATTTCTAAAATATCTTGAATTTCTAATATATCTTGAATTTCTAATATATTTTGAATTTCTAAAATTTCTTAAATTTCTAAAATTTCTTAAATTTCTAAAATTTCTTAAATTTCTACAATTTCATAAATTTCTAGAATTTCTTGAATTTCTAGAATTTCTTGAATTTCTAGAATTTCTAGAATTTCTTGAATTTCTAGAATTTCTTGAATTTCTAGAATTTCTTGAATATCTAGAATTTCTTGAATTTCTAAAATTTCTTGAATTTCTAATATATCTTGAATTTCTAATATATTTTGAATTTCTAAACTTTCTTAAATTTCTAAAATTTCTTAAATTTCTAAAATTTCTTAAATTTCTACAATTTCATAAATTTCTAGAATTTCTTGAATTTCTAGAATTTCTTGAATTTCTAGAATTTCTAGAATTTCTTGAATTTCTAAAATTTCTTTAATTTCTAATATATCTTGAATTTCTACAATTTCTTGAATTTCTAAAATATCTTGAATTTCTAATATATCTTGAATTTCTAGAATTTCTTGAATTTCTAAAATTTCTTAAATTTTTAAAATATCTTAAATTTCTAGAATTTCTTGAATTTCTTGAATTTCTAGAATTTCTAGAATTTCTTGAATTTCTAGAATTTCTTGAATTTCTAGAATTTCTTGAATATCTAGAATTTCTTGAATTTCTAAAATTTCTTGAATTTCTAATATATCTTGAATTTCTAATATATTTTGAATTTCTAAACTTTCTTAAATTTCTAAAATTTCTTAAATTTCTAAAATTTCTTAAACTTCTACAATTTCATAAATTTCTAGAATTTCTTGAATTTCTAGAATTTCTTGAATTTCTAGAATTTCTAGAATTTCTTGAATTTCTAAAATTTCTTTAATTTCTAATATATCTTGAATTTCTACAATTTCTTGAATTTCTAAAATATCTTGAATTTCTAATATATCTTGAATTTCTAGAATTTCTTGAATTTCTAAAATTTCTTGAATTTCTAAAATTTCTTGAATTTTTTAAATTTCTAGAATTTCTACAATTTCTTGAATTTCTAAAATTTCTTGAATTTCTAAAATATCTTGAATTTCTAATATATCTTGAATTTCTAGAATTTCTTGAATTTCTAAAATTTCTAGAATTTTTAAAATATCTTAAATTTCTAGAATTTCTTGAATTTCTAGAATTTCTTGAATTTTTAAAATTTCTTGAATTTCTAAAATTTCTTGAATTTCTTATATTACTTGAATTTCTAATATTACTTGAATTTCTAAAATTTCATGAATTTCTAAAATTTCTTGAATTTCTAAAATTTCTTAAATTTCTAGAATTTCTAGAATTTCTAGAATTTCTAAAATTTCTTGAATTTCTAAAATTTCTTGAATTTCTAATATATCTTGAATTTCTACAATTTCTTGAATTTCTAAAATTTCTTTAATTTCTAAAATTTCTTGAATTTCTAAAATTTCTCGAATTTTTAAAATTTCTTGAATTTTTAAAATTTCTCGAATTTTTAAAATTTCTTAAATTTTTAAAATTTCTTGAATTTCTAAAATTTCTTGAATTTCTAAAATTTCTTGAATTTCTGAAAATTTCTTGAATATCTAGAATTTCTTGAATTTCTTAAATTTCTTGAATTTCTAATATATCTTGAATTTCTAATATATTTTGAATTTCTAAAATTTCTTGAATTTCTAAAATTTCTTAAATTTCTAGAATTTCTAGAATTTCTAGAATTTCTAAAATTTCTTGAATTTCTAAAATTTCTTGAATTTCTAAAATTTCTTGAATTTCTAAAATTTCTTGAATATCTAGAATTTCTTGAATTTCTTAAATTTCTTGAATTTCTAATATATCTTGAATTTCTAATATATTTTGAATTTCTAAAATTTCTTAAATTTCTAAAATTTCTTAAATTTCTACAATTTTATAAATTTCTAGAATTTCTTGAATTTCTAGAATTTCTTCAATTTCTAGAATTTCTTGAATTTCTAAAATTTCTTCAATTTCTAATATATCTAGAATTTCTAATATATTTTGAATTTCTACAATTACTTGAATTTCTAAAATTTCTTAAATTTCTACAATTTCATAAATTTCTTAAATTTCTACAATTTCATAAATTTCTAGAATTTCTTGAATTTCTTGAATTTCTAGAATTTCTTGAATTTCTAAAATTTCTTCAATTTCTAATAAATCTTGAATTTCTACAATTTATTGAATTTCTAAAATATCTTGAATTTCTAATATATCTTGAATTTCTACAATTTCTTAAAGTTCTAGAATTTCATGAATTTCTAAAATTTCTTCAATTTCTAATAAATCTTGAATTTCTACAATTTATTGAATTTCTAAAATATCTTGAATTTCTAATATATCTTGAATTTCTACAATTTCTTAAATTTCTACAATTTATTGAATTTCTAAAATATCTTAAATTTCTAGAATTTCTTGAATTTCTAAAATATCTTGAATTTCTAATATATCTTGAATTTCTACAATTTCTTAAATTTCTAAAATTTCTTGAATTTCTAAAATTTCTTGAATTTCTAGAATTTCTTGAATTTCTAAAATTTCTTAAATTTTTATAATATCTTAAATTTCTAGAATTTCTTGAATTTCTAAAATTTCTCGAATTTCTAAAATTTCTTGAATTTCTAAAATATCTTGAATTTCTAAAATTTCTTGAATTTCTAAAATTTCTTGAATTTCTAAAATTTCTTGAATTTTTAAAATTTCTTGAATTACTAGAATTTCTTGAGCTTTTAAAATTTCTTCAATTGTTAGAATTTCTTGAATTTTTAAAATTTCTTGAATTTCTAAAATTTCTTACATGTGTAAAATTTCTTGAATTTCTAAAATTTCTTGAATTTCTAAAATTTCTTAAATTTTTAAAATATCTTAAATTTCTAGAATTTCTTGAATTTAAAAAATTTCTTGAATTTCTAAAATTTCTTGAATTTCTAAGATATCTTGAATTTCTACAATTTCTTGAATTCCTAAAATTTCTTGAATTTCTAAAATTTCTTGAATTTCTAGAATTTCTTGAATTTCTAGAATTTCTTGAATTTCAAAAATTTCTTGAATTTTGATAATTTCTTGAATTTCTAAAATTTCTTGAATTTCTAAAATTTCTTGAATTTCTAAAATTTCTTGAATATCTAGAATTTCTTAAATTTCTAAAATTTCTTGAATTTCTAATATATCTTGAATTTCTAATATATTTTGAATTTCTACAATTTCTTAAATTTTTAAAATTTCTTGAATTTCTAATATTACTTGAATTTCTAAAATTTCTTGAATTAGTAAAATTTCTTGAATTTCTAAAATTTCTTGAATTTTCTAAAATTTCTTAAATTTTTAAAATATCTTAAATTTCTAGAATTTCTTGAATTTAAAATATTTCTTGAATTTCTAAAATTTCTTGAATTTCTAATATATCTTGAATTTCTACAATTTCTTGAATTTTTAAAATTTCTTGAATTTCTAAAATTTCTTGAATTACTAAAATTTCTTGAATTTCTAAAATTTCTTGAATTACTAAAATTTCTTAAATTTTTAAAATATCTTAAATTTCTAGAATTTCTTGAATTTTTAAAATTTCTTGAATTTCTAGAATTTCTTACATGTGTAAAATTTCTTGAATTTCTAAAATTTCTTGAATTTCTAAAATTTCTTAAATTTTTAAAATATCTTAAATTTCTAGAATTTCTTGAATTTAAAAAATTTCTTGAATTCTAAAATTTCTTGAATTTCTAATATATCTTGAATTTCTTTAATTTCTAATATTACTTGAATTTCTAGAATTTCTTGAATTTCAAAAATTTCTTGAATTTCTAAAATTTCTTTAATTCTTAATATTACTTGAATTTCTAATATATCTTGAATTTCTAATATATTTTGAATTTTTACAATTTCTTAAATTTTTAAAATTTCTCGAATTTCTAATATTACTTGAATTTCTAGAAATTCTTGAATTTCAAAAATTTCTTGAATTTCTAAAATTTCTTTAATTTCTAATATTACTTGAATTTCTAAAATTTCTTGAATTTCTAAAATTTCTTAAATGTTTAAAATTTCTTGAATTTCTAATATATCTTAAATTTCTAAAATTTCTTGAATTTCTAAAATTTCTTGAATTTCTAAAATTTCTCGAATTTTTAAAATTTCTTGAATTTTTAAAATTTCTTGAATTTCTTATATATCTTGAATTTCTACAATTTCTTGAATTTCTAGAATTACTTGAATTTCTAGAATTTCTTGAATTTCTAGAATTTCTTGAATTTCAAAAATTTCTTGAATTTCTAAAATTTCTTTAATTTCTAATATTACTTGAATTTCTAGAATTTCTTGAATTTCAAAAATTTCTTGAATTTCTAAAATTTCTTTAATTCCTAATATTACTTAAATTTCTAAAATTTCTTTAATTTCTAATATTACTTGAATTTCTAGAATTTCTTGAATTTCAAAAATTTCTTGAATTTCTAAAATTTCTTGAATTTCTAATATATCTTAAATTTCTAAAATTTCTTGAATTTCTAAAATTTCTTGAATTTCTAAAATTTCATGAATTTCTAAAATTTCTTGAATTTCTTAAATTTCTTGAATTTTTACTTTTTTTGAATTTTTAAAATTTCTTGAATTTCTAAAATTTCTTGAATTTTTAAAATTTCTTGAATTTCTAAAATTTCTTGAATTTCTAAAATTTCTTGAATTTCTAAAATTTCTTGAATTTTTAAAATTTCTTGAATTTTTAGAATTTCTAGAATTACTTGAATTTCTAGAATTTCTTGAATTTCTAGAATTTCTTGAATTTCAAAAATTTCTTGAATTTTTAAAATTTCTTGAATTTTTAAAATTTCTTGAATTTTTAAAATTTCTTGAATTTTGAGAATTTCTTGAATTTCTAAAATTTCTTGAATTTCTAAAATTTCTTGAATTTCTAAAATTTCTTGAATATCTAGAATTTCTTAAATTTCTAAAATTTCTTGAATTTCTAATATATCTTGAATTTCTAATATATTTTGAATTTCTACAATTTCTTAAATTTCTAAAATTTCTTGAATTTCTAATATTACTTGAATTTCTAAAATTTCTTGAATTAGTAAAATTTCTTGAATTTCTAAAATTTCTTGAATTTTCTAAAATTTCTTAAATTTTTAAAATATCTTAAATTTCTAGAATTTCTTAAATTTAAAATATTTCTTGAATTTCTAAAATTTCTTGAATTTCTAATATATCTTGAATTTCTACAATTTCTTGAATTTTTAAAATTTCTTGAATTTCTAAAATTTCTTGAATTACTAAAATTTCTTGAATTTCTAAAATTTCTTGAATTACTTAAATTTCTTAAATTTTTAAAATATCTTAAATTTCTAGAATTTCTTGAATTTTTAAAATTTCTTGAATTTCTAGAATTTCTTACATGTGTAAAATTTCTTGAATTTCTAAAATTTCTTGAATTTCTAAAAATTCTTAAATTTTTAAAATATCTTAAATTTCTAGAATTTCTTGAATTTAAAAAATTTCTTGAATTCTAAAATTTCTTGAATTTCTAATATATCTTGAATTTCTAAAATTTCTTTAATTTCTAATATTACTTGAATTTCTAGAATTTCTTGAATTTCAAAAATTTCTTGAATTTCTAAAATTTCTTTAATTCCTAATATTACTTGAATTTCTAATATATCTTGAATTTCTAATATATTTTGAATTTCTACAATTTCTTAAATTTTTAAAATTTCTTGAATTTCTAATATTACTTGAATTTCTAGAAATTCTTGAATTTCAAAAATTTCTTGAATTTCTAAAATTTCTTTAATTCCTAATATTACTTGAATTTCTAAAATTTCTTGAATTTCTAAAATTTCTTAAATGTTTAAAATTTCTTGAATTTCTAATATATCTTAAATTTCTAAAATTTCTTGAATTTCTAAAATTTCTTGAATTTCTAAAATTTCTCGAATTTTTAAAATTTCTTGAATTTTTAAAATTTCTTGTATTTCTTATATATCTTGAATTTCTACAATTTCTTGAATTTCTAGAATTACTTGAATTTCTAGAATTTCTTGAATTTCTAGAATTTCTTGAATTTCAAAAATTTCTTGAATTTCTAAAATTTCTTTAATTTCTAATATTACTTGAATTTCTAGAATTTCTTGAATTTCAAAAATTTCTTGAATTTCTAAAATTTCTTTAATTCCTAATATTACTTAAATTTCTAAAATTTCTTTAATTTCTAATATTACTTGAATTTCTAGAATTTCTTGAATTTCAAAAATTTCTTGAATTTCTAAAATTTCTTGAATTTCTAATATATCTTAAATTTCTAAAATTTCTTGAATTTCTAAAATTTCTTGAATTTCTAAAATTTCATGAATTTCTAAAATTTCTTGAATTTCTTAAATTTCTTGAATTTTTACTTTTTTTGAATTTTTAAAATTTCTTGAATTTCTAAAATTTCTTGAATTTTTAAAATTTCTTGAAATTTAAGAAATTTTAAAAATTTAAGAAATTTTAAAAATTTAAGAAATTTTAAAAATTCAAGAAATTTTAGAAATTCAAGAAATTTTAGAAATTCAGAAAATTTTAAAAATTCAAGAAATTTTAAAAATTCAAGAAATTTTAAAAATTCAAGAAATTTTAGAAATTCAAGAAATTTTAGAAATTCAAGAAATCTTAGAAATTCAGAAAATTTTAAAAATTCAAGAAATTTTAAAATTCAAGAAATTTTAAAATTCAAGAAATTGTAAAAATTTTAATAATTTTAAAAATTTAAGAAAATTTAAAAATTTAAGAAATTTTAAAAATTTAAGAAATTTTAAAAATTTAAGAAATTTTAAAAATTTAATAAATTTTAAAAATTCAAGAAATTTTAAAAATCCAAAAAATTTTAAAAATTTAAGAAATTTTAGACATTCAAGAAATTTTAAAAATTTAAGAAATTTTAAATATTTAAGAAATTTTAAAAATTTAAGAAATTTTAAAAATTCAAGAAATTTTAGAAATTCAAGAAATTTTAGAAATTCAGAAAATTTTAAAAATTCAAGAAATTTTAAAAATTCAAGAAATTTTAAAAATTCAAGAAATTTTAGAAATTCAAGAAATTTTAGAAATTCAAGAAATCTTAGAAATTCAGAAAATTTTAAAAATTCAAGAAATTTTAAAATTCAAGAAATTGTAAAAATTTTAATAATTTTAAAAATTTAAGAAATTTTTAAAATTTAAGAAATTTTAAAAATTTAAGAAATTTTAGAAATTTAGGAAATTTTAAAAATTTAAGAAATTTTAAAAATTTAAGAAATTTTAAAAATTTAAGAAATTTTAAAAATTTAAGAAATTTTAAAAATTTAAGAAATTTTAAAAATTTAAGAAATTTTAAAAATTTAAGAAATTTTAGAAATTTAAGAAATTTTAAAAATTTAAGAAATTTTAAAAATTTAAGAAATTTTAAAAATTTAAGAAATTTTAAAAATTTAAGAAATTTTAAAAATTTAAGAAATTTTAAAAATTTAAGAAATTTTAAAAATTTAAGAAATTTTAAAAATTTAAGAAATTTTAAAAATTTAAGAAATTTTAAAAATTTAAGAAATTTTAAAAATTTAAGAAATTTTAAAAATTTAAGAAATTTTAAAAATTTAAGAAATTTTAAAAATTTAAGATATTTTAAAAATTTAAGAAATTTTAAAAATTTAAGAAATTTTGAAAATTTAAGAAATTTTAAAAATTTACGAAAATTTTAAAAATTTAAGAAATTTTAAAAATTCAAAAAATTTTAAAAATTCAAGAAATTTTAGAAATTCAAGAAATTTTAGAAATTCAAGAAATATTAGAAATTCAGAATATTTTAAAAATTCAAGAAATTTTAAAAATTCAAGAAATTTTAAAAATTCAAGAAATTTTAAAAATTTAAGAAATTTTAGACATTCAAGAAATTTTAACAATTCAAGAAATTTTAAAAATTCAAGAAATTTTAGAAATTCAAGAAATTCTAGAAATTCAAGAAATTTTAGAAATTCAAGAAATTTTAAAAATTTAAGAAATTTTAGACATTGAAGAAATTTTAAAAATTCAAGAAATTTTAAAAATTCAAGAAATTATAGAAATTCAAGAAATTCTAGAAATTCAAGAAATATTAGAAATTCAAGAAATTTTAGAAATTCAGAAAATTTTAAAAATTCAAGAAATTTTAAAAATTCAAGAAATTTTAGAAATTCAAGAAATTTTAGAAATTCAAGAAATTTTAGAAATTCAAGACATTTTAGAAATTCAGAAAATTTTAAAAATTCAAGAAATTTTAAAAATTCAAGAAATTATAAAAATACAAGAAATTCTAGAAATTCAAGATATATTAGAAATTCAAGATATTTTAGAAATTCCAGAAATTTTAGAAATTCAAGAAATTTTAGAAATTCAAGAAATTCTAGAAATTTAAGATATTTTAGAAATTCAAGAAATTCTAGAAATTTAAGATATTTTAGAAATTCAAGAAATTCTAGAAATTTAAGATATTTTAGAAATTCAAGAAATTCTGGAAATTTAAGATATTTTAGAAATTCAAGAAATTTTAGAAATTTAAGAAATTCTAGAAATTCAAGATATATTAGAAATTTAAGATATATTAGAAATTCAAGAAATTCTAGAAATTTAAGATATTTTAGAAATTCAAGAAATTCTAGAAATTTAAGATATTTTAGAAATTCAAGAAATTTTAAAAATTCAAGAAATTTTAAAAATTCAAGTAATTCTAGAAATTCAAGAAATTTTAGAAATTTAAGAAATTTTAGAAATTCAAGAAATTTTAGATATTTAAGAAATTGTAGAAATTCAAGATATATTAGAAATTCAAGATATTTTAGAAATTCAAGAAATTTTAGAAATTCAAGAAATTGTAGAAATTCAAGATATATTAGAAATTCAAGAAATTTTCGAAATTCAAGAAATTCAAGAAATTTTAGAAATTCAAAAAATTTTAGAAATTCAAGAAATTTTACAAATTCAAGAAATTTTAGAAATTCAAGAAATTTTAAAAATTCAAGTAATTCTAGAAATTCAAGAAATTTTAGAAATTCAAGAAATTTTAGAAATTCAAGAAATTTTAGATATTCAAGAAATTGTAGAAATTCAAGATATATTAGAAATTTAATTTTTTTTTTATATTTATTAAATTTAAATTTTTTTTTAAATTTAAGAAATTATAAAAATATAAGAAATTTTAAAAATTTAAGAAATTTTAAAAATTTAAGAAATTTTAAAAATTTAAGAAATTTTAAAAATTTAAGAAATTTTAAAAATTTAAGAAATTTTAAAAATTTAAGAAATTTTTAAAATTTCATAAATTTTTAAAATTTCTTAAATTTTTAAAATTTCTTAAATTTTTAAAATTTCTTAAATTTTTAAAATTTCTTAAATTTTTAAAATTTCTTAAATTTTTAAAATTTCTTAAATTTTTAAAATTTCTTAAATTTTTAAAATTTCTTAAATTTTTAAAATTTCTTAAATTTTTAAAATTTCTTAAATTTTTAAAATTTCTTAAATTTTTAAAATTTCTTAAATTTTTAAAATTTCTTAAATTTTTAAAATTTCTTAAATTTTTAAAATTTCTTAAATTTTTAAAATTTCTTAAATTTTTAAAATTTCTTAAATTTTTAAAATTTCTTAAATTTTTAAAATTTCTTATATTTTTATAATTTCTTAAATTTAAAAAAAAATTTAAATTTAATAAATATAAAAAAAAAATTAAATTTAAGAAATTTAAAAAAATTTTAAATTTAAGAAATTTAAAAAAATTTTAAATTTAAGAAATTTAAATAATTTTTAAATTTAAGAAATTAAAAAAAATTTTAAATTTAAGAAATTAAAAAATTTTGAAAAATTAAGAAATTTTAAAAAGGGGGGCTAAAAGACGCCTGGCTAAGGAGAGAATCGCTGCGGCTTCTGCCGCTCAGCAAACGCCTCCGGGGGTGTCCAAGAGGAAGAAAGACCACAAGGATACTCCGCCGGAGGGGGAGGATGAGAGGCAGAAGAAGTAGAGGAGCGGACCCACAGACAGGCAGTCTAACTCCCTTAAAACAGGTCTAACGATGGTTCAAACGGAAAATCCGCTGACAATGGTAGTCGTAGAGACAGGCTACTTGAAGTCGCCATAAAGCCTGAACAGCTGGAAGATTTTAGGGATGCTGTGGCCGATGAAATCGATAAGATTCCTCGGGCACAGTAGCCGAAAATGTCTACAACCTTTGTCAGGGGAGGCGCCATAATTATAATCCCCGTATCCCCGTGGACCAGTCCGCAAAGGATTGGCTCAGCGGGATAAACTCTGGATTCGCGCCATGGAAGGGTACGAACCTCAAGGTAGGGGGGGGGGGGTGGAATTGATGCAGAAGACTGTCAAGGCCACGACATGGATACCTGGTAAATTTAGGAAGCCAGAAGTCGTCCTTAACAGACTTCAGGGATACAATCCCACAGAAAGAGGACGGGGAGAAGGGGAAAAACGCGACTGGCGAAAGAAATCTGCTGGTCGTGCAGATCCCCGAATCTCAGGCGAGGATGCTGGAGTACCTCAAAGATCGGCTCTGCTACGTATGTGAGGGGGACGTCACAATCGCAATGGCTAGCTCCCAAATCAAATTTATTCAGATTAACTTGCACCATAGCAAAGGCGTTTCTGCTGTTTTGCAAAGGAGCATGGCTGTGGTGCACACAGGCATAGCACTAATCCAGGAACCCTGGATTGTCAAAGATTGTATCAAAGGGCTGGATAATGTTGGTTTTTGTTACAGGGACACCAGTACGAGCAACCCAAGGGCGTGTGTTCTGGTAAAAGGAGTTTCAGCATTCCCACTGATGGATTTCTGCACGAGGGACCTGGCAGTGGTGTCAATAGAGGTCGGACCAGATCTCAAACTGGTTGTGGGATCGGCGTACTTACCTCATGATGTGCCGGACTGTCCTACTCCGGAAGTGCGCAAACTTGTCAGCTTCTGTGAGGTAAAAGGTTTACCTCTATTGTTGGGATGTGATGCCAACTCGCATCATCCGGTGTGGGGCTGTGCGGATTCAAACCACAGGGGAGTGAACCTTTTGGAGTATCTTGTTAGTACCGAATTGGATATTCTATACAGGGTCCAAACTAACCTTCCGCAATGAAATAAGGGGAACGGTGATAGACATTACACTATGCACCAGGGACCTTATTGACAAAATTTTGAATTGGAGAGTTTCTAATGAACCATCTCTTTCAGATCATACTGAATTGAGATTTGAGCTCTTGACTACCATTCCTACAGAAGAAAAATGGAACAGGGACCCAAAGAGGACTGACTGGGCGGGTTTCCGGACTGACACTGAGGCACAACTCGGTCGGCTACCAATTTTGATCGAGGATATGGCTAGGTTAGAGGAAACTGCCAAACAATTAAATAACATACTAACTACGGCCTACCATGAAACCTGCAGATCACATCTTGTAAGGAATAATGTCAGGACCAGATGGTGGAACGACAATCTGCAAAAAATGAGAAATAACACCAGAAGGCTCTACAGTAAAGCAAGAAAAACTATAAGGGCAAAAGACTGGGTCGATTACAACAAGTTCAGGGACGCTTATAGAGAAGCAGTAATACTTGCACAACAAAAATCATGGGAGTCTTTCTGCGAAAGTGTCGCTAGTAATAATCAGGAAGCAAGGCTGGATAAACTACTAGCGAAGAACCCCGAGGCTATTATAGACAGGCGAACCCCTTATTGGGCCATTAGTGGAACTTGTGAAGCGTAGTCTCGCCCTGATACGTGATAAAATGGCATGATTTGACCATTTTACGGGGTTTTTAACAATATCCATTTTTTTTCTGAAACGGGTGAGAAATGGAAATTTCCATGACCGAGGCAATGGAAATGGGTACATGCATGGCATTATATAAGCCAGCGTCGCCAATAAAAGGAAAAAAGGGTATTATAATCAGGGACCCTGCTTAAGGATGTGTCCCTCTCGAGAATTGTCAATATATATATATATATATTTATTACTCTTTTATTTAGTACTTTTCGACACTGTTGGGTACGTTGGTTTTTTAGCGTATGGGACGTTTTTCGCACGAGCGAAGCGAGTGAGAAAAGTGACATGCGCTAAAAAACAACGTACCCAACAGTGTCGAACATTATGTTTTGATATACTAGGTGTAAAATTGCAACTTTAAGAATTTATGAAATGGGTAAAGTGCAACTTTACGCATACTGTGTCGAAAAATATATATATATTTTATATAATAAAGAGATTTTTAGTATCGTCCAAAAATTAGGTGAAAAACTACCGTTTTCTTGACCAAACTAAAAATCTCTTTCTTAATGTTAATTTATGGTTATAGTTGTTATTTATGGTAAAATGAGACAAATTTTTGTATGTACATGTAACTCGTATACAGGGTGGGCCATTTTAATCTCCGCGCCTAAATTTCTCCGTTCCTAAGCGTGGTATCGAAAAAAAGTTGACAAGGGCCAAGGGGGTCAAACATTGGTGACCTTAAACTTAACCTTGAACTTGATCTTCAAGGTTATTTTAAGGTCAACTTGATTTTTTTAAATGGAAACCCCTAATTTGTATCCGGGAATTGAAAAGAGCGGAAAATTTCACATTGATAATGTCTTTGAGAAAATTTTATTTGTCTGATTAAATTGTGAAATATTTGGGTGCGGCGATTAAAATGGCCAGCTTCTCCTTAGTTCGCACTGGAACGTCACACGATCCGATGTGAATGTGCTCACTGTTTACTCTTCTGGCTAGCCGAAATTTCAAGATTCGACCTTGAACTGACCTTTACAAGGTCTCACCATCAATAACGATAAAAATGGCAATTATGAGGTTAAACTACACAAGTTTTTACCATTCTGACCTTGAAATGACCTTCTGGAGGTCACGAAACAAAGTAAGGTTGTTGTGATTAATGTTTGAGGTAGAGAGGTTATTTGCTTCGACCAGAAAGCCGTAATAATTCAGAGAAAAAGCATATTATCGTTTTTCAAACGTTTGGCCTTGATTTTTGACCTCTCTAAGGTCACAAAACAAAATGTTCTCAAAGACATTTTCGATGTAAAATTTTCCGATCTTTTCAATTCCGGGATAAAAATTAGGGATTTCCATTTAAAAAAATCAAGTTGACCTTGAAATAACCTTGAGGATCAAGTTCAAGGTTAAGTTCAAGATCACCAATATTTGACCCCCTTTACCCTTGTTAACTTTTGTCTCAACTTTTTTTCGATACCTTGCTTAGGAACGGAGAAATTTAGGTACGGAGATTAAAATGGCCCATCCTGGGTATATATATATATATATATATATATATATATATATATATATATATATATATATATATATATACAAAAGTTTGTCTCATTTTACCATAAATAACAACTTAAACCCCAAATTAACACTAAAAATCGTTTTTTAGTGTTAATTTGAGGTTTAAATTGTTATTTATGGTAAAGTGAAACAAAATTTTCTTGGAAACAGCTACAGGTGACAAAAATGTTTTTACATGTATATCTTATGAGGATTTTACCAGATCATCCACGGTAATTACTTTTTGCTAGAAAAATGCATGTAGTTTTATTTTAGAATAACAAAAATATTTTTCCGCATAGTATGTATATATATATATATATATATATATATATATATATATATATATATATATATATATATATATATATATATATATACACGTTATTACACCAGAATACCGAATACAATTTTTTTTTATATGTAACTTACCAATAATTTTGATCACCACGGTAATTACGTATCTTTTTAGCTTTTGGAATTTTAAAACGAAAAACGTTAAAACTAACTAAAAAACTGCAAATAAGAACCGGGTCTCTAGCTTACGTAATTGTTTGAAGTTCGAATTAAATGACGTCATAGGTTGTATGACGCTACTAAGTTGATGTACTCATTACAATACGATAAATTGAGCTGGGATTTTAAAACTCAAAAAGTTGGCGACAACATTCGTAACACTCCTGTAGACAGATAAGTTTAAAAGAAAATTCTGAAATAATTAGAACATATTGTGCGTATGATGTACTTTAAAGTCTGATAGGTTAGATATAATTAATTCCTAAAGTTATTGTCTAATAAATTCATAATTACGAGAATTGCTCCATGGCGACAGGCCGCGGTAATTACTTTTAGGCTATGTATATCACTTGGGTGTTAAAAATATAGCATAGTTGTCTTAGTTTTGTGTTTAAGATGTTTAAATGCATCGCTTTTAAGAACTTCAAACGTTTAGCAGACCGTAATAATATTTCCTTTCTACTCAATGAAACACTGATTGTCTTCAAATTAATATTTTTATTCCCGATCAGTTTTCAAAGTGTTCTGGGCGATGAAATATGCAAAGAATCCAATTGAACTTTTTGTGGTTGTTCTTTAGAATAATACCAACAAATTTGTGGTGCAGTTTCAAAAATGAATATGTTTCAGAAATAATATGAATATTTATACATTAAAATCAATGAAAAAACACTGAAAAATGGGCTTTTTTATATGTCGTACGTTCTAATATGTGTAACTTTTGTTATTATTCTTCTAATACAATTGCACGCCGCAAATTTCTTTATTACGTATGTTAGAGATTTATTTATGAAGGTGTCCGAATGTACGAGAGTGGGTATAGATTGTGTGAATTTTAAAGGAAAAATCGGAGCACTTATATGACCGAATAAAGAGATACTCAAAATTAAGAAATAAATAGTAGAAATGTTTAATTAATTAACAACCACGATAATACACGAAATATCTATTAACATGAGATTAATCTTATTGCAGTATGAATTAGCGCAAATTGTGGTACAGTACCTCGGAGCGGCGTGAGAATACTGCTTGTGCCGAAGGCGCCAGATGAAAGGAGTACAACGCTTATATGATGTCTACGCGTCTATTATCCTACTCTGTAGCATTATATACGGGTAGAGTCCCTGGCCACAATAGCAGGTCGAGCCTTGTCAATTCAAGAATGATGGTTGGGAGAAACGTACCGGAGACGTCTGAGGCGTTCAACCCAGCCACCAGCAGAGAGTACGGACGACGTCAACAGGCTGCAAAGAAGATGCAGTAGCGGAAAGACACATGACGGGACTATAGTCGTAGACAAAAGTTACAGCGATGAATGCAAATAAAGGGGATGGAAGAGTGAAAGCAATTCCTCTTATTTAAAAGGAGTAATTGAGGGTGATGAATTCCAAGCATAGAGAGTAGAAGTAACAAGTAGATTTGGAGGTAGAGAGAGATCAAGTAAAACGCTTAAAGATATTCAGAGCGGTAGAAAAATAAAAAAAATATATAGGAAACACTCGGGGTGATTTAAGTTAGAGAACAATATTCACGAAGAAGGGCACGTTCGGACAAATACGGCCACAGGTCTCAGCCACACTGCCTTCAAAATTTGCCGGACTATTTGCTATAATCGAGATTAAATCCCCAACGGGTTACGTGCTCGAGACCACGGATGGGAGGAGGAACGCCAAGGTGCATGTCTCGGAATTGAAACGGTATATTCCCCCGCGAAACCATCTTGCACTAACCTAAACCTGCCCTTGTTTCGTCCTCGTGAGCATGTATAAATCGAGTCCCCATTACAGATGCAGAGCCAGTTCACAGTCGGCGAGTGGGTAGTACGAAGAAATACCGATCGTGATAGAGGGGCGTCGTGGTATGAGGGCCCGGGGGATAATTATTGAGTCACGGGAAGAGAGAATTACATCCGGAAAGAGGGGAAGGGGAGAGCGAGAGGGTAATTTTCCTATTCCCGAAACTGGTATTCCCTCCGGCATCGTGTGTTGTGGGGTACATGTCGCGAATGTATTTCAGGAATGTCGTCGAGTTAAGGAGAAGTATTGTCAAGTGTGTTGTCCTGGTACTGTAGTTAAACATGAGGAATAGTGGTTGAGTTTAATTTGTTTCAGATGTCGGGACAAGTCCGCAGTCGCCGTTCATCGTCCCGGGAGGCTAGCCCCCGCCATCGTCCGGACGGGGGGTTCATCCCTCCGCCCTTTGTAAGGGCCGAGCCCCGACCTAGCTATGCTGATGAATTGGCGGCCATCCAGGAGGAGGAGATGCGGAGGGAGGGGGTATCGGAAGAAGCCGGCCCTGTTGACCGCGGAGTTGGAGAGGGGGAGGGAACCTCGAGGAACCAGTCCCGGGGGAAAGCCAAAGGAGCTTTCCCCGGAGGGTTTAGAGTTGGCTGTGAGTGCAGCCGCTCTGGGGAATATAATCCCCTTGGCTGATTCTCGGGGAGACTCCCTAGAACGACCCCGCGGAGACGGGGAGGCAACCGACCGTTCCGGTCGTCCGGATGCGGATATGGTCCGGGCCGCCATCGCCCGGTGCCTTCCCCCTTCTGCGCCAACTGCGATCGGGCCAACTCCGGAGAGCCTCTTGTTTTACATGGACTCTCCGGAGGAATCGGACCCGGAGGCCAGAGAGGCCCGACGGGCTGCCCTGGCCACGTTGCCCCGGATACCCCGGGTGACGGTGGAAACAATCCGCTCTCATCCTCAAGGGGCGATTCCCCGTCGCCCCCGACCCCGGGTAGCGGAGGTCACAAGCGCAGAGCTCGTCGGAGGAACACCGTCAACTGTATCGAGTTTAGGGGAGGAGACCCGGCTAACAAGGCCAGATGACCCCGAAGATAAGATCGGGGTAGTAGACAGCGAGAGGGCGAGTCGGATCGAGTTAGGGGTGCCAGTTGAGGATTTGACTTCAGGAGTAGATTATCTTGAAATCGAGCCTTGGGGAGATGAGCTGATGGAGTGGGACCGTGAGGAGATGGCCCCACCGCCATCCCCAATTCCACTACCGGCTCCCGCAACCCTCAGCGATTTGCCCCGGTTGAGAGGTCCCAATGGAAAGAGGCGCAGGTACAACCCCAGGCGACACCTAGAGGCAGACGACTTCTAGTGGAGAATTGTACCTCCGCGTTCACCCTCACCATTGCCAGGACCGGCTCAGCGGGTCGAGAGGGAAGTCGGGGAATCACCACGGGACCGGAGAGACCAGCGGGGACGAGAAGTGCGGAGGCGAGGTACACAATTTGGAGAGCTGCGAGCAATCCCCACCCTGCCCCGCCTCGACCCCCCGTTGGATTCCTGCTTCAACTGCTCGCAGGAGGGCCACCTCCGCAAACACTGCCCCCGAACCCAAGAAACGAAATTCTGCTATAATTGCGGGCGTAGGGACAGTACGCTAGCAGATTGCCCTCGCTGCCAGCAAGTGCACCTCGACTATAGAAATCGAGAGTTAGGAAGAGGGGAAGGACTGGGCCGTAGGAGACCCTAAAGAGAATTGGCAGAAGATCGAGTGGTGGAAGGCCCTGGTTTGATTTCAGGGGCTCAAGGATCGGGAGTCCAAGAGGAGGAGGAGCCACCACCCTATGAGGCGGTGGTAACGCCTGTGCCAGCCCCCCGTCAGTCCAGATGGGACGTCGCAGCCGAGGGAGGAACCCTGAGGCCGCCGCCCAATCTAGGGTATCCCGGTAGGACCTACCACCGACGGTGGGACCAACGGCACGACCCCCATCCCGGTGGGACATACCACCTTCCACCCCATCCCCAGCGCCCAGGGCAGACGCTAGGCCAGAACCCATCATGTCCCCAACGAAGGAGCTGATGGAGTTCGTGAGGAGGATTGCCCACCTCCCGGTGGACACACAAGACCTACTCCTCCGGAAGTGGATGGGCAAACCTCGCGAATAATTGGCTATCCATGATAAATCGAGTAGTGGGGGGGGGGGGGGGGTCATCAACTTATGGATGTAAGGAGAAGGCTGTAATACCGGTTGGTTATTAAGAAAAATATACACCACTCCACCATATAATGTTGTGTTCAATTATTTCATATTACCTATCGTTATGTAATGTTGGTGGCGGATGGAATTATACAATAAACAAGCGAGCGTTCTGTATCTCTCGGCGTTTAAAATAATTTAAACCAGAGATCCACTCCGTTGGAGTGATCTCCGGTTTAGGAGGGGAGTATTTGCGGCATGTAAAATGCCACATTGAAAGAGTAAACAGAGAAGTAAGGTGAGGTTATAATGGGCAGGTAGGGTTAGTATTGGGTAGATTATTAATGTCAATTAGGAGGGATAAACAAACTCCGGACGGAATCACGCACGCACCAAACCACCGAACGCACGCTATTTTAAATTGCTAATTTTTTCATTAAGATAACAAACCGCGAATATTATTTATGTTTCACGGGGGGAGATCGACGGTGCAACACCACACACACACACCACCAGCACAGACACACCACAAAAGCCGCAGCAGATGTCGCAAACACCTCCAGACAAGCTCAGCAGCACAAGGAAGCGGCGACTCCAAAGAAGAGGTCGAGGCCGATATTTGTTTCAGGTAGCAGCCGCCCTAGAAAGAGAGGAGCTTATGTTGGTTTTGGAACCGTCTGTGTAGAAGGCGATAGAGGAGGAGAGAAGGGTTTGAAAGGAGAGGCTGAACTCTTTGACAGGATTGGGAGAGTGTTTGATGGTGCGGCCATCGTCGAGTGTGACGCTGGGGGAAGAGATTTGGGAGTCGAGGGAATAGGTGAAACATGGAAGAACATCCGAGGAGTGGATAAGGTTATGATACCTTTTGAAGCGGGCAAATGCGCGGAGAACGGGAAGTTCAAGCAAGTTAAGAATATTGCAATTATTGAGAATAGTGAAAAGGAGTTCTATAGATTCTAATGTAGGATTGTTCTGAATAGTAAAGGCTCAAAGGACGAATCTGTAAGCTAGTTTCGGGCCGTAGAGAGAGAGGAAGTTCACAGGATTCTGCATATACTATAGGATTGGGGGTGGAGCAACGGAGGCCGAGGCAAACTCTAAGGGCTCTGCGCTGCACAACCCCTAATTTATCGCGAAGTGATTTGTCACGCGGGAGGAGGACTATGGAGCCGTAGCCTAGGGAACCTAGGCGATGAGCTGGTTTTTCTCGATGGTAATGGGGAGACCTACGGAGTGAAAATATTTAACGATCATGTTAAGACTAGTTTGGAGAACAGAAAGGCAAACATCGAGATTGGGGAGGAGACATAGACAGTGACGTCGTTAGCAAGGCAAAGATATTGACAGTTGGGGTTGGCGTGTTCGGGGAGTTTGTGTGTGTAGATATTGTACAATGTGGGGCTGCGACAGCAGCCTTGGGGAACACCTTGGAGAGTCTCGAAGGGGCCCTGGACCTCACCATCAATGTTGAAGTAAGTGGTTCTAGAAGACATGACGTTATGAAAGAATTTGCATATTTGCCAAGGAAGGCCTAAATTGCGAAGAATATGAGCGAGTATGCCAGGGTCGACTCCGTCGAAGGCGCTCTGGATGTCGAGAAGAAGAGCTACAGTATAAGAATTTTTGGCGAAACTGGAATACATAGAGCAGGTAAAGATAGAAAGGTTGTCGAAGCAGGATCTGTGCTTGCGAAAGTCAAACCGGAAGCGTGGAATGATTAGGTGCCTCTGCAATCATCAGTTGAGCCTTCGAAGGATCAATCTTTCAAAGACTTTGAAGAGGGATTGAGCAAGAGAAATGGGACGAAATTTGCCAGTGTTACCATTAGGGATAAAAAAAACTATGAATTCTTTGTACGAGGGGGGAAATTTGCCCCTCATGAAAAGATCGTTGAAGATAGAGAGAACAGAATCAAGGATATGCTCGTGGAGATGGGAGATAAGGAGATTATCGATTCTGTTCAGGCCAGGAGCCGAGTTGGGTTTGACCAGACATTTATTGACGGAAATTTGGAGTTTTTAATGCGAGATGGGTAGGCAGAAGAGGTTTGAGGTGATTGAGGAGGGGGTGAAGACTGAAGGAAAATTAGGTTAGAAGCAAGAGGGAGGACAAATGGAGGGAATTAACTTTTTCTGTCTCTCGATATTCGCGATGTTGTTGCGAGCTTAACAGCGGCCAAGGTTACGATGTTTGAACCAATAAATCAGACCCCAGAAGTGTTTAGGGTTAGTGTGAGGAGTAAGGGAGGCGCAAGTATCTTGATAGGATTGTTTTTTGTCTTTGTGAAAGGTGGCTTTAGCGTGGTCCTCAGAGGATAAAAGTTCTGAGTATAGATTAGGATTGCGGCGGAGGTTTCGGAGGGAAACCTTTCTGGTGGATTCAGCTGCAGAGCATTTCTCGTTCCACCAGGGAGGTTTTGGAGGTTTAGGATGTTTTTAGAGGAGCGAGAAGGAGGAGCGAGGTTGTTGATGGAGTGGAGAATGGCCGAGGTGAGAGCTTCGTATTTATCGGAAGGAGAAGAGTCCGCAGGAAGTTTGTCGAGGGAGACGCTCTACAGAGAAACCCTGAAGGTCATCCAACCCTCCGGAGAAATACGGCGGTAATTCGGGCGGTGAGAGCGGAAAGAGGTAGGAGGGGTAGGGATGCCGATAGAGATAGAGATGGGGTAGTGGTCGCTTAGAAGGTTATCTCCAAGAACAGACCACGACGAGATAGAATAGAGGTGGGGTGAGACGAAAGCAAGGTCAATGCAGGGAAGGTTGTCGGGATTGCGCCTGTTGAGATAGGTGCCAACGAATGCAAATGGCTGTACCACCTCCACTGTCCACAGGTCTGTCGTTGTGAGCAACAACGAAACCTTTAAGTGAGGCAGAGTCACCGGGGTTAAGCCACGTTTCGCAGAGAAGAATAACATCGAAATCCTTAAAATGTCCTGTAGTGGAGATTTGCGTTGCCTAAATGATAAGCAATTCCATGGTAGAAAACGAAGGTTTTTAGGCTGTTGTGACGGAGCCATTGTTAGAGGTTAAAGAAGGAGAGAGGCGGAAGCGCGAGCAGATTTGTGAAACATGAGTGGCAATGTCGGAAGCTACCAGAAAAAACGATGAAGGGAAGGAGAGATTGGAAGATAAGGTTAAGAAGGATGCTAAAAGCAGAGTTTTCGTCAAAGTCGATTGGAGAGGCACATGAAGAGACGGAGTTGAGAGAGTCTGGTGACAAGAGAAAGGGAGAGGTGGCTGGAGGGCGACCGCTCGGTATCAGAGAGTGGTTGGTATCGCCTAATCGGTAGTGTAGGGGTGTAAGAGGGCTGCTGGGTTGGGGACGAGGAGAGAGACCAGGTGGTTGAGAGAGGGATTTGGGGGTAGATGAAGGAGAAGACGTGCGTTTTAGCTTAGCGCCGAGGTTTTGCTGCGAGGAGGCGGCGTTAAGAGGGAGTCTGAATTGGCGTGAAACAAAGGCGTGGGAAGGGAGAGGCGAGGAGCCAGTGGGGGAGATTATAGGCGAAAGGGGAAGATTATAGGCGGAGGTGTCTTGAATATGGGGGTGGAGAAGGACGGAAGGGGTTAAGAGGAGAAGTAGACATGAGAGAGGGAAGATGATTAGATCATTTGAAGTTGGGGTAAGAGCGAGAGTTGTGTTGAGGATGCGTGGAACATGAGTTATGCAAAAGTATGACAAGCTGCGTGGGTGCACAGCGCATGCTGGAATTTCCATTCGGGACAGAACTTGTCCTTGGGGAGATGGTGTAGATTGCAGTTAACGCAGATGGGCTGTGTGTCAGAACAGGGACAGGTTTCTTCAGGATAGTGCGCGAGTTTGTCGCACCTTTCGCATACGGGCTTACTCCTGTATTGGTCCTTGAAGTGTCCATACCTAAAATAATTGAAGCACATTTTAACTGGGGGAACATAAACGTGAACAAAGAATCTAACATAAAAGAGGTGGGCGCAGTCAGGAAGATGTTGGCCATCGAAGGTGAGGCGAACAGTTTTGGAAGGAGTAAGCTGAGAGGCAGAGTTAGGGGTGGTGGTCCTGCCGTTGAGTCTTTCGGCTTTGGAAATGTGGATGTTGGATACGGAAGAGAGCTCTTCCAGTATGACCTCCAGTATGGCCTGCCTGTTGAGGCAGTGAGCAAGAGCTGAAAAGCGAAGGTTATGTATAGAAAAGGATTGGTTCGAGAGGAGATGGTTGGCTGTTTGACAGTCCTTGAGGATAAATGAAATTTTATGGCAGCCCGAGGCAGAGATGGAAGCGATGTTACCTTTATATGATGCAGCTACTAGTCTGCCTGTAGTGAGGTGCAGATGGCCTTAAACCAGTTTTGAATCGATTGGTTCGGCGAAGACTAAGAAGGGCCGTGATTATGAGGAGAGTAAAGGGAAATCTTGGCTGGAGAGGTGGTGTTGCTCTGCTATTGTTGTTGCTATGATACGTTATTGCTGACGTTTCCGATAGAGGTGATGGTGCTGTTGCAGCTAGTGGGCGCAGAGCCAGAGGAGGTGTTGGTGTCGGCCGTGGTGAAAGAAGCGGTGGAAAGAGTTGTCGATGTAGGTGATAAAGAAGAGTTGACAGTCGCTTTAGGTTTAGGTAGGATTGAGGGTGTGCGGCGGGATTTAAAGGAGAAGAGCTAAGAGGGCTAGGAGAAAGAGAAAAGTTTTGAAAAGGCTGGGTTTGGTGGGTCATAGTGAAGTTAAAAGAGGAGTTAGTGGCAGCAAAAGTATTTGACATGAGCGTATATATACTATAGTGGCAGGAGTGATTGGCGACAAAGAGGGCCGGGGCCCCCCGTCGCCTCTTTGAGGTTAGGCGGAGGGGCAGAATCAATTATTAAAGCTAAGAAGAAGAGTAAAGAAAAGAAAAGGAAGAAGATACAGAAGAGAGAACGGATACACGGACACTCGAATGCACTTATTTCACTGGTAAAAATTAAACACCGATAGAGCACATAGAGCACGACCACTCGCTTCGCATGCGCCCGCATTTTTTGAACGATCAAATAAAAATAATATTGAGGATAAACGGTTAAAACGTGCTTCTGCACATGTGCACCTAAATCTAAGTCAACAAATTATCGTTTTTTTTACGCGTTAGCAGTATAATTTTTTGTTATAGATATTCAGACTCACTTTACAATGTTTTTCAATGAAATTAAAATGAGATAAATGATCCAAAATTAAAAACAAATTAAGCTCCCATAGGGCCTACGCTAGATACGGTACCTACCGCTGAAGCCACCTCAAGCAGGGAAACGGTTCGGGAAACGATCGGAACGTATCCACAGCGCCGTAAAGCCGTACCGGTACCGTAATATTACAGAATCCGTCTACGGCTTCGTGTATGACCCTTAAAGACCTTTAAAGCGTAACATTTGCAGTCACGCCACACGCGTTTGTACTACTCTGTAGTGATCTAGTAACTATAAGTGTCAGTCACGATCTACTGTTCCGCAAAATGAAAATGGCGGGTGAAGTGAGGTGGCTAACATATATCTTCTTTGTATTACAGTTTGTATACAGTATTTATACCGAATCACTTCACCGCAAATTTGAGTATAAGTTTTCATTTAAACCACCGTATTTAGCACAAAAAGATGGAAGTGTTCCTTTCTGGGAATATGGTGGTAGTAAGTACTAGTTTGAAGTAACCTCTATGTAATAATAAAAACGTGCACTACTATAATGTATGGGTACACATACTTTAAATATCTAAGATTGGGGACTTGGGCTGGTGTTTATACCCCTTGAAAGAAAAAAATATCTAGGCTTAGCATGGGGTTAGTACCTGTTGGAAAAAACAAATGTATCATGGTATACAGCATAGAAATTCTAGCCTAAAAAAATCGTTGAATTGTATCAGAATTCTTTATTCACCAGAATAAACAACTTATTTGTATTATGAAATTATAATTCTCAATATTAGTATTATAATTAGTTTTATAACTGTAATTGCTGATAATATGTTAAATACTTTTAATACTTAAGGGTGGCTAATGTATTACATAATTTTTTCAGGTTTCTGTAATAATAAAAAAGGAAAGATTAAAACTTTTTTTTTCAATTCAAATCCAATGCAATAAAATTATCTTTACTTTATGACCAATATATGGGTTGTAGCACCGTTAACGTTTAAAGTATTTATTTATTTATTTAAACCAGGAAATAATTTACAGAGTAATTACATAGTATTTATATATACAAAAAAATATACAAAAAAAAGAAAAAAACTTAAAAACTAAACTTAAACTAAAGCTTAAAAGTAAACTTAAATATACTGTTCATAAAAATTTTAACTTTGGCAACAAATTCACCGCAGTGAAAGTGATATTTATAAAATTAACAGAAAAGCATACTATATCAGCATTTAAAGATTTGATTTAATCCGATTCTTTATTTTATTTTTTTGTGATAATTTGTTAATGTCTAAGATTTTTAGGTTGTTTGGTAGCATGTTAAAAATCGTAATGGCTTTTATATAACTCTTTTTATTACTAATTTTTTTCTTATACCTAGGTATAATTATATTTTTATTCCTAGTTATACTATCAGATGTGAGGTACTGATTTTTAAGATCAGAGTAATGCAACTTTGTAGATTCAAAAATGAATATTTATTCGATATTCATCACATTGTCCTATATAACAAAATTGTTTTTATTTACAAATTTTAAGATTCTATTCTGTAGGTTTTGCAGTGTACTTCTATTATTTTTATAAATTCCACCCCAGGCTAAGATTCCATAATTAATTATACTGTGAAAAAGAGAGTAGTATATCATTCTCATTACTTCTGTTGACATAAACTTGGAGATCTTATAAAAAATATAGACTAGATATTTAGTTCTTTTTATAATTTCTTGTATGTGACGATCCCACCTTAAATTATAATCAAATATGATGCTTAAATATTAATAATTCTCAACTCTTGTTAAATATTTATCATTTATCTTAACATTCATTTGAGTTGGGACACTTTCGTTATAGTTACCTAAAGTCATATACACCATCTTGACAACATTTAGTGATAATTTATTTACTGCTAACCATTTATGTACAGTTAGAAGATAATTATTCAAAGTTTCCTGAGCTTCGCTCCACTTATTGCCAGTAGCTATCACAGTAGTGTCGTCTGCATAAGATGAAGTGGCTTCAAAAGGAATTTCTTTCAATAGATCATTGATATAAAGTATGAAAAGATGAGGTCCTAAAATTATACCTTGCGGAACACCTATGTTTATTATCATGTTATCATTTTCACTGTTATTAATCTTGACTTTTTGGTATCTATTATTTAGATAACTTGTTTGTAAGTTCAACGCCTGTCCTCTGACACCAATACAGTATAATTTCTCAAGTAATATTTCATGATCAACAGTACCAAAAGCTTTGGCAAGATCCAGAAAAGTTATAAGCGTTGGTTTACTACTATCTAAGTTATTGTATAATATATTCGATATGTAATTTAGAGCATTTTTCGTACCTATGTTTTTCATAAAACCAAACTGATGCTTAGATATTATCAATATCACAGTCATAGTATATGTACAATAATTTAAAGTTTTACAAAAATTAAATTCCTATTGTATACAGGTTTTAAATATTTACATTGTATTAAAATGGAAGCTTTTGTTATCTAACAATAAAAATAATGCATTATTATGTCTACTTTAGAACCATATGGATTTTAATTTACATACAAAATGATTACATATGTATACTACAGTGATTTTAATAATCTACGATTTTTTTAGAAATTTAATAAGCTTAACTACTTAAGGTAGTACTCTCAGTTCTGAACTAGTCAAAATGTGTAGACTTTCTTTTACATTCAATGTCTTATTTGTTCTCAAAAAAAAGTCATGAGCCATTTTTGATACATGTAGCAGTGAAAGTGTTAGAATTCCTGAAAAGCGTCAACTACATCTACAGAAAATTTTCTAAATAGCTGAAAATATAATCTCCCTGGTAGCATAATCTGCCACACTCGTGATTATGCAGAGCATACATTGTGTGTTTTATCCTTTTGATATATTACAGTTCTCAATTATTTATCTTTGAACATTAACAGGTTGAACACTACATGTACCATATGGGTGATTGTCCAAAAGCAGTATTTTTAGTGTCACCAATACACTGAGTAGAAAGCTTAAACTATGCTATATTTTTTACAAGTGATATATATAGTCTAAAAGTAATTATTGTGGCCTGCTTCCATTAAACACTTCGCGTAGTTCTAAATTTATTAGACAATAGCTTTAGGATTTAATTATATCTAACCTATGAGATTTTAAAGTACATCATACATACAATATGTTCTAATTATTTCAGAATTTTTTTCTAAACTTATCTGTCTACAACACTGTTACAAATGTTGTTGCCAACTTTTTTATTTTTAAAATCCCAGCTCAATTAATCATATTGTAATGAGTATATCAACTTCGTAGAGTCATCTTACCTATGAAGTTATTTAGTTCAAACTTCAAACAACTACGTAAGCAAGAGACCCAGTTTTTATTTACAGTTTTTATAGTTAGTTTTAACGCTTTTCGTTTTAAAATTCCAAAAGCTAAAAAGATACGTAATTACCATGGTTATCAAAATTATTAATAGTAAGTTATACATATGAAAAAAAATTTGTATGCGGTATTCTGGTGTAATAATGTGTATATATACATACTATACAGAAAAATATTTTTTTTACACTAAAATAGAACTACATGCATTTTCATAGTAAAAAGTAATTACAGTGGCCGTAATTACCGTAGCCGATCTGGTAAAATCTCCATAAAAAATATATGTAAAAACGTTTTTGTCACCTGTAGCTATGTTCAAGAAATAGGTGAAAAATTACCATTTTCTTGACAATCACCCATATATGGTCAGGAATGTTTTTCTCCGCGGGTTATATGAGCCATATATATAGCTCATACATTTTTTTAACGACAATGTTCATGTAGAGCTAGATATTTAGCTACCGTCGCGGTGACTGACAAACACGACCTAATCTAAAAATATCTTGTAATTATGGGAAAACTTGAAATTTATTCTCCCATAAAAGATTTTTTATTTTTTATTTATTACATTTTCTATGTATCTGGCTATCGGTACATGAATTTTTTTGAACTTAAAGTTAATGAAAACTGTTTTAGCTAAAAAGACGCTTGTTCTTCATAAGCAATAGAATACATTAATGATGAGAACACGTTATGAAAATGCTAAAGTTTGTAAAATATCGCATAAAAATTTCAATTTTCTATTGATACTGTACAAATTAATTATATAGTATCTAATGTCATCTCATATAATTTTCATTGGATAAAAATTTGGCATACTTCCTTTAAAAACTGACACTTACCTTTATATCTGTAATATCAGGCTGTGAGAGGACATGTGATTTGTATCACCTGTTATCTGTTCCTTAAATAAATAACTGTTATACAATACCCTGGTAGAAGATAGACCAACCGAGATGGCCTGTTCGTCAACGGTTCGCCAATGACATTGGCCAATACTTACTGCTGTAATTGACCAACGCTTCACCAACGACTGCTCTATTTGTGATTCTAAAATTTTATTTTCAAATTATAAATTGAAGCATTAAATGTACATCACTAAATATATATTTTACAATAAACCACTGAATGATATAAATAATAGCGCATTTGCTGTCATGAAGTTGTAAAATATAGTTAAATTTTTGTTTAAAGTACGGTTATGGTTACGAATGGTTCAATGTATATGTGTATATTGTATTACCCGTGCTTCTCACGCAAACTAAAAGCGCGTCTTGAGTTGCAGAGCATACAAATATCTCTCGCTACTACTGGCTTTGGTATAATTTTTTACTATCTATCCAACTTCCTATGTTTTCATATTATACTATAGAATTGATAAAAAGTATTTTTTATTTTAATTCTTAATTATAATATAATAATATAATCTAATAATATAATCTTAATTATAATGCAGAAATGAAAAGAATTGTCTTCAATGTTCAGGAAATCATAAGTAAAAGAATGCAATAACAGTATTTTTAAATGTCCTAACTGTTCTTATAGCAATAAAAAATACAAAACAAACTATAACACAAATCATTTGGCAGCAGACAATACATTATGTTCAATATTAAATAACAAGATTAAAAGATATATCATATCAACGGACTACCCTATTAAACCAGATTTATCAACATTTAACATAAACAACAGTCGAAAATCAACTCAGACAAATACAATATCAACAGCACAAAAGACAGTACACCAACAAGGCAATAAACTAAACATAGTTAACAACAATGAACAACAAAACGAACATGTACAACAACAACAACAGAGGAAAATCGACTCAGCTCCCTGCAATACCAATAGCGCAAAAGGCAGTATAAAAGCAAGGCAAGAGACTAACCTGCAACAAGCAACAAGCAACACAATGACACAAAATCTCGACCTTATTGAAGAAATGCAGAATCAAGTAATACAGCAGGAAGTCTCATATCCTGACCTTGAAACTCTTAACATTGATAGAAATAAAAAAGAAAATCTGATCTTATATTGTAATATTAGAAGTTTAAGTGCTAATTTTAAGAAACTTGAAATCTTTATTAAGAGTTTAAAGGTTAAACCTTACGTTATTGTATGCGCAGAATCATGGAATCTTGAGAATCATAACTATTTTAAGTTATATGGATATAAAATTTACTATAACAATAGTAAAATAAATAAAGCAGATGGTGTAGTTGTTTATATAAAAAATGAGGTGAATGAAATTACTGAAATATTGGAATTTAATAGACTAAAAATATTAAATGCCAACATTAAATTAAATAATAATAGTTCATTACAATATCTGCACTATACAGATCCCATGATCTACCTAGTCTAGAATTCATTTCAAACTTTAATTCTTTTCTTAATAAAACTAAACAATATAAAAATCACCTAATAGTAGGTGACTTTAATATAGATATCGCTCAGCAAAATAAAATTAGTGAACATTTTTTAAACAGTTTACTTGAAAAAGGCTTTTATCCTGGTTTTATTAATACAACTAGACCATCTGATGATAGTGGTAATGGTTCATGTATTGATAACATTTTTATTAAAGCTAAAACAATACAAACTAAAACTTTTAAATTAATGATTCCGTCACCGGATCATTATCCTCTGTTTATAAATATAAATAAACCACTAAAAACTGAAAAACATGAATCTAAATTTATATATGATTACAAAAAATTACAATATATAGCAAGTACAATAAACTGGAACAAATACAAAACAATACATGATCCAAATGAAGCTATCAACTCTGTTATAAAAGAAATTCAATTTTGTACAGAAAAAATAAGAACTAAAAGTAAAACTCATGATAATGCACCTAGAAAAGATTGGATTACAGAGGCTATAATTAAATCTTGCAAAAGGAAGGAAATGTTATATAATAAACTAAAGAAAAATCCAAATAATGAGCAAACAAAGACTGATTACAAGAATTATGTCAAAATATTAGATAAGGTTATTAAAGATGCTAAAATAAAATACGACAAAAAACTAGTCGAAAAAAATTGTAATAATGCTAGGCAGCTATGGAAAATTATTAACTCAAAACTAGGTAAAAAAGAAAAAAGTGCTAAAAAAATTAATTACATC
Organism: Gastracanthus pulcherrimus; assembly: GCA_949152435.1. Taxonomy (NCBI): domain Eukaryota; kingdom Metazoa; phylum Arthropoda; class Insecta; order Hymenoptera; family Pteromalidae; genus Gastracanthus; species Gastracanthus pulcherrimus. The sequence continues at coordinate 100,248,976 of OX424573.1, forward strand.
TATGACAATAATAAAAAGAAAATCGAAGATCCTACAGAAATAGCTAAATATATGAACACTTATTATTGTAAAGTTGGGGATAATTTAAGTAAAAAAATTAAGGTGCCATTAAACAAAAATTTAAAACTACTACCTATGAATGTAAAAACTATCTTTTTAAAACCTACGAATAAATTTGAAATCCAAAAAATCGTAGATGAAATGAAACTCAAAAATGGTGGAACTGATAAAATTAATACAAAAACTATAAAAATCATGGCTACATATATTACAGATATTTTGGCACATATCTTTAATCTATGTATTGAAAAATCGTTATGGCCTCACTCTCTAAAAGTTGCTGAAATCGTTCCTATATATAAATCTGGTCATAAGTACGAAGTCGTAAATTATAGACCGATATCGTTGATATCAAACATTGCAAAAATTTTTGAGAAACTAATATATAATAGAATATTCAATTTTATTTCGGAAACTAACATTTTAGCTTCTAAACAATTTGGTTTCATAAAAGGAAAATGCACTAAAGATGCATTAAATTTTATTACTAACAAATTGTATGATAATCTAGATAAGAGTAACCCTATAGCAATTACCTTTTGATCTCATTAAAAGCTATCTAGTGAAAAGATTACAAAAAGTTAGAATAGATGAGTTTGAAAGTGACTATGCACTAATTAGTACAGGAGTTCTTCAAGGGACAATCCTTGGCCCACTATTGTTTATACTATATGTAAATGATCTTCTAGCTATAATGCCAGAAAACTCTATATTACCGTATGCTGATGATACTGCGATTATATCAACTGGTAAAACTTGGAAAGATGTAGAAATTATAATGAATAGGTATTTAAAGGAGGTAGCTGAGTGGATAACACTTAATAAGCTATCTTTAAATATAGAGAAAACTGTATATATTACTTTTGGTAACTACTGTGATAGCGTTCCCAAAAATTTAGATATATTGATAGATAATAAGAAATTACAGAAAGTCGACAGCTGTAAATATTTAGGTTTAATATTCGATTATAATCTAAAATGGGACAAACACATACAATATATTATTAAGAAGACTAAATACCTGATCTACATTTTCTACAAAATTTCCAAATTTATGTCAACTGAAACACTAAGAATGATATACTATGCTTTGTTCCACAGTGTCATCAGTTACGGTGTAATAGCGTGGGGAGGAGCATATAAAAACAATGTTGATATATTATTAAGAGTACAAAATAGACTAATTAAAATAATAAATAAAAATAAATTCATTAAAGAAAATCCTATGAATTTATCTCAATTGTTTGCCTACGAATCACTGTGTTATAATTAAAACTCCCTTAAGGAGATCTACATCGAATCCAACAGTATAACAAGAAAGAAAAGTATACAGTTTCCTAAAATGTCCAAAGCCATTAGTAACAAAAACAGCTACATAGTTTCTATTAAATTGTACAATAATCTACCGACTGATTTAAAAACTCTCAATATCCAACAAAAATCAGCTAAATGTAAACTAAAGCAATGGATCATAACGAACATACTAATGTTATAAGCAAGTGGACAATAATATGTCCTCGCATTAAATATCTTCAAAATGTGATATTAATATAAGCAAATATAGTAAATATTTCTTATAAGTACAGATTACTGTCTTTGATATAGTATAAAGGCAGTACTATTAGATTTTTTATAGCACTGTGTGACCTAAACCCGCACTTAGGTCACGCTTATCCGTGACCTAAGTGGCGCTTTATTACACAGTGCAATAATGAATTCACATAGGCCACAGATCCCTACTATCCTATAATAAAAACTAAAAACACTCAAAATAAACGTTTTCGTTCATAATAATAGAAAAAAGAAGTAGTAAAGCTGGTAAATACGCATGTCAAGAATCAGAGAATAATTATAAATCCTTAAAATAATGCTTCAAATTTAGAGGTTAGTTCAACTGATTGTATATGACAATTTGGCGCGTATTTTGAATATTCAATCTGAAATTCAATTTAAAATTCAGTATTAATTTTTTTTTATAATTAATATTATGAATTTATTAAAATTTAATTTAAAAAATTTCAAGATAGGGTAAATAAATATATTCAAATTAACTGTTAACAATAAACATTTATTAATTTTTCAAAAAACAAAATATCTTATTTATATAAGGTTCTATTCAAACAATGTATAAAGGTTGACATTGATTATTAATTAACTAATGAATTTTGGTTAAATAATAATTTGTTTATACGATTTGTAATTTCCTTAATTTATTTTTTGTGTTTATTGGATTATATTTTTACTTTTTATGTAGGGGGGCTGCGCCCCCCCCCCCTCATCCCGCCCGGCCCGCCCCCGCACCATACACCCTCCCCGATGTCGGTGGCGGGTTTATGTCACTCGTGCTACAAAATAGTATACGATACTCGTGACCTAAGTGTCCGTAATTGCACGGCGCGACGGTATCGCCCTCGCTACGCTCGGGCGCTAACTACGCGCCGTGCAATTATGGGCCACTTAGGTCACATGTATCGTAATATACTAATTATAGCACACTAACCTCAAAATGCCAACTTTATTGTCGATTTTGAGGTTGTTGTGCTATAAAATATCGTATGAGACTGTTGTGGGAGGTGTTTTTCTACCTTGCTCGATTTTCTCACTCGCTTCGCTCGTGCGAAAACCCTCGAGCAAGGTAGAAAACCATCTCCCACAACAGTGTCATAATATACTAAATAAGCTTAGTATGTAAGCTTTAGTAATTAAGTTCTATTAGTAATTAAGTTTCATTTAGTAATTAAGTTTCTATTATGTACCAGACCTGCGAACAGTTAATTATATTTAACTCTGCAGGATTACAATGTATAATTATATATATATATATATATATATATATATATATATATATATATATATATATATATATATATATATATATATATATATATATATATATATATATATATATATATATATATATATATATATATATATATATATATATATATATATATATATATATATATATATATATATATATATATATATATATATATATATATATATATATATATATATATATATATATATATATGTAATAATTGTCTGGTTAAGAAGAATAAAGAATAAAGAATAGTAAATTATAATGTATTACTCTAGTGGAAATGATTTTGATGTCAAAAGTTTGCCAAAGTTTACTAGAGTTAGACAAAGTTTGCTAGAGTACGCCAAATGTCTTCCAATTGGCCATTATGGCACACATATGACAAATTTTGGCATACAAGATTTCCTACACTAGGGTAGTAAACTAAATCATCAATTCTACACCTAACCTCAAATTTGAATTGAGTGTATATATTTAAATGTGATTTTTTTAAGTAAATTATATAATTATGCTCATACAATGACTTTTTATTGATTGCATAATATATCATAACACTTTACATAGTTTTCTTAAGCAGTATTTAGTGCTTTTAGCCGTTTTCGAATTTTCAGCATTCGTTGGCCAACGACGGGCGGAAAAGCGTTTCAAAATAAGTGGGTTCGTTGGCGAATGGTTGGCGAAACTACTAGCCAACCTTAGTAAAATTGGCCAACGATTGGCGAATCGTTGGTGAATGTTTCTACCAGGGTATTATAATGTTTTATCATTGCAAATTCACTTACCGCATTTTAGTGCAATGGTTCTTGACACAATGTCAATGTGCTCTGCATGTAACGAACTCTTATATAATTAAACACCTATATAATTTCATGCATCATTTGAATAACATTTTTCATGGCAATGTTGACTGTGCTGGTTTAACAGCAACTGAGCCAAATATAGTGTTTAAATGCAGTGACTGTCACGAAAAGGGAAATATAAGTTTCATTGAATGCATAGAGACAATTAAGGGGGTGTCAAACCATTCAAATTTCCCGCCGAAATTCCTAACCTCAAATTCTTTAACAATTGATTACAATTAATAAATAAACTAAATTATGAAAAACCAAGACATCGTTGCCCTCCATAATACAATTATCTACCACTGTGCGTAGTTTCAAACAAAAATTTCAAAACCTCTACGAATGCCATTCGAACGAAATTTATATTAGTCTAGACTCAAACCTTCAAATTTCGTTCGAAAGCCATTCGTAGAGGTTTTGAAGTTTTTGTTTGAAACTTCGCACAGTGATAGATAATTGAATGTATTACGGAGGGCAATGACCTCTTAGTTTTTCATAATTATACTTATTCTTTTAATTAAAGCCAATATTTTATAATTCTCGGGTCGGTAAGGTAGGAAGTATAAAAATTGACTTTGACACCCCCTTAAGGAAGATATAGCTAAAACTAAAGACACTTGTGATTCTTTTGATAAATTATCAAATGAAATCACAGCTATAAAAGAGAATGTCTTATCTCTTCAGGCAGAAGTCAATGAAATCCCTACCCTTGAGGAGGAAATAGACATCATGCACTCAGACTTAAACTCAGTCAATTTAGTATTGCAACAATAAATTCATGTGAGTGAGATGATTGAGTGAGTGCAATCTCTGATTTCTTATCAGAGATTTAAGATATATTATCAAGATAAAAAAGTATATTAACCCTTAGCTACCGAGGTGAAATAAACTCGCGTATCTGCCGACATGGTGGCATATGGACACCACTAAACTTTCTCTCAATTTTTAATATGAAATTGCATATTTTACCATAAAATAAAATGTATGATACGAGATACAGTGATTTTGAACTGTTTTGAATACTTACTACTCTACATAATAATTAAAAATTAATATTAAAGATTATTTTGTGAAGAGAAAACATCGAAAATAATTGTAGGATAGGAAATGACTTATGTTAGTTTTATTTAAAATATACATGTTTTATGTTAAAAAATATTTATCACAAACTTTTTTCTTTATTTTTAAGGTTTAATCTACTAGAATTAACAACTATTACGTTGTTATCGGCAATATTAAACATTTACATAATCCGCGAAGTGGTCCAGTAGCGACGTAAAATCTAAATTTTTTCAAAAATGACTTTTTGTTTCTAATTTTGAGTCTGCTGTAAACAATCATTATATCTTTTTATGACTAAATTGGGGGTTTGGATTTAAAATACAAAATATACCAAATAACCACTTTGGTAGCTAAGGGTTAATCTTTAAAGTACCTGATACTGGAAATGAGACACTGGATGCTCCAGTGATAAAATCTATCCTGAAAGATATGCCCATAGATCCCTCACACATTTCTTACTCAACTGTGGTGCGAATAAATTTGTCAAAAACTATAAATTATTGTGGAAAAATGTGAAAAATTGTATATATTTCAGAAAAACTATTAACCCTTAGCTGCCGTCGTAAAATTTACGTAACGTAAGTACTGCCGTGGTGGATGACTGACACCAATTAATATTTTTAATATTGTAGCAAAAAAATTAATATTCCAACTATAAAACCATTTTTTATAGTTAGACTAATTATTCTTTAGTAATTCTACATAGGTTTTGCTTTCATTTTACCATTGTTATAATTGAGAAAGAATTATTTACAAAAAGAAAAGCTTATGTTAGGTGAAAAACGTTTTCTAATAGTAAGAATAATAGAAAAGATTTTCACAACTGGTTAAGTTGAACAATTTTCATAGTCTAAATCAGACTTGTCAACAGATAAAACTATAAAAAAATACTTAAAACTTTTAAATTATTTACCATACTTGGTTTAAACAAAACATAAATTCATTTATGAGTTTAGGCATAACAATTTACACAAACATAATAAGCATTTTTCAAGCAAGGATTTTTGCATGCATTACATATGCGGTAAGTTGTTCAGTTATATTTTCTATCACATGTACAGCAGTGCATTTTCTTTTTTGATTTCTCTTTTGCTGCAATCACTTGTCTTTCTTCCTCATTCCTGAACTTGAGTATAAGAAACCTCAAATCTCTTGGTATCTTTGACACATTTTTTCTCTGCAAGTAGGTAGGATTAGAATAAATGCCAAATTTTTTTAAAATCAAATCTGAAAATATTTTCAAATTCATTTAGTAAATATTAAAATTATATATGATTAATATGATATTGTGATAGCTAGATTATTGCTCTTACCTTGACATTTTTGTATCTCCAGGGTAGGTTTTGTAAATAATATAGGAGTTCACAGAAATCATGCCCAATATAGCGTAAAAAATGGCTAATGGCCAGCGACAAGTTCTTCGACTAGTACAGTAATTTGCACATTTCTGATCTAAAGAATCTACACCAGCCTTCGTTCCATTATAATAACTGATTATTTCTGGTTTACCATTCGTACTAATTTCAATCGAGTGATGCATTGAGGATATCAATAAGACTTTAGTCTCTTAACCCTCCTGTGCACTTGATATATATAGTATATATATATGGGATAGCCATGTATTTTGGATGAGTATATTCATCCTACTGCATAGGAAGGTTAACCTGGTATCAATAGTAAAAGATCTGAGTGTATGGTTTGATATGGGTATGAACTTTTATCATCATCCGAACAGTGGTAAATAAAGCTTCTAAAATGTTAGGATTTATATGATAGGTTATCTAAGAATTTTAAGGATCCAAATATATTTGGGATGCTCTATATAAACACTTGTTTGCTGAACTTTAAATATACTTCTAGTATATGGAAGCCATATTATGACTCACATGTTTATGGAGTTGAAAAAGTCCAAGAAACAGCACTGAGATTCCTGGCATTCATGTCTTACGTTCAAATTCGTGATCTAAATAATGACTATTCGTCATTCAGGAGCCATATGCATCTATCTAGTATTAATGATGTCTTTGGACATATTGACTTAGCTCTACTATTTAAAATAAATAATAATGTAATAAACATAGGTAATGTAAAAGATGAACATATAAATATTCCTCGATGATGCACCATTATTTAGATTATACAGAACTGTAAACCATAATATAAATGAATTAGAGTTTGTCGGAGATACTATATTGTCATTCAAACTTAAAACTTGGTCGATAATCAACAGGAAGTCTACCTCAGAATCAGCCATTTCAGATCAATGTTAATCTAACAAATAATCAAAATTGTTCACTGTATATGTTAATTTTGTATTTATTATTATATTAGCTGTACAAGCGGATACGCATACTGTTAAGCACCTACATGATTTGTACTTTAAGTTTACAATGTAAAGGGCATTGTCCATCTATAAATAAATAAATAAAGACGTTACAACAGTTTATTACGGAATTTTGCAGTTTCGCATTCTCGCAAAAATTATTGCTACATAGTTTAAAATTGATTAAAATTAGAAATAATTTTCTACAGATTTTCACATTTTCTAACAATTCACATTGATTTTAAATATTTTGTTAAATCTTAAACTATTTTTAATAATTCTTAATATTTTTGTTATTTTTATTTAAGCCAAAATTACATTTACATAAATAATAGTTTACATAAGAAAAAAATTACAATGTAAAAGCCTACAGAGGCATACAAAAATGCTGGTTTGTAGATGCAGCTACAGGAAAGGGGAAAAGAAACAAAAAAAGAAAACTTAACATAACTTAAAAATAACTTATAAATTAACTTAATAATATAACTTAAAATAGAGAGGAAAAAAGTAAAACTAAACATAAACGAAAGTATTATAATTTTGTCCCATTTCATAACATTATATAAACTGTATTTTTATTTTTTAAAACAATTTTATTAATATATATTTGATCAAACCCAATTTTTTATAGGAATACTCTTTTTTCATGGTCTTTTTATCTGATTGTATGAATTTCTTTTGTAGTTCTTCATAATAGTATAGTAATTAATTAAAAGAGAAATTACATTACAAAATTATTTTTGTTTATTATTTTTAATAATTTATTCTGAATTCTTTGCAAAAGATAACGTTTATTTCTATATACACATCCCTATGCAATTATTCCATAGTTAAGAATACTTCGAAAAAATGCATGATAAAGTGTCATGAAAGTTTTTGGTTTCATATTCCTGGTAATTTTTCAAAAAATTAATGTAAGATATTTAACAAATAATATTTAATAATATTTAATAATATTTAATAATATTTAATAATATTTAATAATATTTAATAATATTTAATAATATTTAATAATATTTCATTTTTCTTTTCGTTTTATTATTAAATTTTCAATATGTTTATCCCATCTCATATCAAAGTCACGTATAATTTCTAAATATTTTGTACTTTCAACTCTATTAATCGATATGTTATTTATTTTTATATCAATTAGTTTGGGCACATTATCATAGAATTTCCAAAAGTCATATAAATAGTTTTAGTGACATTTAGTGATAGTTCATTTAGAGCTAGCCAGATAGCTACACGCTCTAGATATTTGTTCATCTTTTCCTGCACATCGAACCATGAATTTCCTTCCACCATTATAGCTGTGTCATCTGCACAAGAAACAGTTGAATCATCTGGCATAATATTTAACAATTCATTAACATAAAGAATAAAAAGTAGCGGTCCTAGTATAGTTCCTTGTGGAACTCCTGTTATGTCACAGTATTCACTCTTATTATTTGAATATTTGTCTCTTTGTTTCCTGCCTGTAAGATAACTTGTTAAGAGAGCATTAGCCTTACCTCTAATTCCATATTTATTCCATTTTTCTAAAAGAATTTTATGATTAACTGTGTCAAAAGCTTTTGCTAAGTTCAGAAATGTTATGATTAGAGGTTTGCTTTTATCCAATTTCTTATATATAATATTTGTAATATAATTTAAAGCATCAGTAGTTCCTCTGTTTTTAACGAAACCAAATTGTCTTGGTTTCAATATCATGTTTATACAATTAGTATATTACGATACATGTGACCTAAGTGGCCCATAATTGCATGGAGCGTAGTTAGCGCCCGAGCGTAGCGAGGGCGATACCGTCGCGCCGTGCAATTATGGCCACTTAGGTCACGAGTATCGTATACTATTTTGTAGCACGAGTGACATAAACGCGCTACCGACGTAGGGGAGGGTATAGGGTGCGGGGGCGGGCCGGGCGGGATGAGGGGGGTGGGGGGGGGCGCAGCCCCCCTACATAAAAAGTAAAAATATAATCCAATAAACACAAAAAATAAATTAAGGAAATTACAAATCGTATAAACAAATTATTATTTAACCAAAATTCATTAGTTAATTAATAATCAATGTCAACCTTTATACATTGTTTGAATAGAACCTTATATAAATAAGATATTTTGTTTTTTGAAAAATTAATAAATGTTTATTGTTAACAGTTAATTTGAATATATTTATTTACCCTATCTTGAAATTTTTTAAATTAAATTTTAATAAATTAATAATATTAATTATAAAAAAAAAATTAATACTGAATTTTAAATTGAATTCCAGATTGAATATTCAAAATACGCGCCAAATTGTCATATACAATCAGTTTAACTAACCTCTAAATTTAAAGCTTTATTTTAAGGATGTATAATTATTCTCTGATACTTGGCATGCGTATTTACCAGGTTTACTACTTCTTTCTATTATTATGAACGAAAACGTATATTTTGAGTGTTTTTAGTCTTTATTATAGGATACTACGGATCTGTGGCCTATGTGAATTCATTATTTCACTGTGTAATAAAGCGCCACTTAGGTCACGGATAAGCGTGGCCTAAGTGCGGGTTTAGGTCACACAGTGCTATAAATAAAATTATATTATCTGACATATATCGACGCTCCGTACGAAGACTAGCACAACTCAGAATTCTCAAAAAACAACAGTTTTAATCAAAATCCTCCTACGAAACTAGGAGTTTTCAGGTTCTCAGACAAAAACTATCACCTTTTCAAAGGTTCTGAGAAAATATTAGTATTTATTAGAGGATCTAAAAAGTGCTAGTTTTATAAGAGGTCTTGGAAAAGAACTAGCTGTTTTTGAGAATTCTGAGCTGTGCTAGTCTTCGTATGGAGCGTCGATATGACCTTTTCAAATATTTTTGCTAAGTTTGATATAAAAGATATTGATTTGTAGTTTGTAACACTGCGCAATCTAAACCCGCACTTAGCCCACGCTTATCCGTGAGCTAAGTAGCTCATTATTTCACCGTGTAATAATGAATTTACTTAAGTCATGGGCTCGTAATTATCGATAATTAATGACAAAAATCACTCTATAGCGTATTGTTACATATAAGAATAGAAAGAAGAAGAAGTAAACCCCTGTGTATACCGTCGAAATATACCAGAAAATAATGTTGATCGAGTAAAATATGTTTCTGAATTTGAGGTTAGTTTCACTTGACATTAGAGCGGCAGAGCGCATTTTTTTGAATATTCAATTAAATTTTGTTATCTTTTTATGTAAATATTCGTTGTAAATATAGTTGAATTTTTTCTGTTATTTCTGAATAACAAATAATTGTAAATGATGAGAGATAGGTTTAAAAGGGATACATATAATAATAATAGTAAACAAAAACAATATAATTCAAATTTTCAAATCAAATAAACTATTTATTAAATATTACAACTGTAAATATACTATTTTAAATAATCACCATAACTATAATATTAGACTATAAAACTTTTCATTTCACTAATCTGTTTGAACAGCTTTATTTTTCACTTCACTCTTATGAAATTCAAAGGAACTTTAAAAAAACTTTTGAAAAATTTATAATGGATGAAAAAACTGGAAGAAAAATATGAAAAAAAATTGAAAAAAACTATGAGAATCTGAGTATATATTCAAACACGAATGGAAAACGAATCAAGCACAAGATGTAGTATACACAACGCAGTCAAAATTTTTGCGGAATATTACACCGCTGAGCTTGCGCAACAATCGAGACCTACGCTGAGCATGGTAAATATACCGGTCAAGCGGTAAAATGACAAGAGATCGTCATTCTACTCACGGTACAATTACACCGCTGAGAATGGGAAAAATAATACGCAGTGTAAAAGAGCATATGTTAGGATTTGAAATGTTTACGCTTTTCGTTCATTTGAATAAGTAAATATTGCATTTACATACATTAGATTTCAATCGGCGGGTTTATATCACACGTGCTATAAAATAGTATCCGATACTTGTGATCTAAGTAAAAGCTCATTATTTCACGACGTGTATAGCGACCTCGCTCCGCTCGGGCGCTAACTACACGCCGTAAAATAATGGCCTACTTAGATCACTCGTATCGTAATATACTATTGATATCATGTATTTATTACCTGATTTGTATATGGTTGATTCCGCCAAAAGAGAAACTTTTCAGGAGCCGGGAATTAAAAATAAGAAATTTCATGTAGCTATTCCCTGATCCTATGTCTACAATCATAACCCCCAAAATTAGCATAGTATTGAGTGAGAGCGCTACAGATGTCATTATTGATTATTTAAACTCATTTTTATACTTTTTTCGATTGACGGAGGGGACATTTTAAAATGCAAGTAAATTTAAAATGCATTAAGATTATCTTGAATAAGGGCTGTGAAATAGTGAAAATGATCTGAATTAACTTATAATTCATATACTAAGTAATTCAATTGTATACAAATTACATATAATATATATTGTATTTACATATACACAATCTGTAATGGAATTTAGCTATACATTTCGAACAGTGTACACTTAACAGTGATATTTTATTCTATCGAATCAAACGAAACATAAATTAAATTTTTTAATGTTTGTAACATCTTGAAATATTTCTAAATGATCTTGTTTACGCTTATAACTTAATATATTAAAATAAATATCCTCAATCGTACACAAAGTCTATGTTTGTATTTAATTTTTTAGCTCTGAAACAAAAAAGAATATTGTTATAGAAATGAAAATAAATAATAAATTGTGGGAACTTAACACGTACCTAGAACTTTTTCTTGAAGCTGTACTTAGCTCCTGTTTTACATGAGCAGCATTGTTAATTTTACTAGAAGTTCTATCTGTGTCTTTTAATGAATCTTTAGCTTGATTATTCAATTTTAATATTACAGGGGGATTATAATCCAATTTTCCAATGGAATAGTGCTTACAGGTTCTATCTAAACAATCGTAACAACTGAGTGAATTAAAATTAATTATGCTAGGTGCCCTTCTACACCAAGTAAACTGGTGTACTTTTATCGTCCCAGGAAACTGCTTAATTTCAGCGTGTGCTAAGATATCATTCATTTGTTTTATCTCTTCAATTGTTACCGATGAAACGTAAATATTGTTAACTATAAACGTAAAATCAGGAATGTCTTGTCCATATCTGACTTTATCGTCAGCAGTCCGCTTCAAAACACTCCCTATTCCATCTGCTTGACTTTTACCATGTCCAGGCATACTGTAGTTATAGAATATGTTCTGTATTTGAGAAAAACATTCTGTGAGATGCTGTGAAATCAAATAAAATATTGATTTATTTCGACATTGACTAGTTGGTCCATTGCTCATCAAGTACAGTGTTTTAACGGATGATAATTTTGGTAGGAAAAAGTGAAGAACATTTTTTAAGTGAGCAAGTATAGCAACAGCATCTTGTAGAAGACAATCAGATATAGTACCAAATCCTTGACGAAATTTTGTTGAATAAATATAGCCAGTATGTAGACAAACATGCTCTCTACTCGCTCCAAAATTAACAGATTGAATTTCAGTGCTATATTTGCAATTATAATTTTCACTAAAGTCCATATTTAAGAATATCTGATCTTCTTTAAGGTTTTCTTGTAATGACTTATGAACTTTAAATTGATGATAAATTTTCATTTCATGTTCTAAAAATAAAGTAACTTCTGATTGAAATATAGAAATTAGATCACGTAGCTTTGCTGAAGAGTTCTTTTTCATCGATTGTTGTATTTCTACCGGTTCTTTTGTTTTTGTTCTAATACAGTTTTCCTTTAAAGTTAACCACTTACTATAGACAATTTCTTGTTCAAAATCTTTATTCTCTGTTTCGAATTTGATTTGCTTATTTTTACATAGTATTTTCTTGAATAATTTGATTTTTGCAGAGTGCCTGTGTCAGCAAGTTAAAGTTTTAAGACAAGCACATGTCTCTCCGTCAGTTATTTTTAGTGCTACACAATATTTAGGACGTTTATTGCAAAATGTTGAAAAACTAACTTTGACTAGTTCATTTTCGTTACAGAATTTCTTATGTAAATCGATCAAACTACCATTCAAATAGCGTCTTGGAATGAAGTTACCATCACTATCTTTTTTTCATCCTTTTTTGCTTGGAACAATTGTGGTATTATCAAGAAAAAATGTTGTAATTGAATTTTTCTTCTCTTTAAACTTGATGCTTGGTTTCCTTTCATATTGTAATATAGGTCCTGAATATATTTTTCGTTTTATAACAGGTGCTATATTTTTTCTAATATATGTTAAGCGCTTATACTTTTGCACTATTTTACCAGACAATATTTTTTCAATACTTTGTTTAACATTAAAACTTTTACTCTTCATATAAAGTTCACGAATTTGCTTTTGCAATACTTCACCTGTAATCTAAAGTTAAAATAAATGTAGACCAATAAAATTGTAAAGTTTAATTTATAATGTATAATTATAAATTTAATTACCAATTTACGCTTTATTTGATCAAGGTTTGCGGTTGGCTTTGATAAAAGAGTATCAATGAGAGAATTTTCCGACCTCGCTTTTTTAGTACTTTTTAATTTTAATCTTTGTACTCTTTTGGTTAAAGTACTCAAAGTAGGTTTTAATTTATCATTTTGCTTTTTAAGCTTCGAATTTTCAGCGTAACATTTACGTTGATTTTTTCTTGTTCTTATTACCCCATCAAGCTTTTGTTTAGAACACTTGACACTGGCTGTTAATTTTGAGCTAGAGATTATATCATTGGCGGTTTCTTCTGAACTAGAAGACTGGTTGTGATCATTTTGCAGTTGATTTTGCTGCTTCTTGTTACGATAAATTATTTTTCCATTTCGTTCTTATTTTCTTTTTGATCTTTTATTCCTCTCTGATAATTGATCGATAGTTTTTATTTTTCCCTGTACTTTTCTTCTATAATAGCGTTCTCTTTCTTCGAGGTAATAAGATTCATATTTGTCTGGATTATTTGAATTTTCTGTCTTTTTAGTCTCGCCATTTTACGTTGCTTTTGTAATCGTGCTTGTTTTTGACGAATAGTCTCATTCTAAAAATAATATTTATATTTTTATTGAAAATATGATTTATATTCATGGCATTAGTCAATACGCACAAAAGTTAAAAAGTTATACGTACGTGTTTTGCTTTTAAAACGATCTTTTTCGCTTTCTGAATTTTTAAGGCACGGGCCTTTTTTTTCATCCAATATCAATTTTTTGTTTACTATCGTTAACCGCGTCGATTTTTTGCAAGGATTCATTTTAAGTATATAATATATAATAAAATTATACTATTGTAGTCGACGGAGGGGACAGAAACAGAGGGGACAAATCACCTTTTTGACGAATTATCTTGAAATCTTGAGACCGCAATATAATCGCCGATTGATTGAAGACTATACCTTTGATGATATGATTTTCCATGTAAATAGCTTTGCAAAATGTTCTTTTAATTCTGAGAATTTTTAGGTGATGGAGGGGACACTTAAATTTTACAGTTGATTTGTTAAACGGAAATGTGTTGACTACGAATGCAAGTTCGATCATTTAAATATCTAACCGCCACTATTCGAAGGGTATGATCATTATACTCGAAAATTTTCATGGTAGAGGGCGCCAAAATTACTTTCTTTTGGCAAATAGGCGGAACATTTGACATAATTTAATATTAACCGATATTGATGGACACTTTTCTAAACAGGTGTACGCTTTTTCTAGACTAATAGACATGGTAAGTAACTAACTAATATCTTATCTTAGATGTTAAAAAGTTATTTCTCAATGTCTAATAGACATAAATGCCCGTAAAAATGCGTATCATAAGAAAAAATTATTAAATTCTCGTTTTGGACAAGCGAGGAGGGGACATTTCGCATAGTATTTTTGATTTCATTTATAATAGGTAACTGTTTCAGGTAACTTTAATAATGGAATAAATGCTTCATTATAGGATACATAATATCCATTAGGCGTTTTAACATTATACCGCAATTTCGAAGAGTTACGATGCTCTGACATGTAAAATCCCTCTTTCGGCGGAATCAGCCATATAGGAACTAAATCCGCGCGTTTTAAAGGATCCGACCAAATAGTTTTCAATACATGAATTAAATATAGCTACAATTGGGTCTATAATGAAATCACTAATTGTCTTTAATGTTTTGACATTAATGTTGTCCACTCCGCTTGATTTATTTTTCATTTTGTTAATAATTCTTTGTATTTCAAAATGATTCGTTGGTTCTAAAAATATAGATATTACAACTGAGATAGATTTAGTCGTTATAGTTTTGTTAGGTATTCTTATCTTTTCACTTATATTGTTACCTATCTCACATAAATATCTGTTCATAGAATTAACTATTCCGGAAGTAGTATTAATTAGAACATTACACAGGCCGACAAGATTTTTAACCCAGAGACCAGACCATACTTTTCCGAAGGTTTTTGGCACGCTGAATCCAAATCCGGCCTCAGAATTGCTCTATCACCTCAGGTTTTCGAGATATCCTAACCTAAAAGTGCAAAAATCACCGTTTTTGGCTGTTTTTGAGGTTATGTTATGCCGCCAACTGATTTTTTAATACAAAACGACCAGCGGCATCTGAAAGTACTAGTCTTGCCCTTCAAAATTCATTTTCGCTTGTTTCGATTCGACTTTTCCTTCTCGAGATATATCGATTTCAATCTGTAATGTATCAGTGTTTCTTATCTACTAGACATCCTATCCCATAGCCCCGTTTATACTCGGATAAACAAACTCTTCCTGATATTGCTGTCAATCCGCTTGCAAATGCATACCAGGTAGTTTTTGGGGTCACTGATCACAAATCTGGAGTTAGAATCTCCGAATTCAAAATGGCGGATCCAATATGGCGGCTATGATTACCACGATCCGTAGTAAGTCACAAAAAATCCCGGAAAATCTCTGGAGATCGGTTACTCGGGGGTTTTCGGGGTCGCTGATCTCAAATCTGGAGTCAGAATTTCCGAATTCAAAATGGCGGATCCAAAATGGCGGTTATGATTACCACGATCCATAGTAAGTCACCAAAAACACTGGAAAAGCTCTGGAGATCGGTTACGCGGGGGTTTTCGGGGTCGCTGATCTCAAATCTGGAGTCAGAATTTCCAAATTCAAAATGGAGGATCAAATATCGCGACTATCGTTGCCAAGGGCCATAGCCATAGTTGACCAAAATCTTGGAAATGGTCTTTTAAGTCGTTACTTGGAAGTTTCCCGATTCTCCGAGCTCGAATCTGCAGTCAAATATTCCAAGTACAGAATACCTACTGACCCACCCAATATGTTACAAAATGACGGATGTAATATAGCAGCTAGTCTTACATAAAGAACCTCACTTTGACTTCTTATGAAAACGTTGTCGCTGCTCCTGAAACGATCGTTTATATGACTTGCGCCTATAGACAGTCGATACGTTATGTCTATGCAGAGACCAGCAATAGTCCGCCATCATCCGCTCATCCCACCTACCTTGAAAATGCCGCTCCTTTTGTTTGAAATCTGAATCAATACGGTATTAGATACATGATCGTCGTAGTGTGCATGTATGAATCTGATGTACAGCCAGTGTAGATCAGCCAGTGCTTTCAAGAAAAACAAGACTTTCCGTGTTAGAGATCGCGTTTGAGCGACAGGCTACCGGATTAGTCATCAACCCATAAATAAATTAATACGGTATTAGATACATTAACGTCGTAGTGTGCATGTATGAATCTGATGTACATCCAGTGTAGATCAGCCAGTGCTTTCAAGAAAAACAAGACTTTCCGTGTTAGAGATCGCGTTTGAGCGACAGGCTAACGGATTAGTCATCAACCCATAAATAAATCAATACGGTATTAGATACATTAACGTCGTAGTGTGCATGTATGAATCTGATGTACATCCAGTGTAGATCAGCCAGTGCTTTCAAGAAAAACAAGACTTTCCGTGTTAGAGATCGCGTTTGAGCGACAGGCTAACGGATTAGTCATCAACCCATAAATAAATCAATACGGTATTAGATACATTAACGTCGTAGTGTGCATGTATGGATCTGATGTACATCCAGTGTAGATCACTCAGTGCTTTCAAGAAACATAAGACTTTCCGTGTTAGAGATCGTGTTTGAGCGACAGGCTAACGGATTAGTCATCTACAATGTCGAGAATCCCGTGCGCAAATAAAGTTAATAAATTTTGCAATGTTTGCGGAAAGTTTGAGGCAGAAACTTACCGTAGAAACATCAGTGATACAATAAGAGCACAGTTCGAAGAATGTTATCAAACGCCTATGAGAAATCTAAATAAACCCTGGGTTCCTAATTCTATTTGTGAAGATTGTCGCCGAACTTTGAAAAACTGGAATAGTATAAAAAAGGATGTTGTAGTTGAAACAGTAGTGTGGCGTGAACCTAGAAATCATGATGATGACTGCTACTTTTGTGGATGTGATATAACTGGTAGAAACCATACAAATAAACATTTGCTTGTGTATCCTAAGGTGCTTAGTGTAACACCACCAAAAATTGGAAAAATAGAACGGAATACAAATACTGTTCCTCAGCCACAAGCGGAGCAAGAAAGGCAAACGATTGAAAGTGACGAGGCCGAAAGCAGTGACGATGAATTTTCTTTTGACGACGGAAAACCGCAACTTTTTGATCAAAATGCTCTGGATGATTTTGTGCGGGAATTGAATTTGAGTAAAGATTTGGCAGAGCTATGCGCTTCCAGACTCAAAGAAAGAAATCTTCTATCCCCTCGGACAAAAATTTCCGTCTACAGGAAAAGAGATAATAAGTTCGTGAAGTATTTTACTAAAGAGAATTCCCTTGTATATTGCAACGATATTAAAGGTTTGATTAGTTTATATGAGATAGAAGAAGTTTATAAGCCGGAGAACTGGCGACTCTTTATAGATTCTTCAACAGATAGTCTTAAAGCAGTACTGCTTCATAATGGAAATAAATATGCGGCAATTCCCATTGGCCATTCCACCGTATTGAAAGAATCGTACGAAAGCTTTCAATTTCTTCTTGAAAAAGTCAATTATTATAATGAGCACAAATGGTTGATTTGTGGTGACTTCAAAATGATAAATATTTTAGTAGGTTTGCAGTCGGGAAACACGAGACATCCGTGTTTTCTCTGCCTTTGGAACAGTCGTTCCCGACAGGAGCACTGGGTAAAGAAAAATTGGCCACAAAGAATCCAGATGAAGGTTGGTAAACACAATGTCATTCATGAGAGTCTTGTCGACACCCGTCGAATCCTATTGCCTCCATTGCATCTCAAGCTTGGCTTTATGAAGCAATTTACTAAAGCTTTAGACAAAGAAGGCGAATGTTTCCAGTACATTGCATCCAAGTTTAAGCATTTGTCGGATGCTAAACTTAAAGAAGGGATATTTGTTGGGCCTGATATTAGAAAACTTATGAAAGACGATGATTTTGTAAAAACCATGACACCCGTACAAAAAGATGCTTGGATGAGCTTCAAAAGTGTCACAGACAATTTTTAGGAAACTATCGAGATCCAAAGTACAAATCTATTGTATCTACGATGCTAACGAATTTCCAAAAATTAGGGTGCCTGATGAGTATGAAATTGCACTTTTTGTTTTCTCATTTAGACTACTTTCCTGAGAATAATGGCGCATTCAGCGAAGAAATGGGTGAACGCTTTCATCAGGATTTCAAACAAAAGGAGCGGCATTTTCAAGGTAGGTGGGATGAGTGGATGATGGCGGACTACTGCTGGTCTCTGCATAGACATAACGTATCGACTGTCTATAGGCGCAAGTCATATAAAAAATCGTTTCAGGAGCAACAACAACGTTTTCATAAGAAGTCAAAGTGAGGTTCTTTATGTAAGACTAGCTGCTATATTACATCCGTCATTTTGTAACATATTGGGTGGGTCAGTAGGTATTCTGTACTTGGAATATTTGACTGCAGATTCGAGCTCGGAGAATCGGGAAACTTCCAAGTGACGACTTAAAAGACCATTTCCAAGATTTTGGTCAACTATGGCTATGGCCCTTGGCAACGATAGTCGCGATATTTGATCCTCCATTTTGAATTTGGAAATTCTGACTCCAGATTTGAGATCAGCGACCCCGAAAACCCGCGCGTAACCGATCTCCAGAGCTTTTCCAGTGTTTTTGGTGACTTACTATGGATCGTGGTAATCATAACCGCCATTTTGGATCCGCCATTTTGAATTCGGAAATTCTGACTCCAGATTTGAGATCAGCGACCCCGAATACCCCCGCGTATCCGATCTCCAGAGCTTTTCCAGTGTTTTTGGTGACTTACTATGGATCGTGGTAATCATAACCGCCATTTTGGATCCGGCATTTTGAATTCGGAAATTCTGACTCCAGATTTGAGATCAGCGACCCTGAAAACCCCCGAGTAACCGATCTCCAGAGCTTTTCCGGGATTTTTTGTGACTTACTACGGATCGTGGTAATCATAGCCGCCATATTGGATCCGACATTTTGAATTCGGAGATTCTGACTCCAGATTTGTGATCAGTGACCCCAAAAACTACCAGGTATGCATTTGCAAGCGGTTTGACAGCAATATCAGGAAGAGTTTATTTATCCGAGTATAAACGGAACTATGGGATAGGATGTCTAGTAGATAAGAAACACTGATACATTACAGATTGAAAGCGATATATCTCGAGAAGGAAAAGTCGAATCGAAACAAGCAAAAATGAATTTTGAAGGGCAAGACTAGTACTTTCAGATGCCGCTGATCGTTTTGTATTAAAAAATCAGTTAGCGGCATAACATAACCTCAAAAACAGCCAAAAACGGTGATTTTTGCACTTTTAGGTTAGGATATCTCGAAAACCTGAGGTGATAGAGCAATTCTGAGGCCGGATTTGGATTCAGCGTGCCAAAAACCTTCGGAAAAGTATGGTCTGGTCTCTGGGTTATTGGTTCAGGAAAATTTTGTCGGCCTGTGTTATTTTCATCATTAATGTGATTTATGTAGTTATTTTGTTTTTCTTTTTTGCCCAATTTGTTATTTATAAAATTGCACAGTTTTTTCGGTTTACTACTCCTCATTTCAATTTGTTTTTCCTCAAATTTCATTTTTGCATCTTTAATAACACTACTATCTCGGATTTTTTTGTAGTTTTTATAATTCCTAGGGCCGTTTGCACTTGCAGCGGCCCTATAATATTTCATATTTTCGCGGGCACTGTGTTTCTCTCTCTCGCAAGATTTAAGCACTCTCTCGCATGATTTCTTCCGAGAAAGAACACATGTACGCGCTTTCTCCCACTTTCTTCCTTCCTGATCGAGCGAAATTACGAATAGTTATACGAAGTCAGAGCAAAAAGCAATCAATCACGGTAGTGAAGTGTGTGAGAATTCACCAGGACACCCATGCCACGCTCAGTGATCCTATGGTCGACCGATTATCACGGTTAAGCAGCGTTGGGCACGGTCAGTACTTCGATAGGTGAAAATCTTTTTTTGTTTTTTCTATGATAATTTATTGCAAAAATTGATTGTTTCAATATTTTGGTTGTTCACCGGGGGCCAATAAACAATTATCACAAGGAATTAATTTTTTTTTTTTGAGTTTTAAGATTTTATTTTGAAAAAAAAAATTTTACCCGAGAGCGTTAAGTAAAGTTAAGCAGCGTTGGTAGCAGTCAGTACTTGGATGGGTGACTGCCCGGGAACACCACGCCTTATGATAATTTATCATTTATCAATAAATTTGGAAAATTTAATTTTTTTTTTGGATTTTTGAAATTTATTAGAGGAATAAAATCCACTTTTGATTTTCTTTTCTTTATTTTAGAAAATTATTTTTCTGCAAAATTAATGTTTGTCGAACACTTGTGAACAGTAATGTCGGAAAAATAATTTTTTTTTTGATTTTTAGTATTTGTTAAAATAATTCAATATATCGAACTGTTCAATCTCGAAAATTGTTCTTCGAAATTATTGTTTATTCAACAATTTTGAATTTTCTTTTTTTTTTTCATTTTAGAAAATTGTTTTGCGGTAAAATTATTGTTTATCGATAATAAACAATGAAATCGAAAAAGTCAAAATCCGGAATTTAATTTTTCTTATAATGTCATGGCAGCAGAAATGCCGCCGTTGATTTTCGGCCACCAGACACCTTCATCCGGCCAAGTCGCCTATGCAGTGCTGC
Organism: Gastracanthus pulcherrimus; assembly: GCA_949152435.1. NCBI lineage: Eukaryota > Metazoa > Arthropoda > Insecta > Hymenoptera > Pteromalidae > Gastracanthus > Gastracanthus pulcherrimus. The sequence continues at coordinate 100,270,274 of OX424573.1, forward strand.
TACAGCGCTTCACACCGTGCGCTGCTTGGGTAGCGCACCTGAGCGCATCGCGATGGCGTTCGAGTAAAACACACCTCTCCTCTCTATCTTTTTCGCGCAATAAAGACATGCATCGCCGCCAATCCTTGCGTTTTTCTTTCGGCGTCCCAAAAGCTTCCCGTTGTGTTCGGTGACAACCCCGTAAGTATAGACCCCGAAGAAAGTATAGAGCAGACGTCTAGGTTCGGAAGCCGCAAAGACGTAGGCCAAATAGTCAGGAAATGGAATGTCAAGTTCTTTGTAAAGAAAGACCAGAGTATAGACTCATTCCTGGCCCGAATTGAAGACTGTAACGCGCTAAGGAACCTGTCAGACGTCGAAATCTTGGCAGCTTTGTCCGAGCTCTTCGCAGACAATGCAGCGACCTGGTACAGGAACAACAGGACGAAGTAGAGAACCTGGAATGATTTTACCGCTTCAGCCAGGCGCTGGTACGGTACAAGTCGGCAGTATCAGTAAAGGCTGTTGAATGAAGCCAATTTACGAATGCCAGGACCAGACGAGTTAGTTCGAGACTATCTTACGTGTCTGCTCGGCATAATGAATAAATTATCGCCAAGACTAGAAGACAGAAAATGGTCCGGAGATGCGAAATTACCAGCGTTGTGTCACTGCTGGCCGCTGCGTCGGACGCTGAGCAGTCGCTGGAGCGGGAATGGAACATACGTCCACCACCAATATCCGACGCCTCTCTACTGCCAGAAATGGCGTACAAATCAGCCCAGAGAACGAAGAAGCCCAGAGCGGAGGTATCTGCCGCAACGAAGGAGGAATCGAAGCCTCCCGTGCCAGACCTTACGGCGAAATTCGCGAAGATGTTAGATGAGAAGTTGAAACATCTTCAACAACCGAATAGAACCGAGAACTTCCGGCCCAGGAATGGGCAGGGGAGAGGGGGTCAGAGAAGCCCCACGAGGTCCTCCCGGAACACGGCAACTAAGCAAATCCCCGCCCAGGAATGGGCGAGATAAGCCCAGGTCGGACCGCCCTGGCGCGACGCCAGAGGGGAATAAGCAAAGGTTCGATCCGACGCAACCTTTGAAGTGCTTCGAATGTGGATAATTGGAGTACATGATGAAATATTGCCCCAAATGCTCGGAAAACGAAGTGGGGAGTGGCCACTAGGGACCGCCACCATACCTGAAGTAAATACGGTCCCCGCAACATCTCTCCCCATCGACGGCGAAGCATCGACTGGGAAAACGGATGCTCATGGAATCCCAGACGACCCCTCCCCGAAGGCGAGGTCGGATTAGTCAGACAATCGAGTTCCACCCCTTCAGAAGACGGGGAGGAAACCATACAGCCGCAGAGGCCGACGAATCATCCAGAAGTATATACGGTATCTGCAGTGCTTGCCCCCACAGGCACTGAAGTGTCAAGGGGGGAAGTGGATGTCCAGCCACGTCTAGACAAGCCCTCTCCCGAAGGCGAGGCCGACCGGAATAGGCAACAGACTTCAACTCTCGTAGAAGAGAGAGGAGAGACTGAACAGCCGCGGAGATCGACGTATTGTCCAGAAGGTTGTACGACATTATTCAGGCCACCCCCAGTCGAAGCTGAAGCAACGACAAGGGGAACGAATACATTTCTGCAAACGGGCACGTCCTCCCACGAAGGGAAGGACAACTTGAACGAGGTTACACAAGAAAACGTCACCTCAGTGGCAGCTCAATTCGTCGAAACTGAAGCGACGCCGATAGACTCTGACGCCCAATCACGATCGAACAGATCGTCTTCCGAAGGAGAGACCGATGTGATCGAACTGCCCGATGCAGGCTCGAGATTCACTGAAGAAGAAGTAGAATCAATGCAACCGCCGAGGCGGGCGTACTACGATGTCCAGCCGCATCCAGGCAAGCCTTTTCCCGAAGGAGAGCTGAATCTTCTCAGAAGAGAGAGAATAGCTCATGCGACCACAGGGAACAGCGGATGAACCAGATGGAAATGTGATGTATTTTGAAGGCACGCAAGTTAGAGTACAAACGGAAGTCGCTATCTTGGAAGCAGGGGACGCCGGTATCTCGTCAGCAGGAATCGCTGATGTCACGAATTCGGAACATCAGGAGCTAGAAAGCCTCCTGAACGAATCACGGAAAGACCGAGGAGATACGTGCGGGCTCACGTGCGATATCGAACATCACATCGATGTTGGGTTGACAAGATCGATTAAACAGAGATACTTTCCTATTTCTGAAAGAATCGAGCGGGAGACGCACCAGTAAATGAATGAAACGCTGGAGCCGACGTTCACCGAGCCATCTAATAGCGACTGGTTGAGCCCAGTGGAAGCGGTGAACGAGAAGAGCAGCACCGATAGGTTCGGCGTTGACCACTTGAAGGTCAACGCGCAAACGAAACCGTAAGCATATCCCTTGCTATATGTGCAGGATATGCTGCAAAAATTGAGAAGAGCGGCTGAAAAGAGGAGATTTTTATTTTCTACAGTCTGGTCATCATTATCTACAAGAATATTGTTTGGTTTTGGTCAACTTAAATCTTTACTGGATTTTTCTTCCGTTTCTAATATAGTTCGGATGTGAAATAGAGCATTATTATCTTTGTTTTCACTAAAATCTTCAGTAAAAAATTATTTAAATCTATCTAAAATCATATTATCTTGAATATCTTCTGCTAAAATAAACCACGCGAAAAATTTACATTGTAATTGAAATGGTAATAATATATGGCAAGTATTTTCCAATATAATATAAATATGAGAATCATCTTCGATTAATGTCATAGCAAGTGCTGCTTCTTTATAAGTTTGATATGTTAATTCATTATAAGTTTGTAAATCTTTAAAATAAGTAGCACCTTTTATTCGGTTTAATAATAATTCCAAGAAAAATCTTTCATTATCTTTTGGTGAAACAATATTCAAGCGTCCAATGGCGTTGTATTGCTGGGCACGTGTTCGTTTTATCGAGGATTTAGTTTTTAGAATCTCTGTTTGTATTATAAGAAATCTTCAGTAACAGTATTATATTATCTTGATAATAAGTGGCTAAGATCAAATTTTTTGTTTTATTGAAAAAGTCATCGATGCAGGTTGTGCAATCTACATGACCAATTACTTATGCTTCACCATAAATGAGACCCACATAAGCGCAATCCAGTTCTATGCTATGCTGTGATGTGCTGTGACGTCCGATTTTAGAATGGAGAAGTCTATCTACATCTATATCTACGATCAATCAATTAATATTTCATAAATATCATTTAGATTATTTAATAAATGGTCTAATATCTATGGTCTTTGAATTAATGTTTTAAAAGTATTATTTAGATTATTTACCCTGATAACACAACGTTTTTAAAAAGTTTTTCAAAACGTTTGAAATCAAACTTTGAGACGTTCAAAAATAAAGTTGAAAAAACGTCTGAATGTCCGCAGATTCGTTCCACATAAGATGTTGTAAAACCGTTTTTAAAACGTTTAGATAAAACGTTTAAAATACGTTTGAAATAGGTTTGAAAATGGTTTGAAAAAAAACTATCGAAAAGAATTGTTTAAATGAAATTTAATGCTACAAATATTACCAAATTTGGAAATATCATCCGAATGGTACCTCCAATATTCATATTATTTTGAACATTAAATTCCATTTAAACAACTTTTGTCGATATAATCTATGCTAGTTTTTTTTTTCAAACCATTTTGAAACCTTTTTAAAACGTTTAAAACCGATGTTACAACATATTATGTGGAACGAATCGGCGGATATTCAGACGTTTTTCCAACGTTTGTCAAACTCTTTTCCAACTTTATTTTTGAACGTCTCAAAGTTTGATTTCAAACGTTTTTAAAAGTTTATAAACGTTTGGTGTTATCAGGGTAAGAAATGAAAGATTTTAATAAAATATTAAAACAAAAACGTTATGAAGTAAGGTAATGAAATAATTTGAATTTATGATATTATTATAGGAATAAAGTGGTTGAAAACTGATAAAGTAATAATAATATTTTTTGTAATTAAATAATTATAGGTTTATTAATTGAGATTTCTAGTAAAATAATATTTAAATAAAATTAATTCTTGCGATACATTTATGTCACTATTTATATATAGTACATAGATCTTTCTCATGTATACATATACATGTGCATACAAAGGTTAAAAGAACAAAACGTATTAACATTCAACAATAGTTATACGCATTATTCTATATAAGAGTATCATAAACTAAACGTTTTTCATTACCTTACTTGATAATGTTTTTGTTTTAATATTTTATTTATAATACTTTTAAAATAATAATTCAAAAACCATAGGTACAGATGTAGACAGGCTTGTTCTGAAATCGGACCGTATAACACAGCACCGCACAGCTCAACACAGTAATTTTTTCTAACTAATCATCTTCCTTAACGTAAATAAGTTTGTCTGTTAGTTATAATGATATTACTGTACAATAAATCATACTACTATATTATGTACTACAATTATTGACTATAGTATATAAATCAGATAAAACTTGGTTGCAATTGGTAAAGTATACTTAATTTTTGCAAAGATACAAAAAAAACTCTTCTCTATATACAATAGTAAAATTTTGTTTTTATACTATCTTGAGCTTTTTCGATCGTTGATAACTTATACATACATTTTGTTAACATCAATATTTTATTGTACTTTATTTATTATCAATCGGTAAAACTACCCTTTTTATGTGTTAAAAATATGTTAAAAAAATTAAAGTTTATACAAAATTTCGCTTTACAGTTAAATGTTCTAATTTTAGTTCTCTATTTATTTTATTAAAAGTAAAAAATAGGGGTTGGCGAGCAGATCAAGCAGAGGGGAACCTGACTAACCTTTCAGTGATAATGCGTACGGTAGCAAGGGCAGATCTAGCAAACATAAAAAACACTAATTATCATGAATTACGCGATGTAATTTTTAAAATAGTGGAGGAGGGATATGAGGAGTAGCGGCAGCAAGGCCAGTTACCTTCTCAGCAAGAACAAGAGCAACAACAGCAACATTATATCATTCCTGGCTCCGATAATGAAGGTGAAAATGGAGTAAATGTAGTATCTGCAGAAAATTTAAATGCAGAACAGAAAATGAAAATGTTAACACCAGTAGCAACGGCGATGTCATTTACGAAACATCATCAGACGAAGGCAATAATGAGATATCGGTCAAAGATTGCAATTTGGTCAAATGATTGCAAAAAATTATCGAGAGCCTAGAAGTGCTGTGCTGCAGCTTTTAGCAAGCGAGATCCCATCTACGAGCAACATCAATGACTGCGACATAAGTGATAGCGCAGCCGCCTGACAATATCGCATTCATGCGTCTACAGCTTTTTACATGCGACGTTCATCTCCAAGGGAAAGAATGTTTCATCGTATCAGTAAGGATGGGCGGAGAATGACATATCATGTTTTCGACCAACGCAATCCATTGGCTCGTCGAATAAATTAATGTAAGTTTAAAAATAAAAATAAATTTTTTAATGTTTTTCGTCAAAGATTGCAATTTGGTCAAATGATTGCAAAAAATTATCGAGAGCCTAGAAGTGCTGTGCTGCAGCTTTTAGCAAGCGAGATCCCATCTACGAGCAACATCAATGACTGCGACATAAGTGATAGCGCAGCCGCTTGACAATATCGCATTCATGCGCCTACAGCTTTTTACATGCGACGTTCATCTCCAAGGGAAAGAATGTTTCTTCGTATCAGTCAGGATGGGCGGAGAATGACATATCACGTTTCGACCTACGCAATCCATTGGCTCGTCGAATAAATTAATGTAAGTTAAAAATAAAAATAAAATTTTTAATGTTTTTTCATTTGTATATATTTTTAAAGTCATTCGAAGAATATTAAATAATTCGGAGGAAATACCAGAAGCAGTATCCAATCTGGATTATTTGATGCTTTATATGCAGCGGGTTATGGACGTACCTTGCGCAATGAAAATTATATGGTTTCACGATATGGCCGAAGACGAAAGTTCTGCTCTGTATACAGAAACTAATTTCACAGATCGTTTTGAACGTGTTCGCGAAAGTTTTAATGGCTCTTCAGAATATTAACTTTATTAAAAAAAAACAGAAATTTACTAAAATTTTGTATTTGTAAAAATCGAATATTTTAAATAAAAATTTCAGTCAATGACGCATCAAGCGATATTTTTTTGAGTCCAGAATACCTTCATCACCCTCTTCTACATGATCCATATAGCCCTCTTTGCCACCATCACCGGAGCCTATATCTCCATCACCACAGTGGTAGCAGCAGCAGCAGCCGACAACAAGCTACAGAAAGTACAGCGATGTATGTGTCATCGAGCAGCCAACGGGTGAGCGAGAGAGCGAAAGAGAGAGAGAGAGAGAGAGTCGATGTAATATAGGCGCCGGGACTACTGCAGCGTTGGCGGGGGTCACAGGTCAATACGCGTACGAAAAACGACCGCCCGGTAGTAGGTTCGTCATTGATGAGGATAGCGAGAAATATGTATGAAAGTTTAACGTGATAGGTAGACGATTTTTACTTCGTGTAAACAATTCACCGTCAAAATGTATAAATCTTGTTATTTGGTTAGAGGCGATTATGCGTGACATTCATGCTTATTTATGCTCTCTTGCTCCGACAATGATTTGATCAGGGTAAATGTGAGGAGCGAATATTTTGCACACGGTGCAGCTAGTCTATCACTCAGGCCTATCGCGAATTTTATTTATGAAGATTTGTGGGAATTGATCAGTAATTTCATACAAAGTTACGATGATTTTCAAATTGATAATACTATTGTTTTACAAGTGATTTTTATAAATATGCCTGTAAGATCTGGAGCACGTAGAAAAAGATATTTAAATATCGACAGTGTTACGCTGAGATCGATAGTAGCTATTCAAAATGACGATAATTTGTGTTTACGGTGCGCGATCGCAGTGCAAGGAAATAAAAAATGCTTGGCGCGTCGTTTGTGAGAGGCGACTAAAAGTGCAAAAGGTTAGGGCGGAGCAACTCGTGTGCGATGCTGGTGTTATAATTCCCGCCGGAGGCTGCGGAATGCGCGAAATAAAAATATTTCAAGATTATTCTTTACAGATCGGTATAGCAATTGTTGTTTATGATAAACAAATTTTTGGAAGCGGTGAGCCGGCTTTCTTTGACGGGCGCGACGATGTAATGACGTTAGATATCGAGTTGCATGGAAATATAGACTTCTTTACGATCCAGATACGCACATCTTTGACACAAGATTAAATTTAACCGGTGTAGCGAAAACAATTTTTTTTATCCTTTTGCAACAAACATTACTATCACGTAGATCAACAAATGTGTCAGCAAATTTGTCCGAGTTATTTTGCGTCACCTGTATGTAAAGCAGAGGATGTAAATATAATAAAATGAGACGCGTGCAACCAAGATTTTAATTGTGTGGCTTATTATGAAAATCCCGAAACAGACGGTTCGTACAAAAAGAAAAATAAAAAATTATGGGATGTTTGAAAAATATGTAAAAAATGTAAGTTAATGCAATATATATCAATACAATTGTGAAAAGCACGAATGCGTCGTTTTTTGGTGAGATTTTGTAGAATGCGTCACAGAGTTAATGATATGTGTTATATGCAGCCGATAAATGACGATGCCGATAAAAAATAAACTGCACAGAATCAACCACCAGCTCTTAAAAAATATCTGTTTATATTCTATGATTTCGAGACACATCAGGATACTGCTAATCGAAATCACAAAACGACAAAAGTGCACATACTTAATCTCTGCATCGTGCAGCAAGTGTGTACCGATTGTCTAGATTCGGACGATATGACACAATGGTGTAAAATTTGAGGAATTCATGAATATATTTTTCGCAGGCAATAGGTAAAAAAAGTAATTTAAATTAACATTCGCGAAAAGTCGGTATTTAACCAAATAATATGTATAGCGCATAACGCACGCGGCTTTGACACACAATTTATTTTAAAAAAGTTAACAGAGCAATCGAGCCAACTTTACCGAGTGTTATTCTTAAGGGGGTATCCTGCTTGAGGAGGTCAACAAAATCGATTCTTTTTATTGTTTAAATCGATACCTAAGATATTCAAGAATATGTACACAAAGTTACAGAGTCCAATTCTAAATATTTCCGAAGATACAGAACCGAAAGCAGAGTTGCGTCGAGCAGGTGTGCGAACGCTCGGCCAGACTCGAGCACGCGCTCCGCCCCTCGATCTTCTACTCCGAATGTCATACCTGAAAAGGTTCAACTGTCTTTCAAAACAATATTTACAGTTTGTAGTAGCGTCGTGTTGAGCCGTAATACGGTCTATTGAAGTATAAAGGTGCATAATAACTCTCTGTTTACGTGTTTCTACTTTGATGCTTCTAGCATCAACGGTTAGTTTTGTTCTGATTATTGGCGAGTACACGTCGTAAGAATATCATGGCAAGTTAACCGAAAGGTGAAAAATCGACCTCCGAACGTGCTTCGAAGCCGCGTAAACGTCAATTTCACGGTAATTTATTGACAACTGGATCAGACATAGCTAAAGAAGACGAAAAAATGAAGTATACAGACATTTGTTCACTGTATCCTTACGTGTGTAAGTGAGGACAGTTTCCACTCGGACAACCGCGCATTCTCGTTGGCGCGGAGTATGAAGAACTCACGGGTGGTAAAAACAACTATTTATCGCGCGTGGAGGACCTCATAAATGTAACATGTTGCCTCAGCGTAACTTATTTCTACCTTTATTACCTATAAAAATGCACAATCGACTATTATTTGCACAGAAAGATATTCACGAGCACGAATTCACTGATACATGGGTAGCCAACGAGTTGAGAAAAACCGTTCAACTTCGATACGAAATCACGATATTTGCAAATGTACGAGCGAGACAAGGGAATCAAGTTAGCGCGTGAACAGATAGAAAAGAATGCAGGCTTGTGTGCCGCTGCATTACTCTGCTCTGCTTAAACTCTTTTTGAGATAAATTTGGTCAGCGCAGTAATTTGTAACAAACTGAAATAATAAAGAAGTCAGAAAGATCTTCTTAAACTGCTAGTAGATCCCGAAAAAGAAGTATTCGATGTATTGCCCGTAAGTGATGAAGTTTTAAGTAAGTATACACGAGAAATTTTTCTACGAAATAGAATATTTGAAGCTATTGATAACAAGAAAGACATCTGGAAAGAGCTCAAGGCTCTGGGCCTTCTATCAAAAACAAGAGAGGAGTTTAATGGTTTCTCGCCGGAAGAGAAATGCCCACTTTGCAGGGGTGTCGATCTCACAAAGTGAAAGTGATGAAGAACTTGACAACGTCTTGACGACTGCCAGTGATGACGGCTTTGTTTTTCGAGAAGTTACCTTTTCAGATGTGGTCCTGACTGTTGCTCATTTCTCGTCACAGGCTAGAGGAGAAGACGGTATCCCCCAAAGTATAGTGGCTAAGGCTCTTCCGTTTGTGGGAGATCACATTGTTAAAATCTTCAACTCCTCCTTGTCCGGTGGCATTTTTCCGGGAACTTGGAAGGGAGCTCAATTGGTGCCTTTGAAGAAGAAGCCTGTCCCATCCACGGTGTCAGACTTTCGACCAATTGCTATGCTGAGTTTCCTTTCAAAAGTCCTGGAAAAAGTAGTACATAACCAAATAATTGACTTATTATTGGAAAACAACATTTTGGACCCGATGCAGACTGATTTTCGATAGCATCACAGTACACAGACAGCACTATTAAAACTCATGGAAGACATAAGAACAGGCATTAACAACAAAAAATTTTTGACCGTTTTGCTAATGTTCAATTTTAGTAAAGCATTCGACACCATCTTACAAACAAAACTGCTGCGTAAGCTGATGCGCATGGGTTTCTCCAGGAGTGTTCTGCTGTGGCTTAAGTCATATATAATGGGGAGACGACAGAAAGTCGTCACTAATACAAAAGGGGAATCTGGTTGGCTAACCACCAATCTTGGCGTGCCAGAGGGCTCAGTCCTGGGACCCTTGCTTTTCAGCCTTTACATAAGTGACTTACAAGACGCACTCGACTTAGATGGTGTAGAACACATAAGTAGAGAATACCCCCCTATGGCGAGACGGTGACGTCACGCGTTGGCGCCGTAGGCGGAGCCAGGTCTATGGCTTATACTCCCCCCACGTAAGGCTGTCTCTCTCGCGCCCATGTGATAATGGATATGAAGACCCCCACTCGCGCCCTGACAGATTGTCTGTCTCTGTCATACGCAAGGGATAGGTGTCTATGGCGTTCCCCACCCTTACTCAGACGCTGTCTCTCTCGCACTCATGCGTGGGGTGTGTTATGGCGTGCGTTCTCTCTTGCACTTGTGTGGGAGATAGGCAGTGGTACCGATGGCGTAGTTTCTCTCTCCCTCGCACTCGTACAGGGTATGGTATGTCGTGTGCTCTCTCTCTAGTGCATGTGGGGGTGGAAGCCGGAGCAGTCGATGGCGTAGTCTCCGTCTCTCTCGCACTCATATGGCATTATTCTATAGCGAGGGCTCTCTCTCTCTCGCCCTCTCTCTCTCTCTTTCTCTCTCTTACGCTGACACAAAAATCTGGTTGGCTGTTATATAATCCACATCTGGTGATAATGTGCGCCTCTAATACAGGTATAGGGAGAAACTGTTGGCAAAAGAGAGAGAGAGAGAGAGAGAGAGATAGATAGATAGATAGATATACTTTTTATTCATCAGAAGACAAAATCTTACAATTTCATGTACATGTAGTTGTATTTATAATTAAAAAATAACAGTCGGTTTAATATAATTGTTATCTTACTTTCTCTTATTGCATATTTCTTGTTAAGATAATAATTCACTTTATCAGTTCGTCAGTTTATAAAATCTAAATGCAATGAACACAGTCAAATATCACATAAAACGCTTCGTCAAAAAAAAAATAATAATACATAGAATAAAAATAAATACAATAAAGATAACATATAAATAAGAATACATACATATACTTTGCTAACTCTTTGCGTACACTATCACGTCCAAACTTAAAACACACTCATTCATAACACTTTAACAATCACGCTAATAAATACATTCACACTTAATTAACACTAAAAATATTTAATAAATAAATAAATAAATTAATAAATAAATACGTCGAATACATAAATAGACAAGATAAATAATTAAATTAAATAAATAAATAAATAAATTTAAATAAATAAATAAGTTAAATAAATAAATAAATAAGTTTTAATAAATAAATAAATTAAATAAATAAGTTTTAATAAATAAATAAATTAAATAAATAAGTTTAATAAATAAATAAATTAAATAAATAAATAATTTAAATAAATAAATAGCCTAAATAAATACTCGACTCATCTTTTATTCTGAACGTACTCCTCACCATGTAATTGCTTAAGGTGCCTGTTTAATGCCGTTTTAAATTTACAAAAAGATGGCAGGCACCTCACACTGCTCGGGAGCGAATTCCAGAGGTGCGCACCTTGAACTCTGAATGAAAAAAGGCCCTTATCGGTGCGCGACCCCGGAACCGAGAGCTCTTTCATACCACCCCTACTTGAAGTCCTGGCCTGGTTTTTTTCAAAGAGGGCAGTAAGATACGGTGGCCGCCGCATGACAACCGCTTTGTAAAGCAGCAGCCCCATAAAATACTCCCTCCTCACCTTCAAATCTAACCAGTCCAGTTTTTTCCTGTAGGCGGTGATATGCTCATCCCGCCTAACACCACATATGTATCTCACACATGCATTCTGTAGACGTTGTAGTCGTGTCTGTAGCTCCCCTGACACATCAAGAAGAACCACTGAGCAATAATCTAAGTGAGGTAGTACCAGTGCACATGCCAGCTGCTTCCTCAGTATCTCTGTGGTGCTTGAACGGAAAAGTTTTAAGCTATACAGAGCCCTATTTACCTTTCTACTGACCGCATTCAGTTGCGGCTTCCATGTTAACCCTCCGTCCATCACCACGCCGAGGTTGGTGACTGTATCGACAAAGGGAACGTGTACGCCGGTCTGTATCTCAATGCCTTGCAAGTCGAGGCTCTGAACCTGTTTGATGTTGTGATCAGATCCAAAAATGATCGCCTTTGTCTTGCCGACATTGAGGCGCAGGCCAGCTGACGTTGCCCAGTTCGACACTGCTTGTGCTACAGCCGACATGCGACCGATACCATCACGAAGACCCTTCAGGGTCACTTGTGTGTAGGTTTGCAAGTCGTCAGCGTAAAGTATGTGTTCGACACCATCTAAGTCGAGTGCGTCTTGTAAGTCGTTTATGTACAGGCTGAAAAGCAGGGGTCCCAGGACTGAGCCCTGTGGAACGCCAAGATTGGTGGTTAGCCAACCTGAATCCCCGTTTGTGATTGTGACGACTTTCTGTCGTCTCCCCATGATATATGACTTAAGCCACAGGAGAACACTCCTGGAGAATCCCATGCGCATCAGCTTACGCAGCAGTTTAGTGTGTGAGATGGTGTCGAATGCTTTGCTAAAGTCAAACATTAACAAAATAGTCAATAGTTTTTTGTTGTTGTTAATGCCTGATCTTATGTCCTCCGTCAGTTTCAGTAGTGCTGTCTGTGTACTGTGATTCTGTCGAAAACCAGTCTGCATCGGGTCCAAAGTATTATTTTCTCGTAAGAAGTTGGTTATTTGGTCGTGTACGATTTTTTCAAGGACCTTAGAAAGGAAACTCAGCAGGGCAATTGGTCGGAAATCGGACACCGTAGATGGGACAGATTTCTTCTTCAAAGGCACCAACCGAGCTCCCCTCCAAGCTCCCGGAAAAATGCCACTGGACAGAGAGGAGTTAAAGATCTTAACAATATGATCTCCCACAAACGGAAGAGCCTTAGCCACTATACTTTGGGGAATGTCGTCTTCCCCTCTGGCTTGTGATGAGAAGTGGGCAACAGCCAGAACCACGTCCGAGAAGCTGACTTCTCGGAAAACAAAACCGTCATCACTGGCAGTGGTCAGGACGCTGTCAAGTTCTTCATCACCCTCATTTTGGGAGATCGACACCCCTGCAAAGTGGGCATTGAGCTCTTCCGGTGAGAAACCATGAAGCTCCTCTCTTGTCTTTGGCAGAAGGCCCAGAGCCTTGAGCTCTTTCCAGATATCTTTCTTATTATTAATCGCTTCAGAAATTTTATTTTGTAAAAATCTTTCCCTTGTTTCTTTCGTTCGTAATTCAGCTTCAGCTGCAAGGCCCTGATACTCCCGCCACAGTCTGTCGTCATTGGTCCTCGAATAGCGTCTTCGTACGGAGTCACGTTTTTTGTAAAGATGTATTAGTTCAGCATCAACCCATGGTGGATTTGTTTTCTTTTTCGGTATGAATTCTTTTAACGGTGCAATTTTATCTATCACAGCCATGAGGTTGACACTGAGGCACTCTAATTGACTGTCAACACTCGCCGCGGGACCATCGATCCGCGACCAATCACAGTCAGCTAGGCGAGACAGGAGGTCGTCTTGCTGGATCGACTTAAAATCCCTGTAGCTGAATGATTCAACCACAGGGGATGCAGCAGTTTCGACCCCAATCTCGACCTCTATGATGTTATGATGACTGGGAAAAGGCGCCGGCCGATTGTCCCTGCTCAGTACAACGTCATTATTATCTGTCAAGATCACATCAATCCACGTGTGAGAATCCGTGAGATGATGAGTCGCACCATGATCAATTATTTGAAGGTTAAGATCATCAGCCAACCGTCTAACAAATTTCGCATCGGCTGACGTTCCGAGTAGGTTCGCATTCAGATCTCCCATAATAATTTTGTGACTAAAGTCTTGAGTATGTATTGTCAGTTTGTCTATTAAGTCCGAGCCCTGTAAAAACGGTACGTGTGGTGGTCTGTATATTAAAGCAACAAAGACGGGGGGAAGGCTGCCCTGCTGAACACTGCACATTAAATATTCAGGTATAAATGGTCTGCCCTCCTGTGTTGTTGGAGAACTGCTTAGTAAATTAAAGAGAGAGAGAGAGAGAGAGATAATAATTATGTAAATCTCTTTGGTATTTGTAGATTTAGAAAAATAGAGATAAGAGGACCCTTTTATTTATAAACCAATATGTATGCTTCCACTTTCGGAGGATGTTAATTTTAAAATACAGTTAGGTATTATTTTTATTTTTATTGAAATAACAAATATTGGGAAGTTATTTTAAAACGTTTTTTAAAGTACAATAAATTTTTCATAAATGTTATTGTAGGTGTACGAAAGGAAAAAAAGGAGTAGGTGAAGGAAGTACGGAAGAAAAATAATCAAATTTTCTATACAAAAAATTTTTTTTCTCAAAAATATATATATTGTTTTGAGAAAAATTATTTACATAGATAACATACACACACACACACAGACATAAATCTTAAACTTTATGTAGTTTTATATCCAAATGGAAGTGAAGTTCCATCGGAAAAGAAGCGGCGTTTGGTGAGGACTATTTCACAGGTCTTTTTCTCGTCAATCGTCACAACATCGAAAGTCGCGGTTCGTCGAAAACTCTTAAACGATAATTTAATGGACTCTATTTCTCTTTTTTACGAAGATGACTGAATCTGTGTCTGTGTATAACAATCGCGTATTCAATTTGCTTAAATATTCGTATAGGACGAGTCGCGCTTGAGCTGTAGTATAAGCAGCTATTGCAACATTAGTATGGCTAGAACCTTTTATGGAGTCATCTTTGTGTACCCAATTAATACATATAATATTGTCAGCGATGAGAAGCATACTTGTGATTTCCTTATCTTTAGCCATAATAAAGTTTAACAGCTCTTTTCTGCAATTAACGAATTCAGTTTGCGGTAAATTATCATGCTGTCCGAATTTACCCCAAAATGAATTCAAGTAGAGCTTTGCTACAGCTCTAAGTCCTGGATTTTTATCAATTTTTTCGTAATCGAGTAAAACACCTTCTTTTTCTTTATACTGCTGGATGTACTTGCGTTTTTTTTCCTCGTCGGTACATTCGGCAGGCCAACCATCTGCTTGTTGTTTTAGCTGAATAAAACTATTTATGTATTCACCAAAAAGACCACCATTTCCTTTGACATCTAGTTGAGTTATTTGATACTGCCAGATTACGTAAATGTCTAATATTTTATAACCCATAGTTAACGCTTTATTGATTTCGTCGGATACCCGCGTGCCGTCGAGTGCACGCATATTTAGATTTTCATGGGTACACTCGTCGAAATTCTCTGTCTCACAACACGTTCGGCAAAGCGGAAAAAGTAATTTACATCTCATTTTAACGGGCAATACGGGGATGTATAAATTCCGTGGAGGCAAGATTTTACATTTCACAAGTCCATTGACTTTATGAAAATTTTCATAATTTTTACCGGTTAGTTTTAGGCATTCAGATTTTATAAAAATTTCTGGGTGTCCGAGGGGAAATTTACCAGTTTTACAGATATATGGATATAAAGAGCATATATCCGTATATCTGATTTTCTCTCCATGCTGTGCAATATATGATGTCACAAAGTTTTCTGTTCGCCCACCGAAAAAAGCGTCACGTGGATCTAATTTAATTTTTGATAAAAGCGGGTGATCTTTTAAAACATTTCAAATTTGTGGTTGCGAGATTATCATACGTTCAAACTCACACTCCCAAATCGTCTCCACTTTATACCCCAAATGTCGAATTTCCTGTAATTTTTCGAGAGTTTTTTTATGACACTCATGCATTGGGCGACCGAACGATGTTTGCGTGTCGTAATTTTCCTTGAAGCAAGATGGACAACCATGTACGTAACATCCTTGAAATTCGAAGACGGTGCCTTTGAATGTCGCGGATGTCGACTGGTCTTTAGAAACCTCTAAAAAGCCATCGACCTTAAATCCCTCATTCAACACGTACTCTCGAGACCTAGCGGCGTGAATGATTTTGTTTCCGAGTTCATATTCACGCCATAGCAACCACTCAATTGATTTTCTAGAGTGATTATCGGCTAATCTATATCCCTTCGTGGGAATAAGACCGATGGTTTTTTCTTTCAAAAAGTTTTGCCTATAAATACGCGAGCACGCTGACGCTATTGTTGTCGATTGGGTGAATGGACATATGTTGCCTTTTTCAATGAATATATTACTAAAAACAGTACATGCTCGACGCAGTATGTCAACATCCATTTGACAATAGCTGATTAAATCTCTTTTTAAATTAAATGTTGTACCAGCTGCAATGTTTTCGTTGTACCATTTAAAAAACGATTTCCGCTCATCTGTGCTCATATAATTAGGCGCATAGTTTTCCGGAGCAGGTAAAGCGCCATTATGATTTTTTGTTTGAAGGGTGTTGTAGAGATGAGGGAAATATCCTTTAACATTACTCTCCGGTAATCCGAAAGCTTTCGGCAACGCACTGAGTTTCATATTAAAATAATTCAAACTATCGATAAATTTTGTCTTATGAATAGACATAAGAACAATATTTCGACCGTTCATTATAACTTTGGGCAAGACGTTCATGTTACTAGAAAGAATTTGTTTTAGTATAAAATGCGCGTCGAAAGCTTTCGAATTATGTGCGATACAAATTGTTTGCTTGAAACAGGTGTTTTATCTTATAGCTAATTCGATGAATTGTTTTACAGGTTCCTTATCAAAAATATATTCACGCACGTAACAAAAATCACAACGCTGACCGTTTTCTACATTAATGCAGAAGTCGCAGACTTGTTGGGCAACGCAAAGATTTACAATATGGACATTACGCGAATTATCGCCATCGTACTTTTCATCTTGACGAGTCTCGAAATCATAAAATATAAATCGATTTTCGGGTTTTTTAGATTCTGTATTATTTACCACATCGGCAGTCGGTATTTTACGTACTATCAGTTTTATAAAACACATTTCATTGTAACCGTGTTTAATAAGACAACGATTACAATAAAATGTACCACATTTATGCTGGTTATTAGAACATTTTTTGGTAACTTTTTTTTTACAAATTGAACAATTCTGAACTGCAATGCACACGCTTCTCTCTTCCGAGTGACTTCCGACTATTAAATGTTTTTCGTAACAAGTTTGATTCACAAAGTGTCTGTTACACGAATCGCATTTAATTTTAGGATTTACAGGAATACAAGCAGGTTGTGCGTAACAGCTGGGACAAGTTGCTTTACATTTATGTAAATCTTTCCACTGGTAAGATTTGTTGCATACATCGCAAAAATTTGAAAACCCTCCAGCTTGCTGCACTGATTTAATAAACGCAAAATGTCCCGGTGGACCTTCGAAATATAATAAGTTTATTTCACGGATAGTGGAGTCGTTTAAAAGCAATTCGGACTCGCGGCCGTCATACAATACCTCCCCCCTTCCAGAACCAAAATTTTCATTTTTACGTATAATTATTGCAACTTTACTTTGCGCAAAATAATTTTGAAAAAGGCTAATATGTTCCAAGCTACTACCTTCCTGTGGTATATTTTCAATGTTTATATTGGCTGCTTTCAAAATATCGAGAGCATATAATTTCTGGGCTCCTCGTCGGCTGTCGCAAACTAATCGCCAATTTTTTAAATAATTTTCCTTTTGCGTATCCGATTGATATAACAGGTAGGCCATGCCAACAGCTAAAGCCCTCGGTAAACAAAGATTATCGTCATTTTGTATGGTGAAGATAGATCGCTTACTTTTTGCCGTGTCTTTAGTTAATGTTTTACTGCCTCTTTTTCCCCCTGTTATACCTTTAATAATATTAAAATCAATAATTAATTCGTTTTTTTTAATATCAAAATCGCGCGCGCTTTGTGAGATTTCGAATATAACATCGAAAAGGTCTGTATACGCAAAATCTTTAACAAACTTTAATCGCATCCAACCCGGCCCACGCACGAAATGATCGCTCGAGACATACGCAGCTATATAATCGGTTTGGCTTTCAGCCTTTGTTACAATATAATTATGAATTTGTTTTATACTCTCGCGCAACCATTCGACTGGATCGTTATTCGGTGGCGGTGTGGTTAATTTTATAACTAGGTGCTCGCCTCGCATGCCGAAATGACGTGATTTAGAGGATTCGCGCGCTACTATTACATAATTTCGACGCGTGTCTTCACCGCCGCCGCCTACTTGAACTGGTATTTCACGCTGGCTAACCGCGGTATCGTGTTTGGTCACTTCTTCGAATTCGCTTTCGGAATCGGAATTGTAGAGCTCCTGCAATCGTGTTAATGCATTGACGTGCCGAACGCCGTGATCTGACAAAAAGAAAAAAACGAGAATTTGTAGCTTAATTTAAAGTTATTTAAAAAAAGGTGTCTATGCTTTAAAAAATAAATCATGGCTCCGGCAAGCCTCGGAAACTTTCGCTAACGCGAGATAACAAATCAAGCAATTCAATCAGATCGACGCGAAAAATAGAATTTGTAGTTTCAGCGTGCGTTAACCACATATCCTGTAGCCAACGTCGCTCTCGCGCTCGCGGAGCCCATACAGCTGGTAAATAATTCCTAGGCATTAAACCATTGTAGGGAGATTTTGGATAACCCTCTTCAATTTCAAGGATATCTAGATGAAAATTAAAAAATATATAGCGCTCGCATTTTAGAATATGAAAAAACTTATTTACTATTACTTACCATTATTATTAAAATTATGGATTGGATCCTCTTGATCAAAATAACTGCGTTGCTGTTCACCATACGTATTAGTAAATGTGGTGGTGTCGAATCCCGGATAATGCGGACGGTTATAAAAATCGTATAACGTATTCGCTCGATGTGTCGCGAACGGTTCGTCATTACCATCCATTAATCGGAACATGTTATTCCGCGCCGTACTGGATGTTGATAGTAGTGGTGCCGGGTCAAACGGCACTCTCATCACACGTTGCGCCGGAGCTGGTTCTTCCTCTTCTCCCGCGGCTCTCTCAGTCCCCGAGTCTAACTCCTCATCTACGTCCATGATAATATGTCCTTCGTAATGTGTGGTTGCATCCGAGTTGACCGATGCTCGCTCCCCCTGCTCCTCGTGATCGTTTACTTGGCTATTTGTCGTAGTACTGGCGGCGGTGGAGGTGGTGGTGGTGGTGGTGGTGTAGGAGTGCGGACATTTTCATCGACATTCGGATTCTGATTCAATTCGTGTCTGGTATTATTATCGACATCCTGGAAAAGCCGCAATCGCGCTGAAAAAAAACACATTTTCAATATACATAATTCACTTTTCAAAAGACAGTGTATCGAGTGATAGTGCAGCATTAAAGTATGAAATAGTTTTGAAATTCATAAACGCCGGCGGCGCTAAGGCAATTCAACGTGAATTGAATATAAATACAAATGTGTGGGGTCTACTACAAGAACATTTTGATTTGATTACGACTTACTTTATCGATGATTCTCAGTATTACGAAAAATATGGTGGACAGCGTACTTTGACTTTAGAAAATTACGAAGTCTTCTTCACAACATCTTATGGAGCAAAGTCATTTTTACTGGAGCAACGTCCTCGTTCGTTTGAAGAAATATCCACGTACAAGCAATCGTGCGATGATGAGGACAAGGAAAATAAAAAAATTAAATTCTACTTACCTTCCATAGTGATGCAACAAGTTACATTCGATGGCGTAAAAACTGTGAGTAAATGTGTCAATGCTCAAATTACACGTCTTCAAGAACATGAAAAAAACATTGAAGCCTGTGCAGCATTCCTGAAAGAGTATATACGTAATATTCTTCAAGAGCGTTTTTCATCCGAAGCTGACAGAAAAAACTTGGTGTGCAGCGAAACTGAATTCAGCAAATTTGTCAACGACGTGTCATCGGTCGAATTGCTTTATCATAAAGTTAAACAAACTTTACCACTGGACTTTACCGATAGCTATTTCAGGGTTGTGTTCGAAGAACTGATTGCGTTTCATTTGATGTTTATTCGCGAAAAAATTCGTAAAGAAAGCGGCGAATCAGCTTGTTCCGCGTGTGTCGTTCGATTCCGCTAATCAGCATGCGGAGGGCAGGCGCGCTAAATCAGCTTATGCGCCGCCCTCGCTTACCGCCGCAGCCGCAGTGTTCCATTACATGGATGCAAACATTAAATACATTTTTATTTTTTGATTTACGCTTTCGTGTATCGCGATAAAACGCTAGGCGGGTACGAATTGTTTCAAACATTTCTTTACGAATTTTTTCGCGAATAAACATCAAATGAAACGCAATCAGTTCTTCGAACACAACCCTGAAATAGCTATCGGTAAAGTCCAGTGGTAAAGTTTGTTTAACTTTATGATAAAGCAATTCGACCGATGACACGTCGTTGACAAATTTGCTGAATTCAGTTTCGCTGCACACCAAGTTTTTTCTGTCAGCTTCGGATGAAAAACGCTCTTGAAGAATATTACGTATATACTCTTTCAGGAATGCTGCACAGGCTTCAATGTTTTTTTCATGTTCTTGAAGACGTGTAATTTGAGCATTGACACATTTACTCACAGTTTTTACGCCATCGAATGTAACTTGTTGCATCACTATGGAAGGTAAGTAGAATTTAATTTTTTTATTTTCCTTGTCCTCATCATCGCACGATTGCTTGTACGTGGATATTTCTTCAAACGAACGAGGACGTTGCTCCAGTAAAAATGACTTTGCTCCATAAGATGTTGTGAAGAAGACTTCGTAATTTTCTAAAGTCAAAGTACGCTGTCCACCATATTTTTCGTAATACTGAGAATCATCGATAAAGTAAGTCGTAATCAAATCAAAATGTTCTTGTAGTAGACCCCACACATTTGTATTTATATTCAATTCACGTTGAATTGCCTTAGCGCCGCCGGCGTTTATGAATTTCAAAACAATTTCGTACTTTAATGCTGCACTATCACTCGATACACTGTCTTTTGAAAAGTGAATTATGTATATTGAAAATGTGTTTTTCTTCAGCGCGATTGCGGCTTTTCCAGGATGTCGATAATAATACCAGACACGAATTGAATCAGAATCCGAATGTCGATGAAAATGTGCGCAATCCTACACCACCACCACCACCACTACCACCGCCAGTACTACGACGACGCGCTGCTTATCGCCGGAGATCGCTTCCAACGAGTTATGGTTGGATCGCAGCAGGGGCCCGTAGAACGCTCTCCCTCGTTAGCGATATATCGTCGGAAATATCGACAAATAGCCAAGTAAACGATCACGAGGAGCAGGGGGAGCGAGCATCGGTCAACTCGGATACAACCACACATTACCAAGGACATATTATCATGGACGTAGATGAGGAGTTGGACTCGGGGACTGAGAGAGCCGCGGGAGAAGAGGAAGAACCAGCTCCGGCGCAACGTGTGATGAGAGTGCCGTTTGACCCGGCACCACTACTATCAACATCCAGTACGGCGCGGAATAACATGTTCCGATTAATGGATGATAATGACGAACCGTTCGCGACACATCGAGCGAATACGTTATACGATTTTTATAACCGTCCGCATTATCCGGGATTCGGCACCACCACATTTACTAATACGTATGGTGAACAGCAACGCAGTTATTTTGATCAAGAGGATCCAATCCATAATTTTAATAATAATGGTAAGTAATAGTAAATAAGTTTTTTCATATTCTAAAATGCGAGCGCTATATATTTTTTAATTTTCATCTAGATATCCTTGAAATTGAAGACGGTTATCCAAACTCTCCCTACAATGGTTTAATGCCTAGGAATTATTTACCAATTGTATGGGCTCAACGAGCGCGAGAACGACGTTGGCTACAGGATATGTGGTTAACGCACGCTGAAACTACAAATTCTATTTTTCGCGTCGATCTGATTGAATTGCTTGATTTGTTATCTTGCGTTAGCGAAAGTTTCCGAGGCTTGCCGGAGCCATGATTTATTTTTTAAATCATAGACATCTTTTTTAAATAACTTTAAATTAAGCTACAAATTCTCGTTTTTTTCTTTTTGTCAGATCACGGCGTTCGGCACGTCAATGCATTAACACGATTGCAGGAGCCGATTGGTACCACGCTTGTATACATATAATGTAGTCGATTCGCCATCCCAGCAACACGGATTGAGATGCGCCTTGATTTTACGTAAATAAACAATAAAAAACATTTCATTGTTCATCTACTTAAGGGGGCACACCACCTTTAAAATGTGAAACAAAAATATTGATTAGGAATTTTTATTTTGATATTTATTTTAATAAAGGTTTTTTTTCCTGAAAGTATACATACAAACATACCAATTTGTATATTTTTTACCATCGTTGGACCTTCTATGCCTCCGTGGCAAACCAGACTGTTTTCGAAGACTTTAAGCACTGTCCGTAAGATTCCAAGTCTACGCATGGATGGATTGGACTAAAAATTGATGGAGATACTCATTATAGTAGTACTTTTAGTATGAACGTAGGGATTTTAATTTGAACGTGTAGAAAATTTTTTACATCTATAAAAGTGATAAAATTATTAAAAAATAAGTGTTATATTGACAATGTTCATATAAAAAAATACTTCTACTCGCTCAAATCAAAATCCCTACGTTCATACTAAAAGTACTACTATAATGAGTATCTCCATAATTTTTTAGCCCAATCCATCCATGCGTAGACTTGGAATCTTATGGACAGTGTTTAAAGTCTTCGAAAACCGTCTGGTTTGCCATGGAGGCATAGAACGTCCAACGAAGGTAAAAAATATACAATTTGGTACGTTTTGATGTATATTTTCAGGAAAAAAAACCCTTATTCAAATAAATATCAAAATAAAAATTCCTAATCAATTTTTTTGTTACATATTTTAAAGGTTGCGTGGCATCTTAAAGACAATTAAAATTATTATGTGTCGATGAGTAATTGATTAAATTTTATAGTTTTTTAATTGTTTGTTTATGTAAGTAAGGAATATCACCCGTTAATCGTTATACTGCTTAATTACACAAACAATTAAAAAGCTACTAATGTCATATTTATTACCTATTTACAGGCCTCACATATGCCGTGATGGCGAAGACGTACCCGGCCGATATACACTACTATAGCAAAAAAATAGGGTTTTACTGCGCAGTTGATAACTGTGTACACAAAGGTGGAAATTAATTCTAAAAAGTATGTAAAAGTAGAAGAAAAGACCTTTAAATTGAATTTTTATTCATTGAAGTTGGATGCTCAGGTGCAAAGTTATAACTAATTGAAAATACGGTAATAATTCATCGAAAATCTCAGATTCTGCAAAAAAGTAGAAAATTCGTCTGCTTTACCCTATTTTCGACGAATTTTTTCCCTATTTTCAGTCGGTCATAACTTTGCACCTGAGCATCCATTTTCAACGAAAAATACTCAAATTAAATGTCTTTTCTTCTACTTTTATATACTTTTTGGAATGAAACGTTTCTACCTTTGTGTGCACAGTTATCAACTGCGCAGTAAAACCCATTTTTTTTGCTATATATAACAAACATTTAAATTGTCAGAAAAGCATAGTCACATGGCCAATTTTCATTGTTCAAAAGCGTTTTTCTTCATAATTTGGCCCCTAAAACAAAATAGAAAGGATTTGGAAACCCCAGCATTAAATTTTTTTTTGCAATTTCTGGACCCAAAAAAGTGTATTTTTTTTAAAATTTCGTCATTTGCATTTTTTTTAACAAAATTTCCAATGCTTATGTTCGAATACTTTGCCGAACTATAAAAAAATACTTAAACGCCAACTGTCCGGTATTAGGAGGTATCCGTCTATAGGCACATTTCCCCTATAATCGAAATTTGCACTAAATAAAGTAATACTAAAATTGACTCACTGGATACATGCGCTCAAGTATTGCCAGTCTGAAAGAACCTTTAAACTCGAATTAATTTTTAACATGTTTGCAGGCATTAAATTAATTACTAGATTAAAATCCGCTGCCAATTCATTGGCACTTAGCTTCCTCAAACTAAATTAATTATTCCAATATGATATTCTTTGTTGTAATAAATTAATTTTAAATTGCTTTTTTATCAGTGATGGTTTGGCAAAAGATAATATTTTATTAAAATTACAGAACGAAGAGTAATAATTATTTAAATATATTATTTAAATATTTAAATTAAATGTAATCAAATGTTAGTACGTAGATTCACTGAATTCCTAATCACCTTTTAAACTAAATATGAATTTTCGTGTATAACAAAAGAAGGAAAAGAACCCATCGAAAATTTGTCGTTGTAAAAGATAGATAATTTTATGTTCTTTTGATGCAATTACAATAAATTGATCCTAATATTATTTTTTTTTATTATAGCCTACCCAAGTCCTCTTTCGAGTCTTATGCGGCTCTTCCCACTGCCCAATACCATACGATAGTACTGGCCAGTGAGGTCCATTTCCCTATAGTTGCGGTGCATGTGCCCCACACCGAAATGTAGCGCGCATGAATCTCAACTGGACCTAAAGTTTTTACAGTGGAATCCGAACCACTGGAGCTTTGATGTTATTAGACACATATGTAAACAAAGTGGTGTCCCGATGTCAGAAAAGCCGAGAGTCGGGCTTGAACCCAGGACCTCTGGATTTCGAGCCCAACACTCTGCCTACTGCCTACATTGCCGATCCTAATATTTCTAACATACCAAAAAGCTCGGAAAACTAAAACTCAAAAATCCAAAAATCCAAAACTTGTTATAACAAAAAACGAACTGATGAAATTTATTTTTTAATTTCGAATCTTCATTAAGGGATCATTCTGGTTTATCACTTTCAAAAAAATGAATTTTTTTTGTGCATTTTTCGAAAGTAGATGTATGTAGAAGTATTGTGTAAAAACTTTAGAACGATCCGAGCACTCTAACTATGTTATTTATACACTTGTGCACCGTTACCTTTACTATCTGAGCGCGCGCGCTCGACCCACCTTTCGACTAATCCCCCTTTGTACCTTCAAGCAGCTGCTTGGGAGTTATGTATCATACGCTTTGATGTTTTTCTTCGAATGGAGCATGTGTAGAAGTATTCTTCAGGTAAAGATTTTCAAATGTTTAGCTGTATGTACCTTGTACGAGAAGTTTTTGCTTCGCTTTTGAGCGATCAGTAGCAGTCTCGTCTTTGACTTTGAACGAGGAACAGCACGTGTTTGATATTTTACTATGGATCAAAAATCGTCTAAATTCAGTAACAAACGTCCCGGCAAACCCGGTAAAAAGCGTAAATTTCAAGGCAATAGACATACTGACGCAGTTGATTCGCAGTCAACCAGTAAATCAGCTGAAAAATTGAGAAAAACTGAAGACGCGACTTTCGATGTGCCTGTCGAGCAAATGGTTGGTTACTGTATTATACATTTTTTTCTTGTGTTTTCTATGCTGTCAAGTTATTTGAAGTGAAAAGTTTGTGACGGAGACGTTTTGTTTAATAAATACAGTCAGCGAGGATTAGGTTTTAAACTTCTTATAACTTGTGGATGCGGAAAAAAATGTATTGACTCGTGCCCAATGATTGGGTCCGGCTATGAAGTGAATCGTCGTTTAGTATTTGTTATGCGTTTGCTTGGAGTTGGTGTTCACGGCATAAACATGTTTTGCAATCTCATGGATCTAGGCAAAGGTTTAAGTATATCTGCTTATTATGGAATTGTTGATACCATCTTGATTGTTGTCGAGGCAGTTTTCAACCTAATGCAGCTCAGAGCTCTCGGTGAAGAAAAACTTGAAAATAAAAAGAGAGGAGAATTAGAAGATATTTTGAGTGTTTCCGGTGATGGCTTTTGGTCGAAAAGAGGTTTTTCTTCATTGATCGGAATAGTTTCTCTCATATTCAAGTACTCTGGAAAAGTTATAGACATTGCAGTAAGATCTAGCTACTGTAAAGGTTGTGAAAAATGGAAAGGGAGAGAGCATGAAGTGGAGTATTTGGCTTGGTATGAAAAACATCGAGAAAACTGCAATGCAAACTACGATGGTAGTACCGGTAAGATGGAAGTTGATGGCATTGTGGAAATGTTTCTTCGATCGCTAGAAAAGTTTGCCGTAAAGTACGGGTTTTACATTGGGGACGGCGACTCGAAGACGTTCAAGATGCTGCTTAGCGTTTTTCCGTATTGTGAGAATTTCACTGTAAAAAAGTTAGAGTGCGTTTTGCACTTTGCAAAACGAATTTTTAAACGTGCTAATGAGGCAAGGAAAACACTTATTCAAAAGAAGAAGGCTCTAAAACAAGCTGAAAACAAAAAAACTCCATTAAAAAAACCTACAAAAAGACTGCAGCGAAAAAGGCTGCTAAAAACGCTCCTGTAAAAAAGTCCCCATTGAAAAAACTCAAGGGCTAACTATAAAGGTGATGAAAGAACTATCAACTAACTATAGTTTAGCCGTTCAAAGAAACAAAGATTCAATCGAGAATATGAAGACTGAAATTTGGGCTGGTTACTATCACAAAATTTCGACTGACGAAAATGCACAGCACTCGTACCGATCTGTTAAATGGTGTAAATACCTAAAAGCCAAGGAGAATAAAACTATTTACAAACATAAACCTGCTCTTTCTGCCGATGTACAAGAAGTTTTAAAGTCAATATATGACGATTTAACCAGGACCGAGTTGCTCGAAAGATGTTTGGGTGGCCATAACCAGAATAATAACGAAAGTTTTAACAAATGCGTTTGGAGTATGGCTCCCAGACATATTTTCAATGGTAAAAAAATCGTTGAGATTGCAAGCAAAAACGCCTCCTGCATTTTTAACGAGGGATTCGAGCCAGTATTAAAAATAATGGGCGTTATGGGCATCAAACTCGCACAGACAGCCGTAGACTTCGCCAGAAACCGCGACGATGGACGTAAATGTTTAGCGAAGCGTCGTATCTCTGAATCGTCTAAAGAGACAAGGACCAAGCAGAGACAGGCCAGAATAGAAGAAAATGAGAACTTTGAACAAGAAGAAGGTGTTTTGTATTGTGCAGGCATCGCTGATTAAATGTAAGCAAGATTTTTTAACGATTTTTAATTAAAAAAAACTTTAAACGCGATTTTCTCGAAACAATGTTTTTTCGGTTGGCGGATGTGATTTCTCAGAAACCACTGAACCGATCCTTATGAAATTTTAACCACATATTCTACATACATATAGTTCTCCAATGTACTAGGATCTCCTTGAAATATTGATTTTTACTATGCTTTTCTTGCAAAAATACAGTGAAAAAAACACTTTTTTTTATTATTATTATTTTCGACGCCATCTTGTTTTTTTTTCAATAAATATTTATAATTCTAGTATGCTGGATAGCCACTATTACACTTAATCTAAAACTCTTTGAATTTTTTTTTAGGTGAACTGATATGTAGATATCACACCTGCCAGCGACCTACCTACTTTTTGAGGCGTTACGTTGGGCTCTGATTATATCACACAAAAACTGTTAAAAATAAAAAAAAAAATTTTTTTTTGTACTTTAAGAATGTATTTGATAAGCCGAACAAGTTTTATATTAATATCTTTGATAATAAAGTCAGAAAAAATTCACAAAAAAGCCTTTTTTTTCGAGTGTCTAAACCAGAATAATCCCTTAAAAGAGAGAAAACACTGAGCTCTGTTTGGTAAAAAATGACCCTAACGTTCTTGAGATATAAGCGATCAGAAAAATTTTCAAGAAATACATAACCTGAAATATCTCGAACTATTAAGGTCGTTGTAAGCTGGGCAAATAACTAGTTCAAGAGATAGTAAAAAGTTACCGTTTTGGAAAGTTTCAGATCACATGCTGCCCATTTACTCCAGTATTCGCAACAGACTAAAAATCGTTTGTTTTAAAAGGATTTTTTTCCCTTCAAAAGAGAAAGATGAAGCCTAAAATTTTTTACACAATTTTCTTCTCCATATTCCTAATCATCTCAATTTTTCAAACATTTTCCTTGTTATATTTCACAGATATAACCATTTGAATAAAAATGACGATTTCGTGAATCACAAAATAAGGGAAATATCTTATTCAAAATTTCGGATCGTAAAAAAAAAGGTAATTTTATGTGCTTTCAAATGCATTATCACTCAATCGATGATATTATTTCTAAGGTATCAAAAAAAAAACGGATCGAAAACAAAAAAAATATTTTTGAGTCTCTCTTTAAAACAAAAAAAATGGGCCCCTAAACATTAATTTTCACCGTATATATTCAGAGTAATGTTGATCAACATACATACACACAAACATTTTCTAGACATTTTCTAAAAAAGTGTTTAGCAAAAAAAAATTTTATCATCACAAAGCTTCCTCTAAGATGGAAGCAAAAAGTTTTTTTAGGGGTGTTTAAAAGATATTCGCATGACCAAGTCCCGCTGGAAGGCGCTGTCGTTGGGTTGAAAAATAAAGTTACGTGATCCGTACAAACACGCTTTTCGCAAAACATGCAAATACATTTGTATTCTTTTGTTGAACACTTCTATTCAAATTCATCACTTCTTCTTCGATGTCTGCCATTATTTTCTCTATTTTATAAATATATACTCATGTTTAAATTTTTTCTCTGGTACTTTTAGGTTCCAGCTGCTTCGTGTTATTATACCTTTCAGCGCTTTTGTCATTTGCCGCTAGGTGTGCCACTTTTGCCATTTACCGCTAGCTGTGCCACTTTTGCTTGGACATGCGAATAGATCGAATGGAAATCATGCGCAGGTTAAGAATATGTATTTATTTCTGATTACACATTATGTTGACTAATATAAATAAAACGTTCGTAGGGGAGATTAAGTGATTATCACGTTAGTTCAAACCATTGACTTTAAATATTCCTTATTGGTTTTATAAAAAAAATTAAGATATTGAAGCTATGAGCCGAAATAAAAAAAAAACATTTTAACCGGATTTACCTCACATCAAAGGGTAATACCGGTCAGCCTTGGCACAATTCCGGTCACTATTAAAAAGTTACTTTTATAGTTGAAAAATTTCTTTAAATCAATTATACAAACCTTCATATGATCAGTCGCATTATTATTCGTACTTAAACAGTGAAATATGTAACACATAACTCATTGTTCAATCAGAAACAGTTAAAGTTGCCGTATCTGCTTATTAATTTAATTTGAAATGACAAAAAAGCAATAGGTTTATATTTTTTTCTCTTCGTTACTTCGTATTGTTGGATTGTTAAGATTAATAAAGTAGCAAAAAATAACTGTATAAAGTAATAAATAATATGCATAAAACTTATTTTATAGACCAGATTTCTTATAAGAAATATAGGCCAAAACTTTGATTGTGTATATTTCCTTAATAATACAGAATAGACGGTTATTTGGACATTAGATTAATTGCATTTTATGTTGCGATTGATATACTATTCGAATTATTACCTCAAGATATTTAGATTATTGAACATAAGGGTGACCGGAATTAGCCAGTGACTGTTATTACCCCGTTCTCCCCTACACATTCTTGAACCTCGCATGATTTCCATTTGATCTGTCTTTAAATGAGTTAAAAAAATTTCCTTATATTTACAAATTTCTATAACTAATCATAATATCAGTAAAGTAAGTACACCTAAAAGTGCTAAAATGACCAATTTTTGAAAAATGCGTATTAAAAATTTAAGGTAGGACTATGGTGAAAAGACAAACTTTTTATTGTTCAGTCTTAAGAGCTAACATTTTTACGGATTATGTAGGATGATATTAGTAATATATTCTAAATCAACTTTTAGCTCAAGATATTGATTATTTGCAGAGTAATTGATAAAATACAATTTTTTAAAACGAAAATACCAGTTTTCAAAGTGTCACTTGCGCATAGCATTTTGAGAAAAAGATCTTAAAAAATTGATTCACTTTCTTGATTGGTCAATTAAATAAACCGTTGACAGAATTTAATAATCGTCTTCTACTTGCTAAAAACAAATTAGTTTTCATTTGACTGATGAAAATGACTAAAAATCACGTTTCTTGATAATGACTGAAGGTTAAAATTAAATAAGAAGCAAAGAATGTAAATGTAGTCAACAGTTTATGTTCTACACATACTAAGGTATGTTTTCTGAATGTTTCAAAAAGATTCATAAAAACCTCATGCACAAGCCACTTTTTAAAGTTTGGAAAATTAGTTGAGAGAAAAACCCGTTTAAAGATTTAATTTTGTATGTTATCTAATGTAAATTGTTTTACTTAAATGCGTATAACTATGTTAAAACATCAATTTTTAATATCTGATAGGTTTCAACACATTCTTACAATCACGAAGATTGAGAATATTACATAATTTTTTTTTTATATTTTGCCAAAAAATACAAAGGCCTACCTGAAACGTATTTTGTCCACTAAAATAGCTTTAAGGTGGCTCGGTGGGTACCGTATTAAGCGAAGGCCCCATGGGGGTTTCATTTATCTTTTTAATTTTAGTTTAATTATCTCATTTAAATTCTATTCTAAAGAATTGTGAACTATTTCTGAATGTTTATAACAAAACATTATTATGTAAACTTTTACGTATTATGTTAATACGTAAAAAACGCTAATTCGCTGACTTTGCTCTCAGTGCGCATGCGCAGAAGCACATTTTCAACGTTTATCCTCAATATCTTTTTTATTTGGTTGTTTACACATTAATTTGATTACGCCATTATATTCACCGGGAGAAATAGTTAATTACATATTAAATTTGTTAATAACTACTTTTTTATAATTTACTAAGAGGCGTCAAACAGTTTATTCCGATATGGTTATGTGTTAAAAGTAACTTTTTTAATCTTAGTTTTTTGGATAATTTAATCGTTAACTTCAGATTTTTTTATATACATCAAAAGTTTAATGTTCAAAGAACATTTTTACAAAGTTTCAACGACGTCTATATTTTTATAAATAGTCACAAAAGCCACCGTAAAAAGTGAGCCTGAGCCGCGCTTCTGCTGCTGGTCTTCCGACTCTCGACAAAACATCGTCTAAGCCTTGGGCAAGTCTTTATTTAGATCTCTGCAGAAAGTCATTAGAATATCGGCAAAGTAACGTCCAGAGTTTGGGCCAAGCCTGGTCGCCATTAGATTAAAAATGAATTATGTTTGTTGATAATGCCATAATTGAAATAATTAATTAAGTGCTTTTTTTAAGTTATAGTTTATAGTAGAAATCCAAATATTTTTTATCTTACTATATTACGCTTGTGATTGAATGCTTTAAACCGAATACTTATCGGATGCTTCATATCAGCCGTTTCAAATCTTTCTTATATACGTAAAAGGTCCTACTCCATGCCCTTGCGGAATTACTTTTCTTACTTTTCTTATAGGTATTCACCTAGCAGATATATATGGAAATAAATAGGGCTGTCTGCTGCCTAGAGCTTCGCGGAAAATTTGAAATTCAAAAAGAGTGCTTTTATTATGAAAAAAGAAAAAGCCGCTGCCAATTCATTGGCACTTACAAGGAGAGCATACGAAGTGCGGGTCACGAATTTTCATGAGGCTTTGAGAGCTGTTTTCTGGTACCTAAAAATGAACCCCAGCACCCGCCGTTTTGCCTAACGAGCCCCTGTTATCGAAATATAACCAATTATGCCCCAAATACCCGTTTTTTAGAGAAAAAATGATACCTCTACTTCAGATCATAACTCCGAAAGTTTTTATTCGGAAAAAATAGTCCAATAATAGGTAAAAGTAAAACGAAGAAGCTTTAATTTCTGCTTTGTTTCGTATAAAATATTAATCTTTTGCAAAATTATTAACTATCAAAAAGAGTAATAAGAAACGCATGGAAAACCAGCGATTTAAAATAAAATAAAAATCTTTAATTTGTCACGTATTATTTATCACTTTCTCAGACAATTAATGACTGCGTGAGATTGATATTTTTATATGAAATGAAGAGGAAATTATAGCTATTTCGTTCTACTTTTACCTACTTTGGGGTTATTTTTTTTTTGAGTAAAAATTTGTGGAGTTATGATCTGAAGTACAGGTACCATTTTTTCACTAAAAAACGGGTATTTAAGGCATAATTGGTTATATTTCAATAACAGGGACTCATTAGGCAAAACGACGGGTGCTTAGATTCATTTTTAAGCAACAGAAAGCAGCTCTCAAAGCCTCATCAAAATTCACGACCCACATTTCATACACTATGTTTGTTAGCTTCCTCAAACCACAAGTTCCACATGTCCCAACATAGATCTGATATTTTCCCCATTACCTATTTTGTTGCTTACTTATTGAAAGGTCGTCAATATATTTCGACGGTGCAATGTAAGGAATGTAGCCAGTTAAGGCAGGAGAAAGTGCGTCGGTTTCCTTCCCGCTATACTGTACGCAAAATAACTTACTAAAAGTTGAGCTCTTAGTGACAGCTTAGCGATTATTTTTCAAATTCGCTGATTTATCGTTCAGGAATTAGCCAGTTTAACCGCTACCTATTTTCTACCAAACGACTGGTTAACAACTCGCGATTTTAATAATCTTAATCAGTATTAATCAATTTTTACATTAATTTAAATAAAAACAATAAATATTTTGAGTCATGTAATGGCTGTTTTATTAAACAAGAGAATAATTTTGTTACATAAGTCACTTTTAATAGGATTATGTTTTAGTACACTCTAAATTTTAAACTTTATGTTTTTAAAGATAGTATGAATAGTATTCCCTTTTAGATTGTATGATACATATTCTTTATTAAAAAGTAAAGAGTGTAACGCACTATAGAGAGATTTTTTCACAATACAAATGCATAAAAGATCTCGCACATGAGTAAGAGAGACAAGAGGAGAGTAATCTAATTTATTTCACGGCACCCTGGTAAAACTCGAAAAGTCTTGAATTAAGCGTTACGAGAATTAGAAGCACATACATATATCAAATAGACAAGGAAAAGATGGGCTGATTCGTCGCCAGCTAGAATTGCTAGTAGCCGTTACGTATACACAACCAATGACAGGTACGCTTACACGCAGGATTAACGAGGATCAAGAAGCACTAGGGTTGGTTTTTAAATACATTTGCACTGAACAAATGATAATATTTTTATCATCAAACCCGAAAAACTAAAACCTAAAGATTACAAAACCACTAAAAACAAAAACGAATTCAACAATTAATACAAATTTTTCTTTTTCC
Source organism: Gastracanthus pulcherrimus (assembly GCA_949152435.1). Taxonomy (NCBI): domain Eukaryota; kingdom Metazoa; phylum Arthropoda; class Insecta; order Hymenoptera; family Pteromalidae; genus Gastracanthus; species Gastracanthus pulcherrimus. The sequence goes on from OX424573.1 coordinate 100,303,333, forward strand.
TACTTCGCAAAAAGAAAACAAAGAAAATGGGTCATGAATAATTATAGTATATCTTGAGAGACTGGTCTATGCACACACGCACGCATGCGCACACACACTCACACACGCACGCACGCACAAGCACACACACATGCACGCAAGCATGCACGCACGCACGCACACGGTCACGCACACACACGTGCACGCACGCAAGCACGCACACACACACATCCATATGACCATTTTTTTTAAATAGTGTGTTTTGATTACAAATGGTCCAAAACATATTTCTAACATATTTTTTACAAACATTTTTTATACTATTATATGTATATATATACTCTCTCTCATACCTTAGCATACTGTATATATATATATATATATATATATATATATATATATATATATACTCTCTGCCATAGCTCTCATAACGCGCACCTCCAGAACAGCTGTGGCTACGGCATCGGTGGCAGCGGTGACGACCGTCCGATCAAGTCTTCGTTCCGCGTAGAATGCGACAGCAGCGGCCACATCTAGACCCGCCCTCTCTCTCTCTCTCTCTCTCTCTCTCTCTCTCTCTCTCTCTCTCTCTCTCTCTCTCTCTCTCTCTCTCTCTCTCTCTCTCTCTCTCTCCGTCTCTAGACTGTGTAGTGAATTAAAAAAAAAATATATATGTATGTATGTATGTATATATATATATATATATATATATATATATATATATATATATATATATATATATATATATATATATATATATATATATATACTTATATAATAATAATTTGCTTTATTTAACCTAAAGGTTATATGTACACTGTATAAAGGTGTTGTGTATTTACAAAGTGTTTGTGTATGTATTTGTATATATATCAATCCCGCTTGAATTTCCCCTCTCGCCTGTGTGTGTGCGCCCTCTCTCCTCTCCACTCCCTCAGCCTCCAGTCCTGGCTCGTCCCATTTTCTCCTTCATCCTCTTCCTTCCTATTTCTTTCCCCTTATTATGGACAACCATTCTTCAATTTCCACTATCTCCCTCCTTCTCATCTCTTTCTTCACATCCCACAGCATTTCTCTCTTCTCCGCGTCCTCAAATCACACCTTGATTACGTTGCTGTCTCTCCTGCCCTTTACGTATTCTATCTTCCATATAGCCTCCTTCTCCCAGCTCCTCCGTCAGCCATTCCTCAATTTCCATCCCTTTTTCCCACTCTCTTCCTTTCTTTACCATTAGTACCTTTTCCTTATATATATATATATATATATATATATATATATATATATATATATATATATATATATATATATATATATATATATATATATATATATTTAATTCACTACACAGTCTAGAGACGTAGAGAGAGAGAGAGAGAGAGAGAGAGAGAGAGAGAGAGAGAGAGAGAGAGAGAGAGAGAGAGAGAGAGAGAGAGAGAGAGAGAGAGAGAGAGAGACTTTTTATTCATCAAAAGACGAAAATCTTACAATTGCATGTAGTTATAATAATTAAAATATCAGTCAATTTTATGTATTTGTTATCTTACATTAACGTTCACTTATTGCATTTCTTATTAAATAATATTATTCGCTGTATCAGTTCGTCAGTTTATAAAATTTAAATATAATGAACTAGTCATAGTCAGATATCACAGAAACACGCTTCGACCAAAAATAATACATAGAACAAAATAAATACAATAGAGATAACATATTAAAAATAAAAAGAATACATACACATACTTTACTAAATTTTTACGTATAACTATCACGTCAAAATTTCAAACACACTCATTCATGACACTTTAACAATCACGCTAATAAATACATTCACACCTAACACTAAACATATTTAATAAATAAATAAATTAATAAATAACTAAGTCGAATAAATAAATAAGCCAGATAAATAATTAAATAAAATAAATAAATAAATAAATTTAAATAAATAAATAAATTTAAATAAATAAATAAATTTAAATAAATAAATAAATTTAAATAAATAAATAAATTTAAATAAATAAATAAATTTAAATAAATAAATAAATTTAAATAAATAAATAAATTTAAATAAATAAATAAATTTAAATAAATAAATAAATTAAATAAATAAATAATTCAAATAAATAAATAGTCTAAATAAATATCCGTGTCAGATTCAGATTGGGAATACACAGAGATGAACAAAAATTATGTATAATGCGATTCTCTAAAAGTTCACCTCTATGCATTCCCTTCACCATGTAATTGCTTAAGGTGCCTGCTAAACGCCGTTTTAAATTTACAAAAAGATGGCAGGCACCTCACACTGCTTGGGAGCGAATTCCAGAGGTGCGCACCTTGAACTCTAAATGAGAATAGGCCCTTATCGGTGCGCGACCCCGGAACCGAGAGCTCTTTCATACCACCCCTACTTGAAGTCCTGGCCTGGTTTTTTTCAAAGAGGGCAGTAAGATATGGTGGCTGCCGCATGACAACCGCTTTGTAAAGCAGCAGCCCCATAAAATACTCCCTTCTCACCTTCAGATCTAACCAGTCCAGTTTTTTCCTGTAGGCGGTGATATGCTCATCACGCCTAACACCACATATGTATCTCATACATGCATTCTGTAGACGTTGTAGTCGTGTCTGGAGCTCCCCTGACACGTCAAGAAGAACCACTGAGCAATAGTCTAAGTGAGGTAGTACCAGTGCACATGCCAGCTGCTTCCTCAGTATCTCTGTGGTGCTTGAACGGAATAATTTTAAGCTATACAGAGCTCTATTTACTTTTCTACTGACCGCATTCAGTTGCGGCTTCCATGTTAACCTTTCGTCCATCACCACGCCGAGGTTGGTGACTGTATCGACAAAGGGAACGTGTACGCCGGTCTGTATCTCAATGCCTTGCAAGTCAAGGTTCTGAACCTGTTTGATGTTGTGATCAGATCCAAAAATGATCGCCTTTGTCTTGCCAACATTGAGGCGCAGGCCAGCTGACGTTGCCCAGTTCGACACTGCTCGTGCTACAACCGACATGCGACTGATACCATCACGAAGACCTTTCAGGGTCACTTGTGTGTAGGTTTGCAGGTCGTCAGCGTAAAGTATGTGTTCTACACCATCTAAGTCTAGTGCGTCTTGTAAGTCGTTTATGTACAGGCTGAAAAGCAGGGGTCCCAGGACTGAGCCCTGTGGAACGCCAAGATTGGTGGTTAGCCAACCTGAATCCCCGTTTGTGTTTGTGACGACTTTCTGTCGTCTCCCCATAATATATGACTTAAGCCACAGGAGAACACTCCTGAAGAATTCCATGAGCATCAGCTTACGTAGCAGTTTAGTGTGTGAGATGGTGTCGAATGCGTTGCTAAAATCAAACATCAACAAAATAGTCAATAGTTTTTTGTTGTTGTTAATGCCTGATCTTATGTCTTCCGTCAGTTTTAGTAGTGCTGTCTGTGTACTATGATTTTGTCGAAAACCAGTCTGCATCGGGTCCAAAATGTTGTTTTCCAATAATAAGTCAATTATTTGGTTATGTACTATTTTTCCAGGACTTTTGAAAGGAAACTCAGCATAGCAATTGGTCGAAAGTCTGACACCGTGGATGGGACAGGCTTCTTCTTCAAAGTCACCAATTGAGCTCCCTTCCAAGTTCCCGGAAAAATGCCACCGGACAAGGAGGAGTTGAAGATTTTAACAATGTGATCTCCCACTAACGGAAGAGCCTTAGCCACTATACTTTGGGGAATGCCGTCTTCCCCTCTGGCCTGTGATGAGAAGTGGGCAACAGCCAGGACCATGTCCGAGAAGCTGACCTAACGGAAAACAAAGCCGTCATCACTGGCAGTGGTCAGGACGTTGTCAAGTTCTTCATCACCCTCATTTTGGGAGATCGACACCCCTGCAAAGTGGGCATTGAGCTCTTCCGATGAGAAACCATGAAGCTCCTCTCTTGTCTTTGGCAGAAGGCCCAGAGCCTTGAGCTCTTTTCAGATATCTTTCTTATTATCAATCGCTTCAGAAATTCTATTTTGTAAAAATCTTTCCCTTGTTTCCTTCGTTCGTAATTCAGCTTCAGCTGCAAGGCCCTGATACTCCCGCCACAGTATGTCGTCTTTGGTCCGCGCATAGCGTCGTCGTACGGAGTCACGTTTTTTGTAAAGATGTATTAGTTCAGCATCAACCCATGGTGGATTCGGTTTCTTTTTCGGTGTGAATTCTTTTAACGGCGCAATTTTATCTATCACAGCCATGAGGTTGACACTGAGGCACTCTAATTGACTGTCCACACCCGCCGCGGGACCATCGATCTGCGACCAATCACAGTCAGCTAGATGAAGCAGGAGGTCGTCTTACTGGATCGATTTAAAATCCCTTTAGCTGAAAGATTCAGCCACAGGGGATGCAGCAGTTTCGACCCCAATCTCGACCTCTATGATGTTATGATGACTGGGAAAAGGCGCCGGCCGATTGTCCCTGCTCAGTACAACGTCATTATTATCTGTCAAGATCACATCAATCCACGTGTGAGAATCCGTGAGATGATGAGTCGCACCATGATCAATTATTTGAAGGTTAAGATCATCAGTCAACCGCCTAACAAATTTTGCATCGGCTGACGTTCCGAGTAGGTTCGCATTCAGATCTCCCATAATAATTTTGTGTCTTGCGTATGTATCGTTAGTTTGTCTGTTAAGTCAGAGCCCTGTAAAAACGGTACGTGTGGTGGTCTGTATATTGAAGCAACAAAGACGGGGGGAAGGCTGCCCTGATGAACACTGCACATTAAATATTCAGGTATAAATGGCCTGCCCTCCTGTGTTGTTCGAGAGCTGCATAGTAAATTGGCCTTGAAAGTGTTATGAATGTACAGGACCAGCCCGCCCCCTAGTTTGTTGCGATCAAGTCTAAGTAGTGAGTAGTCGTCGATCTGAATGAGATCACTCCCAACATCAGGGTAAAAGTGCGACTCAGCAACCCCAAAGAGATGGTAGGCAGGACGAGCTGAAAGGTGTTGTTTAATCATGCCAATGTGCCCCATCAGAGAGGTAACATTGACAAAACCTCCCCTCAGTCCCTTACAGTGAACCCCCCAGCAGTGTCTGCGGATAGTCAATTTTTTGCAGCAGTTGACGGAATAACATTTTTATCAATTACGATTTCTTTATCAACGATTTTTGTTATATTATTTACGGTTTGTGATGGTTGATTAATGGCATATGATGCCACTATTGTTTGTAAATCAGCCGCAGATGAAAATTCATGAGAGACGTCGCCATCGCATCTCTTCACCAGGAAACGGCCCCCTCTATGCCAAACATATTTAAAATTAAGTCTCATCGCAAGGGCCTTGAGACTTCTATATTTAATAAAATATTCTTTCGTTAATAATTCATTTATAAAAAATTTCCATTTATAATCCTATCCCTTGTGTCCTGGTCAAGAACTGCAATGTCGACATCTCTAGCATGAAAGTCAGTGATTAGCTTTTTGGCTCGCATTATTTTCTCGCCAACGCACTGCGGGAAAGGGTAACAACCTATGGTGACCGTCTACGTCCACTATTTGTATCTGCTGATGCCTTAGCTGTCGGTTCCTCTGACCGAACCAGGCGTGTGCCTATTATATCTATTTTTCGTGTTGATGGAAGGACACGGCACAGTATCGCGTGTGCAACGTCCACACGCTTAGAGACATCACCGTCGAAAATGTTAGAAATAATGAGCTCCGTATTACCGCTTTTAATGTTTTTACTGTGCATTGTCCCCATCAATCGTTTGCACCCGCGTGCTTCGTGCAGGTGATGCTGCAGCATCATCATTGTCAATATTGTTCTTATTCAAACGACTAGATGTTTTTTTTCTGCTATTTACAACTTGGATGAACCCGTCATTATTGATATTACAATTGTCATTTGTGTCGCTTATATTACTATATAATTATATAGTTATATATATATAATTATATATATAATTATATATATATACTATATAATTGTCGAGTAGATTACTATTTGTAGCAGACGCATTATTTATATATATTATTATTATTATTATTACATTTATTTGTACCTGTCAGAGAAACGGTATTGTTTTGTGTACTGGGGAGCACTGCGATTTGTTGGTATTCAATTTTGTTTAATATAAGTTGGTTATCTTTTTGGATATTTTCTACATTTCTTTCAATTTTGTTGATAGTAGTAGTATATGCAGAGGTAAAGTCTTCTTTTGTTATTATTTTTCCTATTTTCGTTTTTATTTCTTTGTTGTCACTTTCAACTCTATTGATTTTATTGGTTCAGTTTTGAAAATCGTTTTCAAAAGTATTTAATATAAAATTATCAATTTTTGTTTGTGACTCAAAATGAGTCTGCTCTAGATTATCAATTTTTTCAAGCAACGTATTATAATTTACCACTGTATTGGTCAACAAATTGTTCGTATCGACGTTACTATCGTGTACTTTTTTATTTTTGATTTTTAGGTTATCTATTTCTTGACAAAGCACTTGCTTCTCCTTTTTCATCTCCTCCAGCTGGGAGTGTTGTTTCGACAGTTTTTCCTCAATTTTTTGCAGCTTGGATTCAATTGAAAGTGCCAAAGTATGTACTGCTGGTAACGTATTTAGCCTGTTTACAATTGCCTCCAATCTGCCTTCAATAGAGGTGCAATGTCTAGCAAGTGCATTGTCAACGTTTTTTGAAGTTGAATTCGCGTACTCTATCAGGCAGGAGACCGTTGTTCCCTTTTTTAACGCGGTTCTGTCTAGCATGCGAATGACGGACGCATTTACGTCATTAATGCTACTGTTATTTTTGGAGAAGGAGGACTGTGAAGTATTATTAGCTCGGTCCGCATTCTTGGCCGTGACGTCACTCGGGGATTCCCCGCTGTGCTCTGCTCCCGTGCTGGAAATGGGCGGGCCTAGTGACGTCACAGGAGACTGCGCGGCCAACCGGAGTAGGCTGCTGGTGGGGGCGGGGCCTAGTCCCTGCAACGGAGAGAGTGAGGAGTTGGTGGGCGCGGCCTTGCTCGCCTGATTGGTGCGCGCAGCTGTTGCAGGCTTTTTATTGGCCGGAGTGGACGCGGCTAGCTCTTTCTCTTTCCCACTCATGTTGTTAGCGTTCGTCGTGCGCGTGACTGCCGACTCGAACATCGACCTCTTCGAGTCGATGCATGCCTGGCACGCTACCGCTTTGGTTTGTAGCTGTAGTTCACTTCTTTGTACGCGGGTAAGCACTGCAAGAGGCTTGCACGCCGGATGATATGTTATATTGCATATGCAGCACTTACGTAGCGAGTTGCTGCTCCTAGGAACCTCCCCGCAGATGGCGCAGTTGTCGACCATGATGTTAGTGGCGACAAAGATGAGTCGTGGAAGGTAATGGTGGTATGTCTAGGATACAGCAGGTGTCGCCTCGGTAGTCACGTAGTTGCAGTTCGAGTCGGCAGGTGGCGCCTTGATAGTATGGCGCTGCGTGCTGTGTGTCCAGATTGAAGTGGTACCTCTGAGTTATTTATGCTTCGTGCTTGGCTCCCGTCACTCTGCCGTATTCACCTCACTTAACCTCAAAACACCTGGCCGGGTGTTGCTGCTTGGATGTTGAAAAGCCGTGCCGATGGACCAGTGAAAGCTGTGATTTATTATCACAGCTATAGTTAGTATGTTTCACTGTGCAGGCACCATAACAGACCGGCTCACGGACGCAGGAGGCAGCAGAGTGCGGTGTAAATGCAGGAGCCAAAACACGAGCAGGTGTACCTAGTAGACGCGCGACGAACGAGAGAGCAGAGAGAGAGAGAGAGAGAGAGAGAGAGTTCGTGGCGCCTGTACCGTTAGTGAGAGAGAAAAACCGTAACATATATGTATCTCGCTGTTATTTACAGCTTCACATCATCGACAAGGTTAAACACACGCACACGCACTCGCACACACGAAAACGCACTCGCATACACACACACGCACACATGCAGATTTACACGCACATACATATACACACATATACACATTCATAGACACATACACTGACACTCCGGAGCCCAGAACTACGCGAGAGCAGTAACGTCTTGGCTGTCGAAAGATGAAGATCTCTTCGAGGTAACACAATGTGCGTCGCGCGCCGATGTTGTATAGTTTAGGCCATTCCTGAATACTGTGTCTGGACGTATTGTGTACGTGAAAGACTGTTACTTTTTTATGAATCTCAACATATAAGTAACATATTGATAGTGTTGTCTTCTCTCTCTCTCTCGCTCACACATACACGCTCTCGTGCTTTTGTTCATCTAAATTCGTACTTTCCCCACTAGAATTTTTTGTATATGTGTGTGTGTGTGTGAGTGTGTGTATATGCAAGTGCGCGCAAGTACGTGTATAATATGTGTACGCATGCGCAAGCAAGAAAAACTATAATTTCTCTATCTCTATCATTCTGCCATTGGCTGCAGTGTTTTGCATGACAGTAGCGTCTTCACTGTTGCTCATATGGGCAATGCTAAAAATGAAATATATATAGATATTCTATCAACGTTAATTAAATACGTCATATCTACAGTACAAAGGTCAATTGGTTAAAACCACGTGTATTGGGCTTCATTTTTAGGTATCAAAAAATGGTCCCTAAAGTTTCATCAAAATCGGTGACCCGGACTTCGTGGTCCCTCCTTGTAAATGTGTTGTGGTACTACAGATATTGACGACGCCACTAGCGATCATCTGCATCTCTAGTTACCACACAGAAGTCTACTGAGTTGTTTCAGTCATCGTGCGATATTTTTCTTTTGCGTCAACGACCGGTGGCTCCTCATATTTTTTTAGACGGCTTTGTAATATTGAGTGTTATGTTGTTAGGATATCGGTTTCTACATTTTCAAGATTCGGTTGCTGAAATATAGATATAACGTTGGTTTATTTCTACCTACATAAAGTGTTATATCTGGCTACAATGAAGTATAATCCCGCGAACTAATCAAACAATAATCTTCCGAGATATAGGTTACTGATTGTCAAAAATAAATGATGGATAGAATCTTAGTACATGGTTGACAAAAGTTTATAGCTACAAAAGAGTGTAATTCCGTGAACTGATGGGTCTATACATTTTTGAGATATCGGTTGACGTTGGTCAGAACATAGATGAATGTCTAAAGCTAAACTCATGATTTGCAATGATTTAGTTAGAACTACAAAAAAGTGTAATCTTACGAGTTAATCAAACCATACATTTTGGAGCTATAGGTTTATGATTGCCAAAAAAATAAATGATGGATAAAATCTTAATACATGGTTGATAAAGGTTTTATACATAGCTACAAGGAAATATAATCTCACGAATTGATCGGTTTATTAGTTTTCGAGATATCGATTATAGTTTGTCGAAAAATAGATGATGATACAAATCTAAACTCATGATTTGTAATGGCTCAGTTGTATATACAATAAAGTGTGATCCTGCGAATTAATGGGGCTATAAATTTTCTAGATATCGGTTATCGATTGTCGAAAAACAGTTGATGGAAAAAATTTAAATTCATGATTTGCAATGGTTTAGTTGTAACTACAAAAGAAAGGTTAAATCCTGCGAGCTAATCAAACCATAAATTTTCAAGATATAGGTTACCGATTGACATAAAATAAATAACGGATAAAATCTTCATACATAATCTATAAATCTATAAATCTTACAATATATCTATAAATCTTTGAGATATCGGTTATCGATTGTCCAAAAACAATTTATGGTAAAAATTGAAACTTTTGATTTGCAATGATTTAGGTGTAACTCCAAAAAAGTGTAATCCTGCGAGCTAATCAAACTATAAATTTTCGCAATATCGGTTATCGATTATTAAAAAAATTGATTATGGCCAAAATCATAATACATGGCTGACAAAGTTATATATCAACCTAGAAAAAAATCGTAATCTGACGAACTGATGGTTCTATAAATCTTCGTAATGTCGGTCAAGGATTGTCGAAAAATAGATCGTTGTAAAAATTTAAATTCATGATTTGCAATCATTTAGCTGTAACCACAAAAAAGTATTGTGCCGCGAGTTAATTAAACTATAAATTATCAGATGTCGATTGTCGAAAAATGGATAATGCACAAAGTTTGGTATTTGTAATACAAGTTAATCGATAGTTTGGTTATTCTGCCATAAATATGAAGTTTGAATTTGTTCGATGCCTACGAATAATTTATAATTTTTTTTTATATTTCAATTTGTTTATTCATTGTACGCTTATTTCATACAGTGTAGTGTTGGGTTGCTTGACAGTCGCAAATATACTCTAGTCACGCGCAAATCTCTGTCGCAAAAAGTGAAATGTATATTGTGTTCGTATGCTGTTGTGAAAGAACGCGCGTGCATCAAAATAATACAATCGTTCTATGGTTCTATGGTAAAAATAAAATATTGTTTTTAAATTTTAAAACTTTTATTGGATATTCAAGTATAATATTGTCTGATATAAATACAGCATCTACAGTTTCATAGCGATCACCACTCGTCTTCTCTATCACCGTCTCTTTGTCAGAATTGAAAAATAATTAGTCTGCATTGGACCGTGACAGATGTAGCATAGTACCGCCATGATACCCTACAGAAAGTTTGCATATCGTGTCGGAGTTGTATCAATCAACGGTTATTAGTATAGATAGAGTCGCAAATGAAAACATACCGCTGTATACCAGGATAAACTTTATCCTTTTGTTTTAAAAACTATTAGTGAAGAATCATTCATCATTGAACCATTTATATTTAAAAATTTTTAGTTTTATAATTTACTTTTATGTGACACTTCTATCTAACTAAGAGAAAAATATTTTGACAGTATTGAGCCCACATTCGTCTATGACCAATTAATTCATTTTTCACCAAAAGAGGGTTAAGTGCTAGTCGACAGCTAGGCGTTTATTTTGATAATTATAAATTTTCAATTATTAAAAATTTAATGTTGCAAACGATATTGAGTTGGTATGTTCATGACATTATTGCCAGAATAGATTAGCGTAATTTAAATAATCAATTACTAAGTTATTTTGTAATAAAATAAAATGTATGTTTATAACACAAAACATAAGAAAGTGTATAAAACCAAATGAAAAACAAGTGAAAAGCAAGTGAAAAAACATTAACGCTATTTATCCCTTAATCATTAAAATTTGAAAAATTAATGTGAAAGTAAAAAAAATAATTTAAAGCTATAATATTATAATTACTTAATAAATTGGTTGTTACAAGAATTGAAATATGTTCTCTCTCACAGACATATGTACTTATGTACTTAGCCCCAAAAGCTGGAAATAATATTCATTATTTCCCAAAAAAGCGCGAATTAATAACCCTCCACACGTCATTGTCGTCGTAAATATGTGTATGAGTGTGGGTGTTTCTGTCTGTGAATGTGTCTGACTGTGTGTATATATATATATATGTATATTTATGTCTGTGTATATCTGTATGTGTGCGTGTGTGTGCGTATGCGAGTGCGTTTTCGTGTGTGCGAGTGCGTGTGTGCGTGTGTGTGTGCGTTAACCACGTCGATACGGTGAAGCTATGAATAATAACTGGCTGTGGTCACTGCGGCTGTATGTGTGAGCGAGGATGACAGAGATATGCGCCACGATTTCTGTCCCTCTCTCTCCCCCTTTCTCCCAATCTCTCTTCCTATCTCTCTCCATCCATCTCCCTCTCTCCCGCTCTCTGGCTCTCTCTTAACCCCCTCTCTCCACCCCTCTCTTCCTCTCTCTCTCTCTCTCTATCCCACCCCCTTCTCTCTCTCCCTCTCTCTCCTGCTCTCGCTTTCTGATGTCAGCTCTCCATCTCATAAGATATATTATGTATAGCTATACAATTCCTATGTTTCCCTTACTACCAGCCTTGAAAACATGACCGACCCGAAAGGGGTCAAGAGGTTATGTTATCATAATTGAATATTTAAAGAGAGATATAAATATTATGCTACAATCCCTGAATCATTTAGTAGCAATTACAATTAAAATGAAAATTAATTTTGAATTTCAAAATTAAAATATATCCGATATCTGCTTATTATTTAACATTCAATTCTTTATATAAACATCAACGTCATCAATGGCAAATAGAATTATATTTCATTTTACCTTTAAAAGAAATGATTCGCTTTAAGGCGACGTATATTACTTAACCTTTTATGATTTTTATAGATTCTACTTTTCAGAATAAAATCGTTTTTTACGTATTTGTATTTTTATTTTTTCATTGTTATTGTTATTTTATGTTCTAAATATTCAATTATTATACAGATAAGGGACAAAAATGAAAATATTTGTAATGGTTTATATTAGCACAGTTGACCAACCGTTGGTCAATATTGTCGTTATGTATTGGCAAAAAGAAATTGACCAATAATTAGTAGACAGGTCATTATGGCTGGGCAATTTTCTATCATGGTATAAAAGTTTGAATTATATTTCTTTTTTCTTTCATTTCAAATAATCATTTTTTAAAATCACTCATTTAAAAATTTACTACTAATTAACATATACTGGTTTACAAAGTCTATCATCAAAATATTATAAAAATTTTAATTTTTCTATGCTCAATTATAGATAGATACAGATTCAATATTGCAAAAATAATATTTTTAATATAACAATATCTTTTCAGGTTTTGGATTTTTATGTGCAATATAATACGTAAAGTTGACTGAAAGTGTAGAATAGTAAATCTCATATATAATAATACTTAATATCTAGAACAAAAGGCACAACGATAAAGCTCAGAGATGTCGTCATATACCGGGTAAAGATGTATTGTCTAAATTGAATAATCTCTAATATCTCAGAAGATTATGAACGAAATCAGCTAAAAAATATTCAGTCGATCACCTGACCCATAACAAATATTCTCTGAAATATTCTCTGAATTTTTATCATTATTTAGGAATTTTTACTTTTTTCCTGGATCTACAAATAAAACACCCGTAAAGAAGTTGCAGAAAATTTTTTTTGGTTTAAAATATCTTCAAATATATCCGAATACATATAAGTTAAAAAAAATGTGAAAAATGAACGTGTGCCAACTTACATAAAACAAACGTGAAAAAAATGGAATTTTTGGCATTTACGTGATTTTTTATCAAACTTTACGTATTTGGCGGAACCGAAAGATGAAATTCTTCAGCACCAGAGTTTCGGGAGGTGATTTCTGTAATTGTAAAGACACCTTTGAAGGGTCAGGTGTTTCAAAATTAGAAAAAATTGGACTTAAGTCTCAGCCTAGTGTGTGCGCGTGTGTGTGTATCTGAGCGTGCGTGCGTGTATGCGTGCGTGTGTGTGCGTGTGGACGTGGATCAACATTACTCTGTATATATACGGTGAAATATAATGTTAAAGGCTCATTTTTTTTGGTTTTCTTAAAGGAAGTTGGCACAATAAATTTTTTTCTTTTTCGATTCGTTATTTTTAGCAGTATTTTGATTTTTGAATTTTAGTTTTTCGGGTTTTCTAATACCTTATAAATAATATCATTGATCTAGCGAAAAGGCATTTAAAGAGCATAAAATTACCTAACTTTTGCGACCTATTTGGATAAGGTTCTTCCCTTCATTTGTCATACACTAAAAGGTCATTTTATGTCTAAACGGTTATATCTAGGAAACATATGATGGAAAATTTTTGAAAAAATTTGAGATGATTAGGTTAATTGAAAAGAATGTTCAATTTGTATGAAAAAAGATTTGCTGTAATTATGCATTATAAGTTATAAAACTTTGAGATCTTGTTGATTTTATAGGTACAGTTGGTGAAGAATAGAAAAAAGTATGTGCACACACTCGCGGCCAACATGGCGGCGGGAGGGAAAGATCCTCCGGATAAGACCAGTAAAAAGTTTCTGAAATGTCATTCACAGAATGAAGTAACAACAGTTATTTGTATTATATGTGATAATGCGTACCACCAAAGTTGTGCAAAACAAAAAAGTCTAATTTTTATTAGTGAAAGGCTAATAATATTCCAAGAACATAAAAACATAACCTCAAAAGTTGATGAAGAGGTTTTGAGTGAATCAACAAAGGCAATGATTGCACAAATAAAATCGAGGCAATCAGAAGAAATAAGGAAGGAAATACCGAAGGAATTAGAGTGTAAAGCACAAGACCTACTAAACTCAACAGTGAGAGATAGTGCAGCTGATCTTGAAATCATGCAAAAAGAAAATGAACTATTAAAACAACTTAACAGAGAACTTTTTGAAAAAAATGATCTACTGAAAGAAATTATAGGAAAACAAAAAAGGTACCAAAGAAGCAATAAATCTTTTGCTGAAATAACAAGTGTTGTGAAACCTCTACAAAAACGAGTTCCAAAACTTACAGTTAAAACCTTAAATAATGCAAGACAAACAAATGTCAAAAAAAGTATAGTAAAATGTTTAATAGATGAGAAAAGCATTCAAACAAAAGAAATATACAGCAAAAATAAAGATGAGATTGTTATTAAATGTATGAATAATGACTGTGTTGAAAATGCTGAAAGTTTATTAAAGAACTGCCTAGATGGAGATTGTGAAGTGAAAATAGAACAATTAAATAATCCAAAAATTAAAATAGTTGGAATTGATAACAATATGAACATGGATGAGAATGAAATTGAAGAAGATATAAACATAAGGAATTTCGCAAATTTTAATACTAAAGCTCAGGTGTTACACTTGTATACAAACAAGACGACAAAACTCAGTAGCGTTTTAGTGGAAGTGACAGCTGAAATTTATAAAAACATCAGAGATAACAAGAATAGAATCTTTATTGGATGTCAAAGCTGTAGAGTTTTTGACCTGATAAATATAAAACCATGTTTCAACTGTGGTAGGTTGGGACACAATGGTACAGAGTGCAATAATAAAATAACATGCCTAAAGTGTGCAAAAAATCACAAAACTATTGAATGTGATAATGAAGTATTAGTATGTATAAACTGCAGTTACAGCAATAATAAATTTAATACAGTTTTTAATACGTGTTATAATGCAGCAGATATAAATTTATGCGAAATAATAAAAAACAAGATTAAAAAATTAATTGGAAACACTGATTATCCTGTGATACCTACATTACCAACAGTGTATACAATACCGAAGCATTATCAACTGAAGATAACTAACCAACAAAAAGAAAATGCAAACAATATGCAAAGTGAGAAATTTTTTCAACAACAGCAACAACAGCAGCAAGAACAACAGCGAGAACAGCAACAAAACCAACAACGGCAGCAACAACAGCAGCAAGAACAGCAACAAGAACAACAACAAAATGTTCAACAGCAGCAAAAACAACAAATAGTAACAAGAAATAGCACAAGAAAAAATACAAAGACTTAAGTTTTAAATAATTAAATATGGATTTTGAATTTCTTGATAAAATACAAAAAGACTCTATTCAAAAGGAAAAAATATGTGACAATATCAATTGTCTAAATAAAATCATTAACAATAAAAATGATATTATAATGCATGTAAATATAAGAAGTATGTCTGCAAATTTTGATAAGTTAAAAATTCTATTACAAAGTCTAACTAGTAGACCATGTATTGTTATATGCACTGAAACTTTTGTACAAGTAAATTATAAAATACACGATTTAGAGGAATATAATAGTTATTATAATGAAAGTAACTTAAATCAGAATGATGGTGTCATGGTTTTTGTTGATAAGAATATTGTACACAAAACTAAAATTATTAAGTATGGAAAGATTAAAATAATAAATACTCATATCACATTAAATGATAACAGTAGTATGGAATTTTCCGCTGTATACAGATCTCATCACATACCTAAAGCAGAATTCATTCTAGATTTAAACAAGTTCTTGAATAATAAGAGAAATACTAAAAACCATTTAGTTATAGGTGATTTTAATATTGATTTACTAGAATCTGATAATATTAGTCAAGAATTCCTCTGTAACTTCTTACAAAATCGATATTTTCCTGGTTTCGTGGGAATTACAAGGCCACCTATAGGAAACTGTGAAGGATCTTGTATTGATAATATCTTCATTAAAACTAATAGTCTAAGTACAGTTACATATAAATTAAAACATTCTTTAACAGACCATTACCCTATTTTTATTGCTATAAACAAGATGAAGACTAAAAGTAAAGCACCCACTAAAATAATAGACTATAAAAAATTAAGAAACGTTGCCAAGACAATAAATTGGAATGGAACTATGTCAATACATGATCCTAATATTGCTACTGATACACTGTTAAGCGAAATAAAAAAATGCATTGAATTAGCAAAAATAAAATTGAGGAAAGATAATAAGAAACAAAGGAAAAACTGGATTACAGATGCTATAATAAAATCGTGTGATACTAAAGAATTTTTGTATAATTTATGGCAGATGGATCGTGAGAATGATCAACTTAAAGTACAGTACAAAAGATATGCCAAAATATTAGATAAGGTAATTACAGATGCAAAAGTCAAATACGATAAAAGTCTGATCCAAAATAATACAAATAATCCCAAAAAACTGTGGGAAATTATAAACACAAAAATAGGGAAAAAAATTAAATCTAATGATACTATTAATTATATTAAATTTGATAGTGAGAAAATAACAGATAAACGTTTAATAGCTAATAATATGAACAAGTATTTTTGTGAAATAGGTAAAAAATTGAGTGAGAAAATTGATAAATATTCGGATGCTGATTTAAAATTACCAGATATGAATGCAAGCTCCATCTTCTTAAAACCAACTAGTGCGCATGAGGTTGCAAGTATTATTAATAATTTGAAATTAAAAAATGGAGGAGTTGACAAAATAAATGCCAAAACTTTAAAAATACTTTGCAACAATATTGCTGAACCTTTAGCGCATTTAATTAATTCTTGTATTGAAAACGCTGTATGGCCTGATGCACTAAAAAAAGCGGAAATTGTTCCTATATACAAGTCTGGAGAGAAGCATAATATATCAAATTATAGACCTATTTCATTAATATCAAATGTAGCTAAAATTCTTGAAAGAATTTTATATAACAGAATTTATGATTTTATTAAAAAAAGTAATATAATATCTGAACACCAATTTGGTTTTATGAAAAAAATAGGTACAAAGAATGCTCTCAATTACATAACAAATACATTATACAATAACTTGGATCAAAGTAAACCGATACTTATAACGTTTCTAGACTTAGCAAAAGCTTTTGATACTGTAGATCATAAAATATTATTAGATAAACTTTATTGTTTAGGAATAAGAGGAAAGGCGTTGGATCTACTTTCAAGTTATCTTAATGATAGATATCAAGTAGTTAAAATAAATGTTAATGAAAGTGATAGCATGTTAATAAATACGGGTGTTCCACAAGGCACAATATTAGGACCTCTACTTTTTATACTATACATTAATGATATCCTGAAAGTGATCCTGCTAGAGACAATATTGTCATATGCTGATGACACTGCAATAATAGCAAATGGTAATACTTGGAGTGAAGCGCAAACAACTATGAATAAGTATTTAATAAAAATTGATAAGTGGTTAGCAGTAAACAAATTATCTTTAAATGTTGAGAAGACTGTTGTTATGACCTATGGTAACTACATTGATAGTGTTCCAACTCAAATAGATATTAAGATTAAGGATAGAAATATAACTAGAGTAGAAAAATGCAAATATTTGGGAATAGTATTTGACTACAATCTGAAGTGGGATAAACACGTTCAATATATAATACAAAAAACGAAATATCTAGTCTATATTTTCTATAAAATTGCCAAATCAATGCCAACAGAAATATTAAGAATGATATATTATGCATTTTTTCATAGTATAATAAGTTATGGAATATTAGCTTGGGGTGGAGCTTATAGAAATAATAGAGATTTATTGCAAAAATTACAGAATAAAATTTTGAAAGTTATTAATAAGAACAATTTTGTTGAAGATAATCCTATGAACTTGGAACAACTATTTACTTTTGAGGCGTTAAAATATCATTATACAGACCTAAAAAGCCAATATCTTGCATCAACTAGTATAACTAGGAGAAAAAACTTAACTATACCTAAAAATAGCAAAAGGGTTAGCGACAAAAATAGTTTTAAAAAAGCAATTACAACTTTTAACAATTTACAAAATGAGTTTAAAACTTTAAATATAACTAAAAATTCTCATAAAAAGTTGCTAAAAGATTGGATAAGATCTAATTAAGAAGCGCTGTGATACAAAATTACTGTTTTGTATATAATTTATCGCTTTATATAAAAATACGAAAATTGTTAAGAAACGAAAATTTTATATGCTTAGTTTTTAAGTCACTTTTAGCATTAAGTTAGTATTACGTATATATATATATATTTTTTTTTATTTAATATTTTGTATAATTTTTTTTTTGTTTTTTTATGTCTTAATACCAGACCTGCGTATAGGTAACTAAGTTTACCTCTGCAAGGTTTTGCAGTTTGTATATAAACTGTATCTCTTTCTGGTTTTCAATAAATAAATAAATAAATAAATAAACAGTTGTCCGCGATTGACCAAATATTTTTTTTAGTTATCTGTCCCGCCGATTTAAAAATGTTATTTTAAGAAAATCGTATTTAAAGTTCTTGGTTACCTGTTCGACGCGTTTATTGATTCAATTTCAATCTATAACTTTAGAAGTGCATTCCCCACATAAAAAACTTATTATTCGCAGTAAAGAATAAAACTAAAATAAAGAATTCTTTAAAAAAAACAGGTTTCAAACTTTGGGAATATATTTTCTACATAACAAACTATTTATTTCCGTAAAAAAAGAAAAAAACTATTTTTACATAGAGTGCTTCTCTTAATAACAAAACAAATAAAACTAGAAAATTTTTGGTTTGTCCGGCTTCCACTAAATTTGATCAACTTCTCACCTGTTGTATATTTTTTCTATATTTAGTGCCTAATCAAACTAAATTAAGTAATCTAATCGAATAGAGTTAACTACCTGTTCATTAATATTAAAAAAAAACTAACTGTATCAATATATAGGTGACTTTTTCAATCTAGACAAAAAGTACAGGAAGGGCCGCTAAATCGCCTTCACGAAAGGCAAGCGCACACAGAGCCGAGTGGCCGATAGCTAGGAGATGCACAACACCGTGCTTGAATTATTGCGTACGCGATATAAAGATTAATTCACGATAGGGGCCGTAATTGCTGCATTGGTAATTTATAAATCGATTTTCTCGGGGGTACCCTTTTTCTAATATGCTCTAGAAAGTTTTAGATTCATCGAAAACAGCAGACTCGATTGGAAATCGAAAAAAAAACTCTCGAATTGGTGGGCGTGCGGTAACCTTTACAGCCGACAAATGCTCCAGCGTTCAATTGTATATCAACGGAGGATCTGACTTTCCTTCTGAGAAGGCTACCACCTTGAACATATGACATGAAGCCGAGGAATACGCTCATGACAGCGCCTTATCATCAACGAAGCTGGATCGACAACAGTAACATATGTAACAAATCATGGACACCTCGCCAAGGGCAAAGATAAAAATGTAAAAGCAACTGACATCTTCTTTACAAAAGAAATCATCGACGACGCATCAAATTGGAGCAGACCGCATACAGGAATGTACAAAATTGAGAACGCCTACTTACAAGTAAGTCATACTCCGGCACGACAAAGAGCTACAGACAAGCCTGAAGCAGCACTTACAGACATAAATGAACAGAGCGCCGCACTCTGCGCCGATGGATTGACTAGGTACAAATTTTCAGGGCATGCAGAAGCCTGTAGCTGCTGCCGAACTTACACAAAGCATAAAAAGCTCGCAAGCCTTCAAAGTGGCTAAGCAGCCACGAGAACATTAAAGCAGATTTCAATCCTTTTTCACAAGACAAGAAAGACAACAAATACAGACAAAACATATGAGGGAATATGCAGTGCGCATCAAAGCGTGAACGGCCAGAGATGTCCGTGACTTCGGGCAGGAGTACTGGGCTCTCGCTGCCAAAGCAGAACAACGCTTGAAAAGTAAACGGGAAGCTTACATACAAAGTAGGATTTTCGATGATCTTGAGACAGGAAGTACCTCGATTGGATAGATGTTAAGGAGAGAAGAGCGCATTTTGCGGGGTTGTTATTGTATAAAGCAACAAATATGGAGCAACCATCGTATCTTGCGCCTCTTTTTAAGAAAAACAAATCGAGGTCTTCCAGTAGGAATGGTGTGAAAGAGCTCTCAGTTCCGTAATCACGCATTGACACAGGCCTCTATTCATTTCGATCGCAAGGTGCGCGTTTCTAGAACTCTCTCCCCTGTGGTGTGAGATATTTGCCGTCATTATGTAAATTCCAAGCAGCTCTAATTAGATATCTCAGACATCAGAACGGTGGCTATTTAATTTAAGTATCGGGACACTTGCGTTTTTGTTATGTATTTGTCCTAAAGTATTATGTATTGTACCTGTCCTAATTTATTTAATTTATATTATTTTATTGTCGTTGACTTCATTTTAATCTATATAAGTATGAGTATATTTATAAGCGTTAATGGCGGCCTGTATGTGTCTGATTTATGCATGAGTGATTTTTTTTTGACGTGATAGATATATTGTTAGAGTGATGAGAATGATCTATGTGCGCTAATTTTAAATCGTATGACTTTTTATTTTTTTAATATATTTGACGATATGTGATAAACATAGACTTCTTTGCAATTTGACGAACTGTGATTATAAGTACAATTTTATTATAAGTACTAGCACAACGACTATGAACTGCTGTAGGAAAATATGTGTACATAATGCTGTAATTTGTTGATGAAAATCGAAATAAATACTATATCTATCTATCTCTCTCGCTTCTTAAATAGTGAAAGACCCTTTTCTGTTATTTGTCATTACTTGTTCAGACGAATCCAATCTATCTACGGGCGAAGCGTAATCTGTTTACTATGGTTTACTTTCATTTTTACATATAATGTACATAAAAAAATCACATACGTGACAGACTGAAGTAAAATTGACCCCAAACCCTTAATATATAAAAAACTATGCATTAGTTTGAATAAGCTCTATAAGCGTCTTTTATCGTGCCGATGCGCTTCACGTGGTGCTCTATAACTCAGTATAAAAAGTTGTTATTATAAAACCAGTTGTATCTTACTTTTAAGACTCCAAAGTATCATTTAAGGTGGGTACACTTATTTTTTCAAAATCGTTAAACAACCGGAATTTCATTTCAAAATTTGAATATGTTATTAGTAACTGAAAAAGTAGTATGTATACCAATTTTGAGCAATTTTCACGTTCCTAATCCTAATTCATTGAATGAAACGTACTTTTTTGCAGTCAAAACAGAGGTTAATTCTAAAAGTTCCTTGCGTACTTAAGATTGATAATGTCAACCTAATAAATTCTCACTTACTTTAAAATCCGTACAAACAAAAGATAGTATTTTTTATTTCAATTTTCTCTCAGAAATAGATTGAAAAAATATACCTGCATTCTAAATAAATATGACACAAAATACAATGTTTTTGTTTACATATTTAATCGGCAATCAATTTTATGCACGCACTTCTTGAAAAAAAATACTAACTTCTAGACATAATCGTTACAGGAATATTTGCTCTAAATGCGTGAGCAACTTTTTGAAGTTAGGAAAATAAATTTCGAGAAAACGCATTTAAATATTCAGTTTTATATAAGAAGCAATGTTATTTGTTGAAAATTATTTTCTTTAAATGGTTACAACTTTGTTGATTACTCGAGTTGAGGATTCGACTAAAATTATTTTGTAAAAATCGAAGGAGACGTGCTAAAAAATGTGTGGGTGTGCAAATGTATAATGTGCACAATTGTAAAGAAATAACCAACAAGAAACGTTATAAAAATTTTTTAAAAAATTGCATAAATGGTAAATAACAAAAGTCAAAGAACAAACAAGAATATTATTCGAAATGTTTTTTAATTATATTAAAAGAATTTTTCTAGACATTTTTCAATAAATTAGTGTCTTCCATTTTATTTAATGTGATATTATGATAATATATGTTTAATATTTCAGAGAATGTACGTTTGCTCCAATTTTTTTCCCGATCTAAAATCTTGATTTTACTAAAATTGATTGCTTGTTTCTTTTCATTGGCGTGTTTCGGTAGTGCTGACGAGGGCTTATTAACCTCCACATCCTTCTCGTGTTCTTTTTTACGTTTCTCCAAGCGTCGTTTGGTCATACCAATGTACGTCGGTGGGCACTCAATTTTGTATACAACATTGGGATTATCTAAAGTATCGAGTCTGTCTTTATCTAGTATAATCATATGATTGAATTTATGTATTGCTCTATTAATCGGTATTACATTATATTTCCTAAGTTTTTTATTGATTTTAAATGTGATATTTTTAGCAAGCGGGAGGACCATTTTTGGTTTCCTTATTAATAACCGTTTGTTGGCATTGTTGAAATTAAAATTGTTCTTATTAATGTTGCTAATAAAGTGCAATCTTTTATTAACGTATTTATTAATAAACTCAAAATGGAAATTATTGTCTAAAAGATATGATTTTGCAATTTTAAGATTATCCTAATGGAAACTGGGGTCCGACAGCTTAAAGCACTTCTTAACCAAATTATATATTTTCGCGATTTTTTGAGAAAGGGGGTGGTGTGATAAAAAGTTAATATACCGACCTGAAGCTGTCGGCTTTCTATACCAATTAGTAATCGCTTTTTTGTTATCTAATCTAATAATTTCAATATCTAAAAAACTAATTTTATTATCTTTTTCCGTTTCTAGTGTAAATTGAACTTGTTCATTATAACTATTAAAAGTATTCAAAATAATATTTGTGTCTTCAGTTTTGTTAATAAGGAAGCAGTCGTCAACATATCTTTTACACAACAAAATGCTGCTCTTAAGTTTATTTAAACCATTTGTTTCTAACGCTTCTAACGTGATATCCGCAAACCAAGGGCTTGTGCAAAAACCCATGGGAGTACCTAGTATTTGTTTGTAAAACTTGTTGTTGAACTGTAGGTAGGTAGATTCTAAAAGAAGCTTAACCCCTTCAAAAAATTCCGTTTTTGAAAGAGGAATAATGATTTTTAAATATTTCCATTTTTTATCTAGTGCCTGTGGGATCAAATGGTGCGGTAAATTAGAAAATAAAGAAACAACGTCAAGAGACATAAGGCTGTAATTATTAGGAATAACAATCTCATTAAGAATGTTTTTTAATTCATAACTAATTTTCAGATTTGATTTAGGTTTTGGAATATATATATTGAAAAGAAGAGAGCTGCACTTATCAAAATCATAAGAGGGGTTACCTACAGCTGAAACAACAAGGCGACCCGGGTTGCCTGGCTTATATATTTTTATTAATACATAGGCACGGGCTAAAGTGCAACTATCTAATTTGTCTCGAATTCCATCAAACATATTATCACAATCGTACACACCTATCTTTCTCCACCTGTTAATGATGTCTGAAAAATCTTTAATCATTTTGGAAAGGGGGATTTTTATAAAATTTGATAATACTTTGTGTCATTAAGAGCTTCTTCAACTTTCATAATATAACAATCTCTATTAATAACGTCTGTAACATTGCCTTTATCTGCCTTTGTGAACATCAAATTTTTATTACCCTTCATCAAATTTTCTGTTTTTTTAATTTTTTCAACAAGCATAGAGTCATCAAAAGATAAATGTTGTTTATTTTTAATTGAACTATTAAGAATAAAAAGGAATTCATCTATACTATTTTTATCAATGTTGTCATTGTATTTTAAAGTTGTTTCTATATCTTTAAAAAATTCAAATATAGTATTTTTGTTAAATTCATAATTAAAATTAAATTTATCACCAAGGCACATGACATCATTAACAAAGGGAGGGAGAGTCGTGTTCGAAAGGTTAAACAACCATTTATCGCACGTACTTAAGTTTTCTACAATGTTTTGTGCAACAGATCCGTGATTATTATTATTGTTGGGAGGTGTGGATACCGTCGAAATCTTATCTTCATTATGAATAATATAAGACTGTTCTTCATAAAGCCTCAAATGCTGACGTTTGTTGCATAAATACAACAGATTGTAAAATTTCCAATCATGTATAATTCATAGGTTGTTCTTAATTCTATTTAAAATTGGATCATAATAAACTTTGAATTTATTGACAATATCAACAGAAGTAAAATTTTTGATTTTTTGTATACTTTTTTTTCAAGAATTCAATGTGAATGTTAAGGTCAGAAATTTCAAAGTTTAAGATTTTCTTCCGTAAAAACTTCGAAAAATGGTTGACTTTCCTATGTAAATTTCCTATATAAAATTTCGTGTGTTCTACATTTCAATAAGAATATTAGTTCAGTATTAGAAAAAGTTAGTTTTTTAAGAAGTTTCGACGATTTCACAAATAAGAACTTAACATCAGAATTAAATATAATATTGATGCACAGTAAAATCGACGCAAAATTTAGGCGTGTGGTATCGGACGTCAAAAGATCAGTTAAAGGTGAAAATTCAGTATTAGACTTAGCTGTGTTCGTAGGCAACGAGGAGTGATTGACCGTAGGCCGCAGGTCAGCAACCTCAGGTACTATAACTCCTTCGGAAAGCGCTTTCTTCCTTGCGCGTGCCAAGTAAGGCATGTTAATGATCCAATGCCAGTAATATTATAGGTGTGAATCTATCGTTTCAAGGTAGACATTAATAAATTATATGACTCCATCGATCACTCAGAACAATCCATTTTTAATTGAGTTAAAAGTATGCGACATTTCGGGAGTTTTTTAAAAGTACTCCCCTCATCATGGCTACAAAAAAATAAATAAACATTATAAGTCACTAGATTACATTACACATTATACAAACTGTATAAACAAAATACAAAACATAAAAAACAATAACATTAGACTAGGTAAAGATAGAGTCGATACTTTAGATCATCCCAATGTTGTATACAAAATTGATGGCAAACAGTGCCCATGCGACGTACATTGGTATGACTAAACAACGCTTGGAAAAACGTAAAAAAGCACACCCACACATTTTTTTGCACGTCTTCTCCGATTTTTACAAAATAATTTTAGTCGAATCCTCAACTCGAGTAATCAACAAAGTTGTAACCATTTAAAGAAAATAATTTTCAACAAATAACATTGCTTCTTATATAAAACTGAATATTTAAATGCGTTTTCTCGATATTTATTTTCCTAACTTCAAAAAGTTGCTCACGCATTTAGAGCAAATATTCCTGTAACGATTATGTCTAGAAGTTAGTATTTTTTTTCAAGAAGTGCGTGCATAAAATTGATTGCCGATTAAATATGTAAACAAAAACATTGTATTTTGTGTCATATTTATTTAGAATGCAGGTATATTTTTTCAATCTATTTCTGAGAGAAAATTGAAATAAAAAATACTATCTTTTGTTTGTACGGATTTTAAAGTAGGTGAGAATTTATTAGGTTGACATTGTCAATCTTAAGTACGCAAGGAACTTTTAGAATTAACCTCTGTTTTGACTGCAAAAAAGTACGTTTCATTCAATGAATTAGGATTAGGAAAGTGAAAATTGCTCAAAATTGGTATATATTCTACTTTTTCAGTTACTAATAGCATATTCAAATTTTGAAATGAAATTCCGGTTGTTTAACGATTTTGAAAAAAATAAGTGTAGACCCACCTTAAATGATACTTTGGAGTCTTAAAAGTAAGATACAACTGGTTTTATAATGACAACTTTTTTTACTGAGTTATAGAGTACCACGTGAAGCGCATCGGCACGATAAAAAACGCTTATAGAGCTTATTCAAACTAATGCCTAGTTTTATATATATATATATATATATATATATATATATATATATATATATATATATATATATATATATATATATATTAATATATATATTAAGGGTTTGGGGTCAATTTTACTTCAGTGTGTCACGTATGTGATTTTTTTATGTACATTATATGTGAAAATGAAAGTAAACCATAGTAAACAGATTACGCTTCGCCCGTAGATAGATTGGATTTGTCTGAACAAGTAACGGCAAATAACAGAAAAGGGTCTTTCACTATTTAAGAATCGAGAGAGAGCTAGAGATAGATACTCGTAGATAGATAGATAGATACAGTATTTATTTCGATTTTTATCAACAAATTACAGCATTATGTACACATATTTTCCTACAGCAGTTCATAGTCGTTGTGCTAGTACTTATAATAAAATTGTATTTGTAATCACAGTTCGTCAAATTGCATAGAAGTCTATGTTTATCACATATCGTCAAATATATTATAAAAATAAAAAGTCATACGATTTAAAATTAGCGCACATAGATCATTCTCATCACTCTAACAATATATCTATCACGTCAAAAAAAAATCACTCATGCATAAATCAGACACATACAGGCCGCCATTAACGCTTATAAATATACTCATACTTATATAGATTAAAATGAAGTCAACGACAATAAAATAATATAAATTAAATAAATTAGGACAGGTACAATACATAATACTTTAGGACAAATACATAACAAAAACGCAAGTGTCCCGATACTTAAATTAAATAGCCACCGTTCTGATGTCTGAGATATCTAATTAGAGCTGCTTGGAATTTACATAATGACGGCAAATATCTCACACCACAGGGGAGAGAGTTCTAGAAACGCGCACCTTGCGATCGAAATGAATAGAGGCCTGTGTCAATGCGTGATTACGGAACTGAGAGCTCTTTCACACCATTCCTACTGGAAGACCTCGATTTGTTTTTCTTAAAAAGAGGCGCAAGATACGATGGTTGCTCCATATTTGTTGCTTTATACAATAACAACCCCGCAAAATGCGCTCTTCTCTCCTTAACATCTATCGAATCGAGGTACTTCCTGTCTCAAGATCATTGAAAATCCTACTTTGTATGTAAGATTCCCGTTTACTGTTCAAGCGTTGTTCTGCTTTGGCAGCGGGAGCCCAGTACTCCTGCCGGAAGTTTTCGTTCTTGGTCCGTGCATAACGTCTGCGTACAGCGTCACGCTTTTTAAAGAAGTGTGCTAGCTCAGCATCAACCCATGAAGGATTTGCCTTGTTTTTTGGTTTAAATTGCTTTACTGGAGCTAATGCATCTATAGCCTCCAATAGGTTGACACTGAGACATTCCAGCAGACCGTCCACGTCATTATTGTCAGTGCAATCAAACAGCGAGCAGTCGCAACCAAAAGCAGTTTCAACACTAATGATGTTATGGTTTCTGCAAAAGGGCGCCATCTGATTGCAGGTATCAAGAACTACGTCATTGTCGTTTGTCATTATGACTTCCAGCCATGTGTGAGAGTTTTCAAGGTGATGAGTCGCACAACGATGAATTGTTCTTAGATTACGGTCATCAGCCAGTAGCCTTACAAATTTAGCATCTTCTAATGTTTTAAGTTTCGTATTCAGATCTCCCGTTATTCCCCTAATTTGTCTATTAAACCTGAATTCTGTAAAAAATGTTCATGCGGTGGTCTGTTAATTAAAGCAACGAAGAGTGGGGGGTGGGTTTCTGATTCCACACTGCACATGACACAATCCAAAATACCGGGCTTTCCTTCCTGCGTAGTCTTTGAGGCACACAGAATATTAGCTTTAAGAGAATTATGCACATACAGGATTAGTTCACCAAAATTGTTTCTATCTAATCTTACTATTGAGTAACCTTCGATCTAAATACGATTGTCCTTAACCTCAGGTGAAAGGTGTATCTCAGCAACTCCAAAGAGGTTGTAGGAGGGATCAGTTGAAAGGTGTTGGTGGAGTGTCTCAATGTGACCTTGGAGAGAGGTCACATTGATAAAACCTGCTCTCAATCCCCCACAGCGACCCTTTCTCTCCTCGCATTTACATAATCAGATCGCATCTATATCAACATCGCATGTCTGTATTTCCGGTGTAGGTGGAGAGTTGTTTTGCTCTGACAAGGTACTAACACAAACTTGATGTACTATTGGTAGCGCAGGTCTCGTATAATACAGTGAAAACATTGCTTGTAGATCAGCTGGAGTTGTAAAAAAATGAGAGATACCGCCGTCTCGTATCTTGGCCAGGAAGCTACCTTCTCTGTACCATACATACTTAAATCTAGTGTTTTTGCTTGTGTTCTTAAACTTCTATAATTTTCAAATGTAGTGCTCTCTAGCATTTCATTAATAAAAATTTTCCTATTTAAAAGCTGCTCCCTTGTTTCCTGATCAAGATGCCAGTCGTCGATATCCCTCGTACGATAGCTGATAATAGTACGCTTTGCACGCATGATTTTATCCACTAAATCGGCTCAAGAGAGGGTAACAACCCACGGTGACATTCTTCGATCGCATTTGTCCGCTTCTGGTACTGAGGGTCTCAAATTATCCGACCGAAGCAATTGGGTGCCTATAATATCTTCTTGCTTTATGTAAGGCAGTATTTTGATTAATATGGCATGAGAAATAGCTATATATTTATTTTTATCTACTTCAAAGATGCTTGATACTATTAGTTTATTATTATTACTATCTTTAAGTACATTTTCTTTTGATAAAGGGACCTGAGTGCTCCGTGCGGGACGGTGAAAATTTCTTTGCGTATCGTTGTGTCTATTAAGCTGACGATCCTGCGTCTGCACGCTCACAGTGTAAGGCTCACAAGGTACCACAGGATGTAGAGTGGTCGATCCAAATGAGCCATGCTCATTGTCTGAATTTATTTTATTATTTAATTTATTTTGTAGTTCTAGCAATTTCTCAGTCAGTACCTCATTTTCGTTTTCTAATGAGGTTCGAATGATCCGTAACTCCCCCAGCAAGTAGTTCTGATCTGTCAATTTTTTCTCCATTACTTTTAAGCTCTTTCTAAGATCATCAAAATCCATTATCAATCTGGTATTGCTTTCCCCGTCTCGAAATCTTCAACAAACTTAGAAGTAGTTTTTTACCTCAGACATTATAGTTCCTATTATAGTAGCGATAACTGAGAGCTGAGGCGAAGAATTATTTGTGGTTATCGGCTGTTGCTACGGCTTCGCCGGTGCACGTGTGTGTCTATGCTCAGCAGGCTTGTCGATGGGCTTGTTGTTGTCGCCGCCCGTCTTGCTTGTATTCTTCTCTCTCGTCCGCGATGGTGTGGATCTTGGTCGACTGCTTTATGCTGGTATTAGCTCTGTCGCTGATATTAATACAATAGACACATTTAAGAGCTGTGCTGCTACGTGTTTTCTGCACTGGCTTCATGCATGCAGAATGGCATTTGCGTATGCACGTAGACCACTTAATAAGCGCGTTAGTATTGCGCATATTCAAAGAAAAGTAACTCTTTTAAATTCATTGATTTTTTGTGTATTTTCAGTGCCCATCTTCAATTTTTAATAATTTCTAATTAGATTAATATTTTTATACGTAACAGAGCTTAAATTAAAGGTCTTTTTGCCTACCTTTTATTATACTTTGAGTCATTTATCCATAATAAAAACATGTAGAGTCATGGTTAGAAGAAGAGGTATCTCTTTTCATATCTCTTTTCATTAAAATAATGGATATTTGGAGTAAATTACCTCATATCTCGAGAACAAGGGCCTATTAGAATAAATTGCGGGTACTATGCTTCATTTTTGGTTACCAGAAAACACCTCCCAAAGTCTGACCGAATTTCACCCGGAGGGTGTGCCCTCTCCTTGTTAATGTTTCACGGCTCATTTGTTTTGTTCATTTTAAAGAAAGGTGGCACAATAAAGAACAAAATTTCGATTCGTTTTGGTTATTTTAGCGGTTTTTAGATTTTTTATTTTTAATTTTTCGGGTTTTTTAATACCGTAAAAATTACCTAACTTTTTCGACCTGAAAGTTTGGATAAGCTTCCCTTCTTTTGTTACACCCGAAAACGTAATTTTTTGTCTATACGGTTATATCTAGGAAACATATGAAACATTTTTAAAATATTAGAGATGATTAGGAATATTGAGAAGAATGTTCAGTAAAATTTTATCTGAAACTTTACAAAAAGGTAGCTTTTTACTATTTCATGACCTGTATGTGTTTCAGATCATGAGATAATTTATTTTACAACATATTCAGGTTATGTGTTTTATTAAATCTTTTTGATCGCTTATACCTCGAGAACAGTCATTTTTTACGTATCCGAACTCGTTTTTATCGTTTGAAAATGAAGCTTCATAATTCAAAAGAAATGTCAATAGTCATCGACTTTTTTTTTGTTTTGTAGCAATTTTTTTATTCTTCCAATTTTGAGTTATAGATTTCCTGTTTTTTTTTTTCTATATGTTAGAAATATTATGATCAATTTAGTGTGAATGCATTAAAAAGAGCATAAAATTACCTATAATAGGTTTAGACGCATTCAAGGTTGTATTATGTTCAAAATACCTGTAGTTAAGATATGAGTGTGGGAATTTATATATAAAAATTATTAACCAAAGTTTATAACGGAAGGGTTTATTTTATCAATAAATATAAAATATTGATGCCGGCGCACGCCTCTCTAGCGCGTAACGGGTGGACTTCCATCTAACACCTACTGGTTTTTTTTAACGTCACCGCTTCCCAGACTTTCTCAAACGGAGTTTCTTCTCTGCTGCAGCGGCCAGTCCAGCTGTCCAGTGGTGGGATAACAGCACACGAAATAAAGAATACGTGAATGTTGTATATATATACACATATATTGTAATTATCCACGTTGGCTTAATACGGCGATATTATAGGTGGGGGCACGGCCCCAGCGGTCGCGTGTAAGAGGACGATGTTCCTCACAAAGGTGCCGCTGCACCCGGTCGCGCAATGACGGAAGTACAAGGACCATAGTCCTGGACACTGTGATGTGCACTTACTTCGGAGTCGACGTGGAGCCCCTCGTGGCTTTCAAACGGCGTGTCGACCGTCGGCGATCTCGCGACTCTTTCTCTTTCTCTCTCTCTCGCGCGCCTGATGTCCCCGTCGATTGCGAATCTCTCGCGTTTGTCGCCCTGGAGGTGGCTGGCAGTGGGTGCTCCTTTACCCGCGGGAGGAGACGATGTTCGAGTTGGGCTTCTCAGCACACTCGCGCTCGGATACCGAAAGGGTTGGTCTAAGAGGTTAGGGCACACGCACGCTGGAACAGCCGAGACCAGTCTGGCGACCGCATGGTCGCCGCTAGTGTTCGCGGCGTCGGGGACGGAATCTAATTACCCGGACATAATTGTATACTCGAGAAGTAATTGATGTGATAAGGATGATTACCTATCGTTGTGTAATTTTAGTAAAAATTTATCTTTTGACAAACCATCAATAATATAAAAGCACACTTTCTTTGAGCTATTAATTAGAAAGAGATATAGCAATTTAAAATTAATCTATTAGAACAAAGAATTTTATATTGGAACAATTAATTTAGTTTGAGGAAACTAAGTGCCAATGAATTGGCCGCGGATTTTTATTAGATAACGTCCCTGGTAGAAAATTAATCTAGAACTATGTAGATCTATCTAGTTTGCCAAGGAAATAATCGAGGGCCTCGATAAAACTAGATAATTTTCTACCAGGGATAGTAAAACGTAATATAAAGTGACGTTAGCTTGAGAAAATCCAACCCAAAAATAGCTTAAAAATTAGCCATTTTGAAAATGTGATTGGCGATGAAATATCGATTTTGGTGAAAAGTCCTGAGGTATATATGTTCTGAGGTACAAGATGAAGAAAAGTACTTATGGATTTTGTTTATACACTTAAAATAAAAATCTGCACTTGTTAGACCAAACAGGATCATAAAAAATCAATTTAGTGCTTTTTTTTAAATATTTGTAAGTTTTACCTTGAAAACTTTTTTATTTTTAAAAAGCTTACGCATTTTTCTTGCTTAGATAAGGAGGAAATATTATACAGAATTTCAAGTTGATACGTCAAAAGCTTCATCGCCAATCCCATTTTGAATCTGATAAATAATCGAATTTTTAATGCGGAGATAATCAAGGTTTTATTAAACAGGAGTAAAAAAAATGATATTTACAGGTTTCAATTTTTTTGGCACTTCAATTTCGATTTACTGATGTTTCATAACTATTGTTTAACCTTTTTTGCTCTACCCACTTGGGCATCTTGTTTTAAATAGGTTGAATAACTATATTTCTCTCTGGTGGAAATGAGATCTCAACAATATCATTTTCAACAATATTCTGTAGATCCTTAATCCTTTACGGCACACATTTTTATGATGAACGGTTTTTCATGAAAATTGGCATACAGGGGTTTTTGGGGTCGCTGTTTACGAATTTGAACTCAGATTTTGAAAATTCAAAATGGCGGATCCAATATGGCGGCTAAAATTGTAATATCACTGTATTTCGCTAATAATTCGTATACAGGGGTTTTTGGGGTCACGGATTACGAATCTGAACCCAGATTTTAAACATTCAAAATGGCTGATCCGAGATGGCGGCCAAAAATTCAAAGATTATAAATTTTAGCTTTTTGTAGTATGAACCGCGCTCAGTAGACTCTAGAGACACGCACGTAGACGTGGCGGTCATTGTCTCTACGAACTGTTCCACAAACGAAAATTTTATCTTTTTTCAAATCTTTCATAAAAACCAGTAAAGTAATTGTCAAAAAGTACATGGTGATTTTTCCCCACTAAGTTACGCGTCAAATCCTTTAAAACACGTTTACCTAATTGTCTTTAGCACTTTCAGCTTACGGGTAAACCCGTATACATCTGAACCTCGCATACGTATCGTGATGAGTCTGTGCGCGCTCAAATTTTATATCCGCGTTTTATGGACTTGTTTGGCATGTATTGTTTCATACATCTACGACCTTTATAAGTTTCTGTTAGTTTATCTAATAATGGTCTCAGTTTGTATAATTTACATAGTTATTATCCCCTTTTTTCGGTTCCAGACTGTTGTCGGACAAGTGTAAATGGTTTAGGAAAAAACTGAATCGATTTACCGTTATTCGTTTGCTTACGTAAGAATCATTCAATTTCGGATCTGATGACCAAGAATTACGGTAAGAGGGGGATTTTTTAAGGCCCATCAAAATATTAATAGCAAAAAAGTTAATAATTCGTCTTTGGTTATTGGTTTAGCTCTACTCTTCTATTATAGTGAATAAAAGTTCGTTTGTTCGACAATTAAGTCTAATAGATCATTGGAAAACAAACATAAATATATATCCAAATGTGTGGTTACATTGTCCGGAATATTTGGACCGAATGTTCCAGTGAATGGAATATCATCTCTGGTTTTTCCACTCTCAATATCAATAACCTCTCTAGAATCATTCTCATCAGAACATTCCAAGTCGGGATCACCTTCACCTTCTACACTTTCGAAATCATCTTCAATATGGGTGCGTTCACAATATCAAGATTTTGCTGTAGTAGCCAGTTTTCGATTGAAGTAAAAAATCAGAACATCGGTATGATTCGGATAAAATCAAATGTAGGCGTTCAATATATTTCAATGTCTGCTGATACGCGGATCTGCAGCCATAGCGCTCAGATTGTGGGACAAGTTGCAAGATGACTCTCGACTGAATAAAGTTACTCTTGAGCTTACACTCTGGATCGAAGTTGGATTTCGTTCAAAACTTTAGCGACGTGATTGAATGGTAATAATTAGCTTTTTTGGATAGCGCATCAGAACTACGTGGAGGTACATTCCGTAGCAGTATCACGAAAAATCATAATGACGTAACGTCATTGTAGAAGTTCGCGTAGAATCGGGACGGTAACATATTTCAACGGCCGTTTTTGTAACTTCGAAAGTCAGGTGATACGCGGAATCAACATATACAGACGTCAGTCTACAAACGTAGAGTGTGGCTCAACACGTTGAATCCTTCATATACGATTCAAACTTTATTTATCAGCCGAGTCTACACGCGTTTATCTCAGAGCTCGTGGAGAATTTTGTTTTAGACGCACTGGATAGCATTTGAGACAATGTTGATCAGTCCCATCTTGATGAGTGACGAGAAAGTAAGCAAAAGCCCATTAGTTGTTGATGCTAATAATAATATGTACGTCGTCTCTTCTGAGAGTCAAAGACATTGCTAGGAGTTATTTACCCACTACAAGTTGTAGCATAAAAATCCTTGCTCAGTATACAACATCGAAATTTTTCCTGGGCTCATTACACAAATCAATCTCTATCGTTTTCAAATAATGAACCGAGAATAAATTAGCATGCAAAATACTACCTACGAGTTATCTCGTGGTGAGCAGGGAGCATACGTTATGATTGAGATGCCAAACTTTTTATCTCGTTCAATCGTCGTCGTAGAACCACCGAAATTCCGCAATATGAGATAATATTTAACTTAGTTGATAAAACTAATAGATATATGAGATCATGGTGAGGGCTGTCTAACCTCCGAGAACGATGACCAAACGATGATTTTTCAGAAATTACTAAGCGCAGGAATAGTTTTTTAGTAACTTTAAGAGTGTAAATATGAGAAGGTGAATCGTAACATACCTATTATAGCTGTTATCTTTTATCTAGCTCATAGCCTGATGCCTCACCGTCACAGAGCATCTTAAATCCGAGCTCAGCCCGTGCGACTTTCGATTCTCCCCGAGTGACCTTGAGTGAAATTGCACAAATGTAGGTTAGGTTGTGTCGGCTAAGAACAAACTTAACTGATTAACTGTACGACAAACCACAACTAAATCGAGCTTCGGCCGATGCTAATTTATGCCACGGTTAAGCCACGGATTAACTAGACTGACCGTGGTCTTTACCCTGGCTGATTTCGAATCACTCTCGGTTGACCTTGGATCGACCCTAGCTCGAGTTTAGATCGATCTCAGATCGATCTTAGGTCGACCATAGAACTATCCAAGGTCAACCTTAGAGTATGCAAGGCTCAACCGAAGGTCAACCACGGCTAATCTAAGAGCTCGGAACTGGCGGAACGCGGAACAATATTTTTCATGCCGTTCGCCAAGAGGTTGCGCCAGGAGCATAATCAGAAAGCATCGCAATTTTACCAGGCACAAAAGCGCTTCGTAGCAGACGACAGAGCAGTTGATCTCAACTTAGCCTCGAATTCAGCTGGGTTAATAGATCGCATTTATATACTCCGAGTAATGTACTCGGATATATTTTCTTGTGTGTCCGCAGGCAGCGTGCCCGCAAGGCAGCGTGCCCGCGCCTAGGCGATAGTTCGAAACGGAAAGAGCGACTAAATTATTATATTCTGTTTCAATTTATATCGAATTCGACACTCAATGTTATCAATTGAGCTCCATTCGGCCCGTGAACTCCCACGATTAGGCATTTTCTCTCGAAGAATTTATCTCTTAAGAGATATTTCTCAGAAGCCATCCTTCACCCAGTTCTTTCTGAATGAAATATTTGATAATAATTATTTTTAGTCTCAAATCCGACATTCATAAACTATTATAAAGAACATCACATATAATATAGGATAGGAGAAGTATAATACAAATAATATAGAAAATGACTGTGATGGTAACATTATTTTGGATCCTATTAAAGACCTAAGTAAGATGTCGATTAGAAACTGCATACTTGTAAATTATAACAGGAAGCATTATAATTAGTAGCTGCGGTTTTCACTCATTCATCCGACATGTTCGTAATGACATTTTAAAGGTGTTATTTACAGTGATTCTATCATATTCTGAATTTGAAAATTATGTGAAAAGGTTCAGAAGAATCCACTGTCATAATGTTGTAGAACTTATACGTTCGTATACTTCTACATACTTTTATGAACTTTTTTTAAACTTTCATGATTTTTCTCGAAAATCATGTTATAGCTTATGCATGGAAACATCTATGAACGTATACGACGAAGTTTCACTCTTTCAAGTATCTAAAATAAAAAATCATAAAAAAGTATATACAAGTAAGTAAAAGTATACAAAAGTATACAAAAGTACATGTTGTACAAAGCTTACATGTTGATCTAAACAATAATTTATATCTTGGATTTGTTCGTCGCAATTGCAAAGTTTAGCAAAATAAATAAAAGGAACTTTTTTTAGACACCAGTAGACCCAACCGCTACTCGAAAAGGCCCTCCATTTTCACTTTTACGAAAAATGTCTCAAGCAGCCAAATGCT
Organism: Gastracanthus pulcherrimus; assembly: GCA_949152435.1. NCBI lineage: Eukaryota > Metazoa > Arthropoda > Insecta > Hymenoptera > Pteromalidae > Gastracanthus > Gastracanthus pulcherrimus. Next base: position 100,339,405 of record OX424573.1, read on the forward strand.
CGAAGACAATCGTTTACAAAATACTCACGTCCGCGAGCGAAAACACTCCGCGCTCTTCTCTTGTGTGCCCGCAAACGCGTGCCCGCAGGAAGCGTGTCCGCACCTAGGCGATACCAACCTGCGCTCTTCTTGTCGGTGTCCGCAACCGAAGCGAACTCTCACGAATTGTTAGAAACGGAAAGAGTAACCAAATTATTATATTCTGTTTCAATTTATATCGAATTCGACACTCAATGTTATCCATCGAGCTCCGTTCGGCCCGTGACTCCCATGATTGCAAGCGTATCAGTTGCATAATTTACTATTTCACGATTTTCTATTTCATTACTACTAGGTATTTTTTATGCACTGAATAAGAGCTATAACACACAATTTCACAAAGCGAATCCAGCTGGCTACTTTCAACAGGGTAGTTATAAAAACACTTGACTTAAATAAAGATAATTTCCAAAAATAAAAAACTCCATTTCCATTCCATATAATATAGAATAGAAGGACTAATACCAATAATATAGAAAATGACTATAGAAAATGACACAATTTCTTCCTATCTGTAACTGAATTATGAATATTAATAACATGCAAGTTTCGTATTCGAAAACTTTAAATAATAAAATGAATACTTTCACAATTATAGCGTACACATTAATCGACACGGTTTCCGCTAAGGCAGTTTCTTTCTTTTCGAAAATACGGAAAATGCATACTAGCGATGATAGGATAAGAGGCGGCATTCACTTCTTTTTATTTTAATCCTAACACAAATGCAAATCAAGAGTATAATCTTTTTTGATCATTTTCTCTTCGTTAAATGAGATGTCAATAAAAATACATAATATGAAAAACTTTCACGTTCAGTGAACTTAATGTATGTACTACGAGCTTTAAGTCATTGATTACAACAAATGGTCACAATCTCCCACTGGTAATCAATATGTGAAAAAGTATTTTAATACTGAACGAGACGATGAAAAACAACGAAAATATATATTAATTGTATATCGATAATGATTAAGTTCATCCAAAAAAGTCGCTAGTAATGATATTTATACTCGTGGCTCGTGGTATTTTAAATACTCGGTTAACATTCGGTGTAACTATCGCTCACACACGATCTCATACAACATATCTTTTATTAGTACAAAAATTTCTAGCTTTTACATACAAAGAATCCTTCGTTGAAATCACCAAAGAAATCAATCTGTAATTATTGCACTTTGTTTTACTCTCGTGAAAAAAATGCTCTGCATACTAAATATAACGAGTCTAAATACTAAATTCAAGCCCGAGTTTCTACATGAAGTTAACGTTCTTCTTATTTGTTCATGTTCGGAAGCTTTGATGTTTCTTGTTTTTTCTCTATGATTAAGTACTTATTACTTATAAGCCTGATACAGAGAATGCGAGTACATATACGTCGACTGTACAATGGAAAAACATTCGTTGTATGATGATCATTCTCGCATAATTCAAATGATGGTTCTAACTTAATCAATGGAGCATACATAGATAATGGTTACAACAACACACTTAATCTGATCGATGAACTTAAGTAGATGGAGATAAATAAAGCAAAAATTATGGTAGTAGTGATTCAATTGGTTTTTATTAACAAAAAAACGAATAAACAGTATTCTTGAGAATGTTTATCATTTGTTCCATAAAATACAACACCGTAACTTCAAACTAATAATTTATTAATCATAAAAGTATAGTACCTTCTGATAAATTCTATGCGCAAATGGATTGTATGAAATATTAATCCCAATGTCATTAGTGATCGAGGGTGCGTTAAAAAAAAAGACATATTTAGACATGATTTCACTTATACTTTTCAGTTAAGAACGCCTCATCACACGCACCACAACGAAAAAAAAACTAAACAACGCTTGAAATCGTGTATATTTCATATATCGCTATAAAATAAGGATAAAAAACAGAAGAATGTACAAAAATATTTCGAAAGCACTAAAGCAAAGCAAACAATTTTCCTCCAAAACGTTTCATATCTAAAAGTTTGTTTCAGGTCACGCAATAATGAAAGAAAAAAGATTAAATAATCGAGAATTCACAATATAAAATCTGATATTCTCGATGAATTTTGCTTCGTAACTGAATAAACAAAAAATTTAAGGCCTCTGAGTAGTGACGTTTGTTTAGTCGACATAATAAAATACTTAAATCAGCGAAATTTTGATAATAGTAGCTACGTTCTAGGAGCTTTCATAGGTCAATTAATCGACTGGTTGCATTAAGTCTGTTCTGTAATACTAACATTTGTATGTACCCTCGAAGTGATATGCGCTAATGCGGCAAGAAGATTACATCGACGAAGAGTTCGTATAAAACCACTACTACCTAAATACGAGCGCAGTTGTAAAGTTTTGTCTGCATGGTTAATACGTCATTCAAATCTTCCTCGATGAAAATTAAAAAATTCAACGATTGGTGATATGTCATTTAATATCTTGACTGACTTAGCTCAAAGAAATGAGTATATTGAATTGGATTTTTATTCGTCAAACCAGTAACATTGTTTGAAAACCTTCGTGTACTGAAGGATAAACCTTTTGTAACTTGGCGAAAATTCAATATTTAAAAGAAAATGTAATAGTAACATGGATTTATACGAGGGTAGTTCAATAAGTCTTTAGAATGACCAACAGATGGCGCGCGAATCGCTCCAAATCATCTGTTTTCAGTCAGCACCACTCCCGACTAGATATATGGTGCAGTCACAGTCCACATCTTCTGAGTTTACGTGTTTTTATAACCAATTGAAAAAAAAATTGCTTGTTAAGAAAAATGGAAAAAAACGAGTTCAGAGCGGTAATTAAACATTTTCATTTAAAGGGTTTAACTCCATATGAGATAAAAAATGAATTGGACTCAGTTCATGGCACATCTGCCCCTGCCTTAGCAACGGTTTATAACTGGGTAAATGAATTTAAGCGTGGTCGTACATCAATAAGTGACGAACCACGTTCAGGAAGGCCCGTAGAAGCAACTACTCCCGAAATCATCAATAAAATCCACGATATGGTGTTGAAGGATAGAAGATTAAAAGTGCGTGAGTTAGCTGAGGCCACAAGGATATCTATAGGTGCAGTTGTTTCAATTCTACATGAAAAATTAGGCATGAAAAAGCTATCGGCAAGATGGGTACCGCGTTTGCTCTCAGCTGAGAATAAACGCAATAGAGTGGTCGCCTCTGAGGCTCTTTTGGCGCGCATAAGTCGGAATCCTGAGGAATTTTTTCGTCGATTTGTGACTGTGGATGAAACATGGATACACCACTACACTCCTGAGACAAAGGAACAATCCAAACAGTGGATTTCCACAGGCGAACCAGCTCCAAAGAAGGCAAAGACCGTAAAGTCAGCTGGTAAGGTTATGGCTACAGTTTTTTGGGATGCACGTGGAATTATACTTATTGACTACTTGGAAAAGGGTAAAACAATTACTGGTGAGTATTATGCATCATTATTAGAGCATCTGAAAGAAGAAATTAAAAAAAAACGACCACATTTGGCGAGAAAAAAAATTCTCTTTCATCACGACAACGCCCGAGTTCACACATGCTTCGTTTCAATGGCTAAAATTGAAGAACTAAAATTCGAATTGGTCGAACACCCACCGTATTCACCAGATTTAGCCCCCAGTAACTTTTTCTTATTTCCAAACTTGAAAAAATGGCTCGGTGGACAGAGATTTACGGACAACGAAGACGTCATTGCCTCTGTAAGTGCTTATTTTGAGGAACTTCCAAAAACGCACTTTTCTGAAGGATTAAAAAAACTTAAAAAGCGATTGACCAAGTGTATAGAGCTCCAAGGAGATTATGTTGAAAAATAAAAAAAAATTTACCCAAAAAAAATTGTTTTTATACTTTATTCTAAAGACTTATTGAACTACCCTCGTATATTAATACGGAATACAGAATATTGTATTAATACGGATTTGATTCTTCAGCTACAATAATATGTTATTTACCGATAGATTCAGTCGAATCAAAAAACGATGAGCAACTTCATATCTGAAACGTCCCGTTTATGAAGTTTAAGAATCAAGCTAGAAACACCCGGTAGGATATTTTATAATTCAATTTCAGATAAACTTTCAAGGTTAGTTTGCTCGTTTACGATGATAAGGAAAAATAAATATACAAATAATGCAATTAAATATTCAATTTTCGTGTTTCTGGGTAATTTTGCGGAATCTATGAATAAATTGAACTAATGTTATAAATTGAACTAATTTCAGTTATTCTATTCCCTTGAAATGGAAGTATCCATAGCAGAATAATGTGAATGAATAGATAATGTTAAGAAGTTTACCTGGCGGCTAGTAGGAATTTTTGATAAAATTTATTCAGCACGGTTTTTGGTCTATCGACAGTATCTGCATAGAGGTCAGTTTCTCTGTTTTAAAGATGTAGAAAATCTGATGATTGTTCTGCTGTTATAGCAGCTCTATCTTTATCACCTAATTTACTCTACTTGGCAGTTGAAACAATTGAAATCGAAAAATCAAACAATCATCTCCACGATAACGTATAAATTTATTTCGATTTAAAAAAAATTACAGTAAATAGGAAATGCGTTCGCAAATTACTGGTTGATTGTTGAAAGACCTTTAATGCTCTTCTTGCCTCTCTAGGACTATAGAAAATGTAATATCGATTAGTTAGTATAATAACAGAAGATAGTGATTATTTCTCCAGTCCATTCGTCTCATACGGTATGTTTTCAATTACCTTTTATTTTTTGGATGCAGCATTGTAGCAGATCTTTCGGTTCTGATGCACCCGCAAGTCTTCGGCCCTCACGCTCTTGCCGCACACCTCACAATTGACCCGCTTTCGCAAGATCCCCAGATGGATGCTTCGTTCGTGACGTTTTAAGACCTGCTTTTGAGTGAAAATTTTCTCACAAAGCGGGCACACATGCTCGCTTTGTGATTTTCTAACAGGCTTAGCAGCCACGTCAACTACCGAAGCTCCGAACGCACGAATGGGCTCCGTAACCTCGACAGGGATTGGTACATCCGATGCAGACATCTTGTTGGACGGAGCTTTCTGTATCCAACAGGGAATCAATATCTTTACGCGCACCAGAAGACATCAAAGATTTCTCAATCTCCACTGGACCCGGCGGGGGTTTTTCCGGTGTCTCCTCACGACACGAGTTCGTCTCCATCACTGTCACTTTGTGCTTTGCTGAATCGTTCTGCTCGATATATACCACTTGTGTCCCAGGGCACGAGCAAGGTGAAAATAATCGAGCCGAACTATTCTACAAATGTCCACCGATGTTGACGGCCTCGGCGTAAGTAACACCGAAATTAACCACCTGGTGAGGGATACCCGGTCCAACAAAAACTACGTCGCCGGGATGCTGAATGACCACTTCGTAAGGGATCTTATGTTTTTTGAGGTACTTCAGCATCACGAACGTGTTTTTGTGGCCCAGAACGAAGTGGCACCCTTGCAGGAATCCAGGAAAAGATTTAGGGTCATCTTTGATGGCTTTTTGCACTTGGAATGACAACAACTTGAAAAGTTTGTACCTATACGCACCTGGAATAAAGCTCCAAACTTTACAAGCCTCGTCAAGACCCCAGTGGCAGGCGTTGACTGAGTCAAGGAAGCAATCTTCCACATGCATACCGGTGCAGGAACGATCGCATCCAAAATACCCAGTCGAGAAATTGATTCCCTTTGAACGACAGAGAAGCTTGTTTTTTGCTGGATCGATGTGCAGAGGAAAATCAGCCAGGAACCGCTGCGTACCCTTTCCACAGTTCGAAATATTTCGACTGTACAGAGGCTTGCAGCGACCTGCCATCATATCCTCTGCAACAAGATCCAGCAACTTGTCCAACTGCGGGCCGAGCTGGATATCATTGTTGGGTGTGTAATCCTGAAATTGGTAACAATCATAGTCTGTTTAGAAAAATGGCATTAGGAAATTCCAATCAAGAGAGATGTTAGACAGTTACCAAGAGGGAGGTCGGACTTGGTTTTTTTACTCGTTCGGAGTCGACAAAAGGTACGTCGGTGATGGGGCTTTACGTCATTAAGATGGTGTCGAATTTGACGACTCCCACCATGTCACCAAAACGCATCCGCGCTTCCTCGCTACTTACTTTAGGTAATGCCCCACGAAACTGTTGTAAGAATATAAAATTTGTTAGGATATGTATATGACAACTATAAGATTTCATTCTAGAGGCTAAAATCACTGTGTTGATATCCGACAACGAAATTTTCATCTCGTATAGTAACGAGAGATTCACAAGAAATAAAAAGTGCCCGTAAGCGAAGTGCATGCTACTTAGCCCTATTTAAAATTTTCAGATGATAATAATACATAATATTATATAATATTATTAAATGATATTATTATGCTATCTCATCATATGATATTTTGTTAAAAAATGTATGAAATAATATCTATAACATGATGATATTATTAGTATGTAATGCATCATTTTTAAACATTTCGGAAAGATTACCACGTGATATATTCATTATTACCAGCTAATTTTAGAAAATTATCCAGTTTAATTTTTATTTGGTATCATTGAGAGAGTATCAGACGATTCAAATTTGCCGCCGAAATTCCTAACCTCAAATCTTTGACCGAGTTATGAATAATCGATTACAATTAACAAATAAACTGAATTATGAAAAACCAATACATCATTGCCCTTCCTTTTGTAGCAGTCTACCACTTTGCTAAGTTTCAGGTAATAATATCATTGTATATATAAATGGCATTTGAACGAAATTTCGAATCACCTTTCGCAGATCCCCGTTTTATCATGAAATTTCGTTCAAATGCCATTGACACGATCCGTAAAATATTTACTTGAAACTTCGCACAGTGGTAGATAATTATAAAACGAAGGGCAATTATCTCTTAGATTTTCATAATTCTGTTGATTTTTTTAATTATAGCCAAAAGTTTAGGATTCTTAGGTCGGTAAGGTAGGGAAAATTGACTTTGACACACTCTTAAATTGCACATCTCTGTATTATTTTATTATTATACATTTCCGTACATTATTGTACATTTCTGTACATTTCTGTACATTTATGTACATTTCTGTACATTTCTGTACATTTCTGTACACTTCTGTACACTTCTATACAATAGTCTAATAAGTGTCAAGAATGTACAAAAATGTACAGAAATATACATAAATGTATATAATTGTACAAAGATGTTCGAAAATGTACAATTTCAACTTCCACCAGGGAATTTTTTATAATTTCCATTCTTGGCTGTATTTAAGTAATTTTTTTCTAGCAATTCATTACCTGTCATAATCTTGTTTCATTCTTAACAATTAATTATTTTCATCATTATTTTATAAATTGAGTTCGTTTCATCTTTTACTTGTTTATATTTTTATTTAAAATTTTTTTTACTTGAATTTTTTACTAAAACTTTATAAGTTTTTCAAAATTTTATTAGTTTAAAAGACAAGAATAGACATGATAGATTGTGATTCCACTACTGATAGTGAAGGTGAAAATGAAATTGTCCCTGAGTTCATAAGAACAGGAGCAAAAACAGTCGCAACAGGCTCAGAAGGGTCATTTTAATGAAATTATAAAACTATAATTAATCAAATGTTTTCAAGCTCAGGTTTATAATTACATTAAAAAGACTTTTTTCACCCAGTGTTGACTTGATATCTGAATAAAACATGAGAATATTATAAGGTTCTTTCGAAGGAATTTTTTAAAATTTATTTTAAATGAATTTTTATAATCAAATAGGGCTACGTAATGGTTTAGGTAAAATTGCAAAAGATTACTTCAAGTAGTTTAGAAGAAAATGGAGTCAATCAAACTTTCAAATTACCCATACACAAATATTTATTTATTTGAAAGTAACACATAATATACTAATGTTTTATCCAGATCTAAAGTCAACGCTGGTCCAGAAGGGTCATTTTAATGAAATTATAAAACTATAATTAATACAATGTTTGCAAGCTCATGTTTATAATTACATTAAAAAGACTCTTTTCACCCAGCGTTGACTTGATATCTGAATAAAACATGAGAATGTTATATGTAGAATAAGACTATTTTTTGTCTGACAAATACTATACTGGCCAACAAAGTAAATTAAACTCAAGTTATATATCATATTGAAATAGTTTATAAGTTTATTTTATATTAAGAATAAATTATCCTAGTGGATGTTAATTAGCATTGTTTATTTATTAAACCCACCTTACAACTTCAACAGAAATTTATAATTCTTTTAATTTTCAAGAAATTTTCTAGTCATTGGATCATAAAATTGAACTTTCGAATTAATCTCCAACCATTGATGAAACAATTTATTATTATTCAGGTATTTATTAGAAATACATCGTAGAATGAAAGTGATAAGTAATAACAAACTTAATTTCAAATTCAATCATTTCATGAATGTTAATAATAACCTCAAATTGAATAACATCTGTTTTTATGATATTTATTATTAGTCTGCTTGTTTACATATTCACAATGGTTGTAGTTATTTACGCGTGAGATTATTGTGAAAATAAATAACTTACAACATGGACGTCGTGCGATCCAACTGTACATCCGTGCACAAATTTTTTGAGATCCTCAATTCCTGTCACATTGTGATAGCATATGATACCTGGAACTTCACAATCCATGATAATTGTTAATGTATTATAAAATACAATTACACTCAAACGATTTCAACGTTGACACGTGAGTTGATAATGTCAACAGAATAACTCGTAAGGTAAACATAAAAGTCATCCACATTAACTTTAAAAAAATGTATATAAAAATGTCCTCGTTTCTTCTTGCTTTTAAACGTATTTAAGCAGTGTGTAAGATATTTCTTATTGTTCCTGAATAGAATTTGAAGTATAAGGACGAAAATTTAAATTAAAATATAAATATATATCAGGAAATACAAGATTTGTCATAGTAAGAAATCAATTCATATTAACGTATTCAATAGTTTACAAACGTATCTATGTGTGTAAATACAGTACCGCCCACAAGTTCTTGAACGTTTTTTTTAACGAGTTCTACTTCGGATGATATTGTCTTGAATCTTTTCATATGGTTTTTGTATTTTTTGTAACGATTTTTCGTACAATTTTTTATAGCTAACTCAACAGCCATGGACAGTTTCTCGTTCAAAATGTTGGAATTTCAGATTTCTGATCTGAATTTGTTGAGAGAATATTCGTTGCAAAGCTACAATAAAACTCTGCCCAAATTTACAAATTTCTGCGTACTTATTCTTAGAAATGTACCGGAAAACTAGAATTGCAATTAAATTTAAATGAAAATGTTTCTTGAAAAACTTGGCCCGAATTTTTTCAAACTAAGCATAAATCTATCATCCCTGGAAATGAAATACATTAAAATTTGTGCCGAACCATGAGAATCCGTGCCACTTTGTAAGAATTCCTGCTGTTCCGTAAAATTCGACCAACAATATTGCATAATTCGTCACGAATTCTCACATATCGGCACAAATGTTCACAAATCAATTGTGAATTTTCGTGCCAGATGTTATAAAATAAAAACTACCTGGAATGATTCATCACAGTTTTTCACAATACTACACAATTTCAAACGATATTCAGCACGAAATTTCACTATTCTGCACGAATATTCACAAATCTCATTCCACATGACTGTTGAATTGTGATTTTTCGTGCCGGAGCGTGAAATTAAAAATTTTCTAATTTAATCAGCACATTTCAGAACAGTTCAGCACGATTTTGAACAATTCGGCAGGAATATTCACAATTTTTCACGATTTTTCACAATTATATTTTTCACGTTTGGAACTTTCATTCTTTATGATCAATGCCGAAAGATAATAGTGAAGTGAGTATTTTAGAATTGGTGCGTCTTAAAATACTCACAGTTGTGCACAATTTCTCACGAATTTTTTTTCGAGATACATGCCGGAAGAACTCTAGCTTGTTTAAATAGTTTCATTTTTTTCAAAATCGTTCATTTTCATGCAGAATTGTGAGAAATTGTGTGAAATTGTGCTGCTTGATATTCATAACAAATTCTCACAGTCCGGCACGATTTCTCACGATTTTTCACAATTTCTTCCCGAGCTACACGCTAGAAGAACTCTTTTTAAAATTGTGCCATCTCGTTTAAAATCATTCATTTTCATGTGAAATAATGAGATTTCGAATGGAAATTTGGAATGGAAATGGAGTTTTTTATTTTTGGAAATTATCTTTATTTAAGTCAAGTGTTTTTATAACTACCCTGTTGAAAGTAGCCAGCTGGATTCGCTTTGTGAAATTTTGTGTTATAGCTCTTACTCAGTGCATAAAAAATACCTAGTAGTAATGAAATAGAAAATCGTGAAATAGGAAATTATGCAACTGATACGTTGTGCTCGCAATCGTGGGAGTTCACGGGCCGAACGGAGGTCGATTGATAACATTGAGTGTCGAATTCGATATAAATTGAAACAGAATATAATAATTTGGTTACTCTTTCCGTTTCTAACAATTCGTGAGAGTTCGCTTCGGTTGCGGACACCGACAAGAAGAGCGCAGGTTGGTATCGCCTAGGCGCGGACACGCTTCCTGCGGGCACGCGTTTGCGGGCACGCGTTTGCGGGCACACAAGAGAAGAGCGCGGAGTGTTTTAGCTCGCGGACGTGAGTATTTTGTAAACGATTGTCTTCGAGCATTTGACTGCTTGTGACATTTTACGTAAAAGTGAAAATGAAGGGTCTTTTCAAGTAGCGGTTGGGTCTACTGGTGTCTAAAAAAAGTTCCTTTCATTTATTTTACAAAACTTTGCAATTGCGTCGAACAAATCCAAGATATAAATTATTGTTTAGATCAACATGTAAGATTTGTCAGTATATTGTTTACCAAATGATTATTTACAAGGAAGAATAAAAGACATGTACTTTTGTATACTTTTGTATACTTTTACTTACTTGTATATACTTTTTTATGATTTTTCATTTTAGATACTTGAAAGAGTGAAACTTCGTCGTATACGTTCATAGATGTTTCCATGCATAAGCTATAATATGATTTTCGAGAAAAACCATGAAAGTATAAAAAAAGTTCATAAAAGTATGTAGAAGTATACGAACGTATAAGTTCTACAACATTATGACAGTGGATTCTTCTGAACCTTTTCACATAATTTTCAAATTCAGAATATGATAGAATCACTGTAAATAATACCTTTAAAATGTCATTACGAACATGTCGGATGAATGAGTGAAAACCGCAGCTACTAATTATAATGCTTCCTGTTATAATTTACAAGTATGCATTTTCTAATCGACATCTTACTTAGGTCTTTAATAGGATCCAAAATAATATTACCATCACAGTCATTTTCTATGTTATTTGTATTATACTTCTCCTATCCTATATTATATGTGATGTTCTTTATAATAGTTTATGAATGTCGGATTTGAGGCTAAAAATAATTATTATCAAACATTTAATTCAGAAAGAACTGGGTGAAGGATGGCTTCTGAGAAATATCTCTTAAGAGATAAATTCTTCGAGAGAAAATGCCTAATAGAAATGAAATAGAAAATCGTGAAATAGTAAATTATGCAACTGATGCGTAATGCGTTTGACCTCGCAATCGTGGGAGTTCACGGGCCGAATGGAGCTCAATTGATAACATTGAGTGTCGAATTCGATATAAATTGAAACAGAATATAATAATTTAGTCGCTCTTTCCGTTTCGAACTATCGCCTAGGCGCGGGCACGCTGCCTTGCGGGCACGCTGCCTGCGGACACACAAGAAAATATATCCGAGTACATTACTCGGAGTATATAAATACGATCTATTAACCCACCTGAATACGAGGCTAAGTTGAGATCAACTGCTCTGCCGTCTGCTACGAAGCGCTTTTGTAACTGGAAAAATTGCGATGCTTTCTGATTATGCTCCTGGCGTCACCTCTTGGCGAACGGCATGAAAAATATTTTTCCGCGTTCCGCCAGTTCCGAGCTCTTAGATTAGCCTCGGTTGAGCCTTGCATACTCTAAGGTCGACCTTGGATAGTTCTATGGTCCACCTAAGATCGATCTGAGATCGATCTAAGCTCGAGCTAGGGTCGATCCAAGGTCAACCGAGAGTGATTCGAAATCAGCCAGGGTAAAGACTACGGTCAGTCTAGTTAATCCGAGGCTTAACCGTGGCATAAATTAGCATCGGCCGAAGCTCGATTTAGTTGTGGTTAGTTGTACAGTTAATCAGTTAAGTTTGTTCTTAGCCGACACAACCTAACCTACATTTGTGCAATTTCACTCAAGGTCACTCGGGGAGAATCGAAAGTCGCACGGGCTGAGCTCGGATTTAAGATGCTCTGTGACGGTGAGGCATCAGGCTATGAGCTAGATGAAAGATAACAGCTATAATAGGTATATTACAATTCACCTTCTCATATTTACAATCGTAAAGTTACTAACAAACTATTCCTGCGCTTAGTAATTTCTGAAAAATCATGGATTGGTCATCGTTCTCGGAGGTTAGACAGCCCTCACCATGATCTCATATATCTATTAGTTTTACCAACTAAGTTAAATACTATCTCATATTGCGGTATTTCGGTGGTTCTACGACGACGATTGAACGGGATAAAAAGTTTGGCATCTCAATCATAACGTATGCTCCCTGCTCACCACGAGATAACTTGTAGGTAGTGTTTCGCATGCTAATTTATTCTCGGTTCATTATTTGAAACCGATAGAGATTGATTTGTGTAATGAGCCCAGGAAAAATTTCGATGTGGAATGTTCTGAGCAAGGATTTTTATGCTACAACTTGAAATATTTCAATTTAAGCCGCCATCTTGGATCCACCATTTAAAATTTTCAAAATCTTAGTTCTGATTCGTAACAGAAAATGATATTGTATTGGCAAGATTGGCCATAGAAAATATTTTAATTAACTTAATAGTTATTTATACGTATTTTTCCTGCACACAATCCAGCGTGTTCCTACATTAACCGAATCCTAACCCGTGTCCAGATCTACTCTAAACTATGCAGACAAACTTAAGAAAACATAGAAATTGTGAAAAAGACAATTTGATCTATACTCTGCGATACAAAAATTGTTTTAAAATCATCAGAAAATTGTTTTCTTTTTTTCAAAAGTTCGGTTGTCTTCATTTATGGTTTTTGAATGTTCAGCTATTTTTATGTGCATAGGATTACAATGAATCAATCTGAAACTTTAAGGATGTCTTATTCAACATTTACATTACGACTATGAACTTCGATTTTTCCAAAAAGAGAGTTAAAAATGTGGTTATTTTAGGTTAGTTTTATAATGAAAATTCAGTATAATTTTATTTTTCTTTATAATTGTGTTTTTAAAAATTTTAAGTTCACAGTTCTGTGTGGTGCAGGTGTTAGATATTAGATAATTTTTTTCAAATGCTATACTTGCATTCACATGCGCAAGGACAGTTTTGAAAAAACATTAAGTTTCGTTGAAAATTGATAGATTTTCCTACATAACTTTGGGTATACTGTCTAAAAATTTATGAAAATTTATAAAAAAACTTTCTTTTTAGGTAACAAATAACCACCAATTAAAAAAAATGTTATCATGTAACTAGTAAATTTTTCAAAATTTACTATAGGACCCCGTTAAGGTGGTTCTTTATATAATAGTATAAAACAAGGATACTCTAAGCGACAAAAGAAATTTTTTTTCCTGAAAATATCGATTTTGCAAAATTAGATATCACGTAAATTAAAGAACAATTTGACAAATGATCCATATCTTTTTTATTCGTTATTCGATTTTAATTTGGAAAGTTTTATTTGGTTCCTTGAAAGATTTCAGGGGGACTTACCCATATAGAAAAACCGCTTTAATAAAAAAAATAGTTATAATAAATTAATTTTAAATTGCTATATCTCTTTTTAATTAGAATCTCAAAACATGTGTGCTGATTTATCATTGATGGTTTATCAAAAGACAATTTTATTATTAAAAGTACACGTTTAGTTTGAATTACATTTTTCCACGTTTCCTTAGATATACTGTTGTAGGCACGTTGGGTATATAATTATTAAAAATTTCCTTTTATTAAAGAGGATGCTTTCTGTTCTTTTTTGCATTATGGTTTAAATTTACTTTTTCTTTAAATTTTTTAAATTCTTTCCATTTTCAATTTTTCATAAAAATACAAAAATTAAAATAATTTTTTATATAAACTTAAAAATTTTGAACATTCAAGTACCTCATGGTCTAAAAACAGATATCAGCGATAGGAAAACATTACCTTTTCGGAAAGTTTTAGATATAGTGCTGCTGTTTTGCTACATCATACATTTCTGAGATTTTACCGTTTAAACTAAATATGACGTTTCCGCTTATAACAAAAGAAAAGAAAGTGTTGATTGAAAATTTGCTGTTACAAAATATAGGTAATTTTATGCTATATTCAAAAATCGAAATATCGTTAGAAAATTAAAGCAATTAGATAAATCTTAAAATTTCTTTTAAATATTGAATCTTCATTTAAAAACGTTAGTTTTTCGTCGATGTCTATGAGGAAAGTATGTACGCTAAAGTAAAGTGAGATTTCACTCTACTTAAAATTGAAAGATTTCTACTCTATTTTTAGAGTTAAAAATTCACTCTAATTAGAGTTATTTATTTCACTCATTTTTCAAGTGGAATTTCACTCCAACGGGTTTAGCGTGTAATTGAATCATTCATTCGTATCACTGTTACCCAAATTTATAAGAAATAAAACATAAAAATACTGATATACATTATTTCATTAATCTTCAAATACCTTTTCAATCAATATTTCAAAATATCAATGGAAAAGTTATAAAAAAGAAGAGAAATATCACTGTTTATAAGTAATTTTATACTCTTTCAAATGCAAACTGAAGCGATCATAGAGCCCCCCTTGGCTCAAGACGCTCAAGCAGTCGAGCGTTCAATTCACGGTGAAAATTTTCGAGAATTTTTTCTTTGAGTTTTTCGCCTGGAAAGGATCTCCGATTACGCATTGTGCTTTGATGCAGGATGTATGCGCTCATATAGCCTCCTCAAAAGTGTCTGAGACGTTAGTAAGCAGGTAATGGGTTTCGCTCGACCGACATCGCACAACACAACAAACAAGTATATAAAATACAAATGTAAAATACAAAATCACATATGCATTGTGACATATCGGAGTCCCAAAAAAGAGGGGACACATGGCCATTAAATACAAAGACAGAAAGAATTAAACAATCATATTAATTCTAAAAAACAAAAGTAATTGGCATTATCGCTTTAAGAATATCTTAAAATATCATAAATATAGAAGTCTTTGTAAAAC